>VXBP01006388.1:15004-40982 GCA_013400115.1 Rhinopomastus cyanomelas | reverse complement strand
GGGGGGGGGGGGGGGGGGGGATGTTTTTAGTTGGGATTTAATGTCCAAATACCTAGATGAGTCCTGAAACTGCTAAACATGGTGGTATTTTTCCAAAACCAGCAATTCCTAGAGATGCAGGCTGAGGTATTCCTGTTGCCCATTCAAATATCTCTCCTCTGAAGTCACACAAATCTAATCTCTGAATTGAAGTTCTTGGATTCCCTAAACATAAGTTTTGGGGTTTTTTTAAAAAAACATTGCTCTCTGCTTTCCTCGGCTAAACCCTGACCTTACCCTTTAGAAAAGGTCACCTCTGTGAATCCCTTCTTGGAAAGTCTGGACTGATTCCTTTCTTCACCCCTATTTTGTCCTATTGCCAAAGACACTCTTTCAACAGCAACCTCTGACAAACACTACAGAAAAATTTACGAACCAGACAGTTCAAGAAAATTAACTAGCCCTCCAGTCAATAACAAGAGAGGAAGAGAAGCCCTCCAAACACAGGGCGTGCCTCACTGTCTGTTCTACACAGCACCGGAGTGTGGCCAGGTTTCGGACACCGATTCTCAAGGTGAGTCCATCGGGGTGTTTTGTTCCAGCTGATGACCTGGTGATTCTGTCGTACGAAGATGACCGAGATTTTCCTCACCACATGATAGCCCAGACCAGTCGGAATATTGACCTGTACACGTCAGGGTTTTCCCAGTGCGCGTCATACGATGTGTGGTGCTGTGACTTTAGTGGCAGTTGTAACTTTTGGCTGACAGTGACCTCAGATGAGGTAGCATCAAACACAACCAGCTCACATTCCATGAACAGAAATACATCTTACTTGCAGAGCCAGATTTAAAACCCCTTCGAGTATTTGCAACGTATTTGTGTCGCATGTTTTGACAGAGTCAGTATCTGAAAGCTGCCCTAAGTGAAACAAGTATCAAGGAACACGCTGAATTTGGGCTACATACTCCATCCTGTAGAAAGGGTGTAATTTTCTGATGACAACTAAAACAGTTGCCTCCAGGTACAAAAGCAGCAAAGGATGGCTACTGAGAAAATACTCTTATATCTCCTTTGAGGAGTGGTACAGCCTCCTCTGGGGCAGATGTGGACATACACTCACAGAGCTGCCACAGGCACGTGTGGAAGGTGGAGCACAGCAAGCCTAACCTTTTCTTGAAGACTTTGGGTCCTGCTGTGAGAAAAACACAAGTTTGGAGTAGACACTTCTCTTGGAGCCTCCTTGGCTCCTTGACAACCCATGAATTATTGTTTTCAACAACGGCAATCACTTCTGATATATTGCTGATTACCAGAGAGAACACGAGAGAGAATCGCGTGCCTACCTGTTACTAGATGGTGTTTGGGTGGAAGCAGTTACCATCTGCAGGCGGTTTCCCTCTGCAGTCTTCCAGAAGAACCAGAAATGAGTCTTTCACCCTTGAAACTGCTGCTTGATTAGCCTTGTCCAGGAAACCATTAATTTGGTCCTTTTGATTAACACGAGCATCACTTCACCCCTTTGATGATGCGACACCTCTCCCTTTTGAAAGGAGGTAGCGTCTCCTGCGTTTAACAGGTAGTTAAGTTATTTAAGTTAGTTAAGTTTTCCTTAAATGAAGGCAAGATTCCACTCCCTGGTAACTCCTGTTTCAGTGAGAAATTTCTCTTGCACTTTGTAGTGCACGTAGTAGCTCTCTGCACACAAACTTGGTGTCTAACCTCTGAGATACATTTTTCATAGCCTGTTACTGCCTTTTGACCAAGACCTGACACAATAGTACTTGATCACAGAATCATTAGGGATTGGAAGGGACCTCGAATGATCATCCAGTCCAATCCCCCTGCCACAGCAGGATCACCCAGACCAAGTCATACAGTCAGTCAGGGTTAGAAGGGACCACAGGATCATCCAGTTCCAACTCCCCTGCCATGGGCATGGACACCCCACCCTAGACCAGCCTGGCCAGAGCCCCATCCAGCCCGGCCTTAAACACCTCCAGTGTGGGATGAAGATAGGTTAAATGGTTGGAAGAAGATGGATTCAATGCTTTTGAAAACTTTTACTTCCCGCCCCCCCGGTATCTCTCTCCGTTCGATGTCGCCTTGAAACCCAGGAGGAACGACCACCCTCGGCTGTGTTCTGGAGCCACCTAGTGGCCCTCAACACTCCTGAGGAGTCTCCAGGCAGCAGGGGAGCGCAGAACAGAGGCTTCCTTCGGAGAGCTCCAAGGTCTGTTACACAGGTTGGATTAAACAATGACAACAGCTGTTGAGAAAGGATGGAAGGCTGCTCCAGGGTGGAGGGTCACTGAATGGGCAGATGTACTTCCCTGCTGGTTTAGATCAACGAGTGTAAAGAAATGGTTGGAGGTTAACAAAAGTAAGAGCAGTGTCCCTACTGAGAGATGGGTCGTCCTGAAGACAATGGAACAATCAGGTGAAAAGGTTAGGCACAACAGAGCAAATCCCTGCTGCAGCACAGTGGTTGGTCACATACAACGTGGGACAACCTGAAGTCCTGCTGTCAGATGCCACTGGGCCATGTTCTTGAGCCGTTCTTCTGATTCCTACTGCTTTCAAAGCGACAATCCTTCTTTGCAATAAAGACAATGATTTCACATCTCTGTAGCATCTTTCATCTAGGTGAACCCCAAATCATTTAAATGTCACACTCTTTATACGTGCTGCATGCAGAAATCACAGAATCATAGAATCATTAGAGATTGGAAGGGACCTTGAAAGATCATCTAGTCCAAACCCCCTGCCACAGCAGGATCACCTAGACCAAGTCACACAGGAACACATCCAGGCAGGTCTTAAATGTCTCCAGAGAAGGAGACACCACAACCCCCCTGGGCAGCCTGTTCCAGTGCTCTGTCACCCTCACTGGGAAGAAGTCCCTTCTCAGGTTGATTATTTCCCTTGATGCCAAGAGAAAACTGAAAGGATTGGAGAAGGCAGTTTAGGAACTCCTTCATAAAGATCTCTCATCCACATCTCCACTACAACCCAGTAACCAGACTGAGAAGTCCCTTCTTTTTTGCACACAACTTCTGCATGTCATCAAAGTCAAGATTGTAAGATGATTTTCTTGGTCAGTCTTCATTTAAGTACTTGGGCATGACTGGGACACACACAGAGAGAACAGCAGAAGATAAGAGAAGCAAATGTTTCTGGTTGTTCTCCACTACTTATCTGAACCCAGTAGAACAACTCAAAACAAGCTGCAATAAATCTGAGCTGATACTCTCGTGCTGGAGAGGCTGGAAATCAGATGTATAACCCCTGCACTTCAGAATTTCTGTCAGCATTACTATTTTGTATTTTCTTCAAGTAATTTCAAACCTTACTTTCAGCTCTTACACTTCTTTAACAAAACAAGTCTGAGGCAGTCAAGCTCCCCAACTACTTTTCTGATTTGTGTTGAATGGTTTACATTCTCCTTTTCAGTACTGCTTTCCTCCGGATTGCATTTTCCACCTGAGCTTATTTAGTCAAAGTAAGTCTGAGACAACTTGGATTTTTGTTTTCCATTCTACCTACCCAAAACATTTCTCCCTGAACAATAAGGGAGATGAGGACATAAATCACCACAAAATACCTTTCAGATAGTTGCCACCTAGCTACGAGCATCAAAGACTTCTCCTGGATTCTTTGCCAGCCTTAAATCATAAAGACCCCTTGACACTGGCCATTGAAGAGGAGAGGCTGACCCTTGTGATCCCTCAGCTCTACACCAGACATGAAGTCTATGGATTGGACAGCTTGTTGGTCAGTGTAGGGTCACCAACCTTGCCTGCTCCTCTCCTCACATGTGGATGTGAACCTAGACACACACACACACACACACGAGTGTATATTTGCAGTGTCTGTGCTCTCTCTACTGTTTGGGTTCATTCCTAGGCAAGGAATTTATAACAGTAAATCTCTGCTTCTTCCTCTACGTTAAGCCTGAGTTACAGTCTCACTGAAGACAGGCTCAGCCTTAATTTGCTTTTAACTCCTTGCTTAAGAGCCAAAAAAAGGTAGAAAGACTCATTTGAGGCTTTGCACTAAATCTGGCCACTGGCAAAATCTACAAGACAAAATCAACTCCAGCTGCAAAGTGCATAAAATTCTTATGGCTGTTCTTTGCTTTGCGACTTCAGGTTGCATTTTTCATCTCCCTTCTTTCACTGTTTCCTTGATGCTCTCAAATACTCCTGGAAAGATTGTGACTCACAATGTCAACCAGGCAACTAAGTTTGTAGCTTCATCTGTTTACGTTACTGACTAACAATTTTAGAGTTAAAACAAAACCAGACCAGAATGAAAACTTTGTCTGGCTTGTTTTTCTCACTTGGTAGGACAAACTAGTTCTTTGAGAGCTAGAACAGCAGAGACATTTAAGTATCTGAGTTGTTGGGCGTTAGCCTGATGTTTATAAGCCCCAGACAGACACTTTGCTCCCTGTGCAAAATAAACAGCTTTCAGGAGCCACCCTGATCTCTGTGCCACACTCAGAGGTTGGGTTACAACCAGACTGAAACTTCTGTTCTGTTAAAATCCCTTAATGGCTTTTATGTCTCTGTGTTTAGTAGTTTAACCCATCTGTTATGCAGAGATTTGTGGTATTTTGGGGAAGGATCTGGAGTCTGAATGCCTCAAGTTAAATGTTACCTACATGTCCTTACTGCATTAGGCTTTTAGACAGAAAATAACCCACGAAGACTTCACAAGCTGCTGGCAAAGGACTTTGTGGAATTCATATCCTAAATGCAAGACTGTGATCTTCAAAGTCCAGCCTTCAGGAGGCAGAACACCTCAGGCTCTGGCACAGATTTGACATTTACATGTCAGACTCTTTCTTGACAGGACAAACAAGAAAATGACGTGGGCTGAATAGTGAGGCAGTGAGATGTCAGGTCCCAGGTCAGAGCCATCTGCCAGGGAGTGCAGACCTGAGCAGGTCCTGAGCTCATTTGGAGCTACATTATACATCGATAGGAACAAGAAGTGAGGTTGTGTAGTCACTTTTAATTAAATCACGCTCCCTTTGCATGAAATCCCACTCTCCACAGACCCAAGAGACCACCTTTAAGGCCCTTTCTTAACCAGGGGATTGCAGTGGGACATGTAGCTGAGAATACAAGAACAAATAGCCAGACAGAGAGAGTGAAAAGGTGAAATCTGCTTCCAGATTAGTGTTTGATCTAATGTGTGAGTCATTAAATGCATAGAACCACAGAATCATTAGGTTGGAAAAGTTCTTCAAGACCACCAGGTCCACCCACTAGCCCAGCTGTCCCACGGCCAACACACATCCCTAAGCTCCAGACCTACACAAATTCTAAACACACTGAAGGATGGCAAATCAGCCCTCTCCCTGGGCAGTGGTTTCAAGGTCTGATGACCCTTTCTTTCTCTTCAGGAAACAGAGCCCCCAGGATCTTCCCTCTCTACTCTCAGCCACAGACTTTAACCATGAAGACAGACAGCTCTGGCTTTTATTTGCTCCGAGTAATTTCTAACCATCTGGAGATGGAGGCTAGAAATCATTAAAATGGAGAATTAATACATTTTAAGCTATTAGACATATGGATGCCCATTACCCAGGCAAAAGGGGAAGACAACAAACAAGAACTAAATCACATTACTTTAAATCTCCTCAGAAGCAGAGGAGGAGGGATGTTTAGATGCAAAATGCAGAAACATAAAACAGACACACAAATACACATTTCGTAACATCTCGCTTTTAGGGAGAAACCTGGTTCAGCCGTAAGACCAGTCTTCACAGGCAGGAAAAGGTGCCTGAGAACAGAACGTGAAGTAAATACAGATTTCAGGCTTGTTTTTTCTAAAAGGAAAAGCCAGCCTGTAAGCAGCAGCAGCAGCGGCAGCAGGCGATGCAGAATTTGCAGTCACGTTTGGTCATTTATCTCGTTTCTAATTTTTCCCTTAACAGGGCAACTTTGAGGCAAATTTTGAGTGAGACAACCTGGCCCAAAGTGAATCATTTCAGCCTTTTTAAAATTACATTGACTGGAATGGAGGAAAAAGGAGAGAAAACTGCTCCTCTGGTTTTACCATCAAGATACAGATAGAGGAGATTCCCAGTAACAGACGGGCTGTCTTTAAAGCGAAGCGTTCTTCCACCAGACATCCCTCTGCTCTTCCAGGCTAACGGGCAGCGTGCAGAAGAACTACTGAATCTCAAATTAGCCACTTCTGAGAGCACATCACATCTGTTTGTCTGTCATTCTGCTCTCACACTGGGGTTGCTGAATAATTTGTTTACAAATAGGAGGACAGTCTGTGCTGGACTGGTTGTCTCAGGAAAGCCTGGGCACACTGACAAACTTCCTTCGTAGACCATTGACTAGATGGTTTGACTTCACAGCTCTGGTAGCTCAAGCTGTAAATCAAATGTTGTCTCTAACTTTAAACAAGGACTTTTTATTTACAGCTGGTCACTCTGTAGCATCAATGTATCTCGTTCCAGTTTGTTTCCGCTGTCAGGCTGGGTTTTTTTAATTGCCTGAACACGGGTAACCTTTGGAGGGAAGGTGTTGAGTCATAGAATCACTTAGGTGGAAAAAGACCTCTAAGATCATTGAGCCCAACCAGCAATCCCACTGTCCCAAGAGTTACCTCCAGGCTTGCATGACATTTAAACACATTCAGAGACAGTGAGTCAGCCCTCTCCCTGTCTAGCTAATGTGGTGGTGTTAACTTGTAGGCTGGACTTGATGATCTCACAGGTCTTTTCCAGGTTCAGTAATTCTGTGATTCTCAAAGACTAATGGCAGGATTAAAATAAGAAATGGAATTTACTTCTTATAGTATAACTTAAGAGATTTTTTTCTCAATGTGACCACTGTGGGTCCCTAAAAAAGCCAGTTTAGCTGGCTGTATGTTTTTTAAATACCTGCTAGTACCTCATAAGAATTAAAATGTCTGATTAGTGAGTGTTAGGTTAGTTGCCATCTATCAGATATAGAGCAGTGAAGGACAGAATGGAAAAACATACAGAGCTATCAGAAGTCAAACCTGAGAAAACCTTACATTATTCCCCAGTCCTGTGGTTCCACATCACCCCACCATGGTACATTAACGGGGCTGAACCACATCCTACCCCGGCCCCTGCAAGGCACAGCTAGTTTCTTTACTTCTGTCTGCATAACTTCTGATCAATATTTAGCCCAGCAATTAACATCAAGCCCATGGTCATCACATCTGGTTCTCAGGCTTGGGCCCACTCGTGACTTGTCATTTTGACCTTCATCTAGGGGACCACCCCTCTTCATCGCACAGATCAGATTCCCAAGGAACACATTCCAGTTCAAGAGAAGTGCTTAAGCAAACGTTTCCGTACAGATGCTCATATCACTGGGGTCAGGCTCATGGGTTTGGTTTTACACACGTGGTTGTAACCTGGGCAGCTTTTGGCAAATAGAAAAAAGACCAAGGATGCTGCAGATCCTTTCCACAAAGCTTAAATTTAGGAGGAAGCATGGGAAGTTCATTTAAAAGCTTTTCATAAATGTTAATTAGGAAATCTGAACAAAAGTAATCCAAATCTCAGAGAAGTCATACAAAGCTGCATAAAACATGAACCATACCTTCTCCAGTCTGCACCTCTCTCATCTGGTTTGTGCAAGCCAAGGCATGTCTCTTGGCAGCCACTGCAACCGAAGGCAGATGATATAAGTATCTCTTTTTGGTCCACTGAAGCCAAGGCTGCTTTAAAAAAAGGAATGTGCACTTGTATCTCCAAATTATACCCTTGTCTTCCCAGAGGCTATACTCCTCACCCAAATTAAGCCAGGATTTGGCACACTAATAATCAATAATTAAGTAGCCAAGATAATTATAGAGCCAATGGGGAATGTACAGAGGGAGTTGTTAGGTTATAAATCGATTTGCATTCTAACGGGGGTTTTATTAGGAGGCCTGTGTAGCTGTCAGCAGCAGGCACCTGGAACATGGTCCATGGCTTTCTGCCCACGCTCAGATTTTAGACCATTCCAGAGCAGAGTGCTCATCAGCGGGTGAAGAAGGAAAAGGCAAACAATTGTCTCTGCTAACAAGAGCAATTTCCAACCAAGCATCAGTTTTATCACCCCCAACAAGCGACAGAAGAGAGTAATGAAGCCAGTACAGCAGTGCTCACTGTCTTGTGTTTTGCCAGCGTGACTCATTCATTCCCTGTTATCCTGGGCTGCAGCTGCCTCATCTAATGAGGCAAATGAACTGTCTGCTCCATGTCTCTGACATCACTGACATAATGAACTGAGGAACACAGCAACCCTCAAAAAAAAGTACATGCAAGAATGGAACCTGGTCTAGTGAGAGGTGCTCCTGCCCATGGCAGGGGGTTGGAACTAGGTGACATTTAAGGTTCCTTCCATCTTAAACCATCCTACAATTCTGATACTGCTGATCTGAAGGACCACAGCAGGCATCACATTCATTCCTCTTCTCATCCAAAGGTCTCTTCTTGCAACACTTCCTCAGTTTCTCACATTCTCATATTCTCACACTGCATTCATGACTGTAGGCTCTATGTGTCTGTATAAATGAATAAACATCTAATGAATAAACTACTCACTAAAGAAGGCTGTAATAGCAGCGATCATTAAACATTCTCCTTCACTGAACTTCTCCTGCTGTTACAGAAGTGGCAATACTTTCAGTGAATGTTTTCACAAATGGCAATTTCTTAGTTGATCCGTCATTTATGGGGCAGAGTCACTTCCTGCAGAGTAATGGGATAAAAACCACTCAAAAGACACTTAAATATTCAGATTGATCATCACATGGAATTGAATAAACAAGTAGGTTTGGGGTCAGTATTATGAATAATGGTGTTCTTACTGAGCTGGAGTAAACTCGTTACAGTTGGAGTAAGTTTCCGTTGAGAGGGGAAAGGTTATTGACCAATGCCACAGCTTTTCCTACGTGGCCTGCCACCTTGAGTTACATCTCTGCTGCATGTCCTTCCCTTACTCCAGCCACACAGAATGGAGAGCAGGAAGACTGATCTCCATGAGACAGCAGCTGGCACAGAAGCAATCAGGACTAATTAGATAGTTAACTTTGTCTTTCTGATTTCCAGTGAGAAACCACTGCAGTACAATTAACTTCCACAAGAAATTCATTTCAGACCTAAGAACAACAGGGACCAGTTTGCCCAGGATCCCACTAAATGAGACATACAAGCTGTAGACACAAGATAACAACACAGGATCTTGCATATGTAAAAAAGTACTTTTAAATGCCTAAAGATAACCAGCTGGTCTAGCTAGATCCATCCCCATATAATGGCAATAAATGACCCTAACACATGCAAAGGAACTCAGCTCCATCAGCGTTAAACTGTTCGGCTGATAGCAACCCATGACATAATGACTCTGACCACCAAACTAGCACTCTACTGGTGTATTTATATTTATAACCTCGCTGTAAGAGAATTGATCCAAAGGGAACTATGTCAAACCCTCCTTTTGAATTATTTGTTGACCCATCTTGTTACAGGAGAAAGCTGGCACACTTTCATGGAAGAACAAAAAAAAAAAGATGGGAGAAACAAGCTTCTGGCTGAAGAGCGATGATGAAGATAAATGAATTTGACACACACTGGTGAGCACAAGTTGACAAACATTCACCCTTTTCAGATTCTGAAGAAGTAAAGTACAGAGAACACAAACCATGCAGGAGCACGTTAAGAAAGTAATATGCCAAAATCATAGAAGAAAACGAGCACTGTTTGAGCTGTTCTAGCGCCGTTGACCCAAACCGTCCCGCTCTGCATGCCTACTGTAAGGTGTAACTACAGTGTTTCCTGTGAATTTCTTTTTCCTGTTTTGAACTGTTATTTTCCACTGAGTTAAAAACCTCTGCTGAATGTGCACACAATTCATGAAGAATTACATGGACAGAAGTGACTGCAAAACCATGACCAGAGAAAAACAGCCTTTTTCCAGGGGATGGACCAGACACCAAAAGGAAGTTCCACAGGTGCAGCCAACAGGCACCACTTGGCTCCCATCACCTCAGCTGATCACTAGAAGTTCATGCACTTGAAATGCTACTTTCAACCTGAATAGTCACTAAGTCACTGAATTGTTTAGGTTGGAAAAGACCTTCGAGATCATCAGTCCAATCATTAACCCAACTGTCCCAAGCCCACTGCTCCAGATCTGCACAACTTTCTACCTGGACTTTACTTCCAGGTCCAGAGATGGCAGTTCAACCCCCTCCCTGCACAGCCTGTTCCAAATCCTGATAACCCTTCTAATAAAGAAGTTTTCTAATCATAGAATCATTAGGGATTGGAAGGGACCTCGAAAGACCACCTAGTCCAATCCCCCTGCCACAGCAGGATCACCCAATGTTCAACCTAAACTTCCCCTGGCACAACTTGAGGCCATTTCATATCACTTGTTACTTGGGAGAAGAGACCAACCCCACACCTCTATAGAACTTCCTTTCAGGTAGTTGTGGACAGACATAAGGTCTCCCCTCAGCCTTATTAAACATAAACATAAGGTGCTTATGTCTTTATTTACATACAAAATAAATACTAAATTATTATTTTCTTGATTTCTCATATTAATGAAGTTTAAAATGTGAATAATATAGTTTGAAACTGGAATAATAAATTATTAATCTTTCAATTGTTTTGATTTTCTCATGAAGAGACCTCCACAGAAATCAAAATTTGTAGTATTTTTTAACTCTTTTGCTACTGCTAGGAAACATTCTTATGAGCATGACATATCCTGTAGGAGTAATCACCTCTTACGGTTTGTGATACAAGTAATTAATGTTTTTATTCAACTTACCAGAGCCTGTGTACAGTTTTTCAAGTGGTATCACCTACCTGATAGCAACCATATGGCAGGAAACAGTAATTACTATTTATTAAGTCTACATTAACTGCCTCAACAAACAGTTTTATGTGGCGCTATAAGGTCACATCCTTACTGCAGTCATTAATCTTCTCTGGGCATCTTTAATCAAGCAGCTCTGTCAGAAGCATTAAATGATGTTAGGCCTAAGCTCTTTAATGACGACGTAGCTTTTTATTTTTAACAACCAATGTGTTACTGGACTATTTTCACACGTTTCAAGCTCTGTTTCAAGCTCTGTGTGGCTCTTAGAACAAGGTTCACGTTATAAAGCATGTTTTTAAATGGTTTCTGAAGCTGCAATGAAAACATTGCATGGCTGGCCATGACGTGCTGTTTTAAGGATCACAGGGAAGTTTTCCTGTCAAGTGATCAGGAGATGGATATCCCAGTTCTAACACAAAATAAAAGAACAGAAAACAAACAACCAAGTAACACTTAAAGTTTGTAGTCAAAGTCCATGAATGAGATAGGTACAAAATGTGCAGCAGAACAGCCCCAAACCATTGCAGAGAATACTTTCAGGGACTACTGGCATTTGCTGCATGTTGGAAAACAGAATAAGCAGTTTTCACTTGGATTAATGATATCACTAGTTAGGTAACGTTTAATCTCACAACTCATTAAGGATTCTCTTAAATCAATGCTGTGCCCCCACAGTAGATTATACATGCAGAAAATTTCTTGACCCTTATTAAACACTGCAAGTCCAAAGAAGCTCTTATTTCACATAAACCAAAAAGTACACAGTGAGAAACAACCACTTCTTTCTATTTGCAGACCTGTAAATAAAACACATTCAACTAGCACCTAACTGACCAATGCGGTAAAGCAATGGAACTGAACACGGGCATAAAGATCCAAAATATGACAAATATGTCCACGGTGTATTTTCAGAGTTTGAAAATCTGGAGGTTTGTGGAAGAAAAAAACAGCTACTTATTAAAAAAACCAAGCTGTTTTAAGAGATCATAATGGTGTTAAAATGTGCTGGTTTGAGGGTTAAAAGTGGAACCCTCCAGAAGAGAGTGGTAGATTCCCCTCCCACCAATACAGGAAGGGAATATAAACAAATTTGAAAATAGTAATTGTATTCAAAACAACATATTTAAAAGAGAAAAACCCAACAAGAGAAAAACCTTCACAGTAGAGGAAAGAGACCTTTCTGGAGATGGTGTAAGGGAAGAGCGATGTACAGCAGGCAATTCAGTGTAATCCTGGATTCCAGATGATAGGGGGCGCTAGCACCCGGCTGCTTCCACCTCTATGCCGGAAGAGAAAGAAGGGAGGGAAACTGGCGCAGGCCGCTCGCGTGTCCTTCCCCCACGTGCGCCTGGCGCTTTCCGATGGGAACCCCACCGGCGCCCCGCTCACCTGGCAACGACGCACCCAAACCCCCCGCAGCCCTCCTCCCCTTACGGGGGAACCGCACTTAGAACCAGTCTGAGGCAAATAAATGCCTCAAAGTGCGAGGCAGATCCCCTCCCGATCTACCAGTAACAGTTGATAAAAGTTTGACTGGAGGGTAGCGGGCAGGAGAAGGCAGGTGGGCTGGGCAGTAGATCAGAGCACAGGAGGCGCTTGTCCTCTCTCGTCCCCGGCTGGGCTGGCTCGTCCTGATGGTCCCACCAGAACCCTACCCCTCAGAACCCTACCCCACGTTTTCTGTTCCTACCGTGGGGCAGAGGGCAGTGGTTTGGGAGATGCACAGGTTCTCTTTCTCATCCTAACATATAACCCAGCACATAAACTATTTAAAAAAGCCTGTTGACTTTTTTTTCCCTCAGTTGTCTGCTATAAAATATGAACATTCACTGCAGTACGTTCTCAGGAATTAACTTTGCCACTCACTGTTTCCAAGTGCAAATGAAAACCAAGCATCTCCTCATTAGCTTTTCTAGCACGTGAGTTCACTCATTGACATGGCTGATGCAAAACACAACTTCAGCCAAGATTCTTGAGGTTTCCTTTGACTCAAGAAAGTGAAGCTCCTCATTCTGACAAGTGAGAGCAGGTTAGTCTTTCTGAAACCAGACCAAGACGATGTGACCTGGTTTTCTCGTGGCCAGAGGCTGAAGTGCTTGTGACCCTCTGCCAAGGACCTCATGCTTCCCACAGCACTGCTCTGAGTAACTGCAAAGGGAACCACTGTAAAAGGAAGCAGGGCCAGATGTTGGCCTCTGTGTCTTCCTGCAGTGCTCCACCACCGGGGAAATTCGGCAGATGTTTCTGTTATCACTGAAAGCCTGGAGGAGCCAAGCAGCTCTGTCGATTATATGTTTTGTCCTACAGACTGCTCTTTCCTGAACAGGTGGCTGCCACACTTTGACAGGGAATTTGTCTTGGGCCACAAAATACCAGCCAAAACATCAGTGAGGCTAAATGTGCAGCAGTTTATTCAGATGGAAAGAAGAAATGTCAGCTAAAATGTCTTTTCCTCTGGGACTTTGAAACACTGCAAGAGACGTTCAGAAGGTGACAATAACAGATGCCAATGGAAAAACCAGGTCCTTTGAAGAGAAAGCACCATCAAAGGATTATTGTAATCTCATTATTGAAAATGCATAATCAATCCCTTTGAGGAAACTCAACTACAACCAAGTGAAGCAACCTTTCCAGGCCAATGAAAGTCACTACCAAAGTTACGAAGTCATTACCACAATGTCCTCCAAAGGTACAGGAACTACACAGAGACCATGGGTAAAGAACACAGCACCCTCATGAAAGTCAAAGGACTGCTTTAGTGGTCTGTATGGCTCTTATCACAGTCCTGAGTCTCCCAATATGACCTTCCCTGGCTGCAATTCTGCCACTTCTCAAAGTACTTTTTTAATAATCTTACGAGTAAGTTTTACTAGAGGCAGGACACAAGTTACTGCTAAATAAATCAGTGTTTTAAATGTGCAGTAAAGATTGTTTTTAATATGAACTTGTTTTCTGATCTTCCATCACAGAATTCCATCACTTGACAGCTTACAGACACAACGGCCTTATTAGACATTTTAAAGCTTTTTAAATGTGTCATCTACAAACATTAAATAGGAAATGAGAACGTAATAAGAGCACTGAAACCATCTTGAAAATCGTGTGCAGCCCTCACTGATCTTTGGAGTGACATGGTTTTTATTCATGAGGAAAATGACAACCAAAATCGCTGAGCTAATAGGCCATGAAAGAACGCAAACGGGGAAGGGAACATAAAGCACACATAAATTGATTAACATTAAATGTCATTTTAAAAACTTTTTTCTTCAGAATAAGGGTTCGTCCTTAGAACTGGCAAGAAAAAATAATTGTTTCTGTTTCTAATGCAGAATCATTACTTTCTACTGATGTACACTTTTAATTATGTGGAGGAAATTACACTAATTCTGACTTGTCCAATTAAGAGTAGATTAAAAATAGTAAGAATAAATACTGATGTCAAACTGTAGTGCAATTCAAGTCTTATACCTTCAGGAAATGCTTACTCAGAATTATTTGCAAAATCTTTAAGAGCTTAGAAGTTTTTTCCAGGTAAAAGCAATGAAATATGTTACTCCAGTGTGTGAAGTCTTTTCCATTTCCATCCCACCTTTCTAAATCAGAGTGCTTCTGTAAAAACACCCAAAGCAAAACCAAAAAACCAAGCCAAATGAAAAGACCCCCCCCAGAATGTTTGAAGATAGATATTAACACACAAATGTGCAGCACAGAAGTGACTTTAGTAGGTTGGACTACACGGACATGAAGCCCAGCAACTTGTGATCAGGACAAACTGTCTCCCTAACTGTGCGCTTCATGCCTCCCATTAACAGAACCAAAGAAATCCTGCTTGGTTAAGACTTTTGGGCGTCACATAAAACCAAATCTTCTACTCAGAGGTGTTTGAAAATCGACAAGGATTAGCACCTGAAACTTTATCTTGTTTAGACAAAGCCAAGAATCAAGTGCCTGCCATATGGCCTTCCTACTACAGGTTTACTTCCTAGCTCGTGGATATACTTCTTTCCTTCCATTAGGATGGACGACAAGATAAAATGGTATTGCTTTGTTTTCAGCATTGAGCAACTGCCTAATTAATTTAACTTTAATTTCTTCTTATCAGGGTCTGTGTATCAGGACAGAGCCAATAATGCAGCTGAGCAAACACAGATGGTTAGTTGCCAGCCTTTTCCTGACACCGAGGTACACAGGGATGGGATTCCTTGAGAACCTAGACCAGCTTGGGTACACTACCACAGGATGGATACCCCTGTTTAAAGCCAGATGCCACCCATTCTGCTGCCTTCCTGACTCAAAGCTCACAATAACACTTTCCTCACAATTATCACCACTTATTAATCTCAAAATAAACCCTAAAACAGTTAATTAAACTTCATTTCTTCCATTTAACTCACATCATGTTTTATTCACTGAGTATAAAATGAAAACCTTAAACATTCTATAGCTGCAGAAACTAATTAAAGTAAATCTGCTTAATAAAAATTCTGTATTTCAATGTTTTTCATACGTAAAGCTTATTTTTAGAGAAGGTTGTCATCTGTGTATCTTCTAGGCATCATCTAGTATTGCAGGAAAATACTTACAGCTCTTAACAGGAAATGCAGACGTTCCATAGAAAGAGTTTCAGGTTTTCACAAGTTTCAGGGACTCATGGAAAGCCTACAGTGAGTGCAGAGGAGACAGCATGAACCAAGCCACCAAGTTCTCCCAAAAAGAGTTCCCATCCTTTTTTCCAGCAGCCACCACTAATCATGACAACTCCCACGAACCAGATCTTAGCTGCAGGAATTTCCTCTGTGAAAGCTCCAGTTAATTTAAGAAAGGAAGATGTTAGAAATTCTTTGCACTGCCATCTAAGCAGTAGATCTCATTCCAAAACCCTCTGTAGTGTTAGAATGCAGCTTCGTTTTTATTTGTTAAAGTACAGATTGAGTACAACAGCTAAGATGCCCCAGAAACACTGTGACATGGAAGTTGAGATTAAAGAAACGCGTCGCTTTTATTCTAGGATTTGCCCACAAAGGCTGTTTGAATTTCTCTTCAAGACGAAAGGATCTTGAAATATCATTCAGCATCATTAACTACGTATTCCTCAATTAATTGTGCAAAGCACAAAAGCTCTCTTCTCACATCATGTACACAAAAGGACCATCACTACAACCCCCCATTTCTAAATCTTATATGCAGACCCCTAAAAGGCTGATGAAAAGTCTATGATGGACTTGCATCAAATCGAGAGGAAGCAAAGCTTCAGTGAATACCCCAAACCGTGTGTGGGTGCTTTAAATTCTGAACAGAAACTGCCTGCCCAGTCTCTGACCTCAAATGTTGCACAATAGAGAGAATGTTACCAGAATCCTCATCCTGATCTCAATTTCAGAGCAGCAATGTTCACAATCTGCTGAGCTGGAAGCCGGGCTTTTAAGAATAGATAATCTGAAATGCTAAAAGATTGTTTCTTTGGTTATAATTTTTCTTAGTTCTAAATGAGTACAGAAACAGACAACTTATTTTATGACAGAACTGTGGCCTTTAAAGAAATGAGGTGCAGCAACAGAGCAGCAAGAAGCCCTGGAGAAAAAACAAACCCTAAACCTTTCATTTCGGAAACAGCAACTCAATTCTGTTTTGAAGTGCGTGTAATTAATTCAGGGACTAATAAAAAGACTCGATAACAAAGACCTCAGATGTTACCAAACCCAGTTCTTTTCCATTCTGAATCTCTCTTTTTATTTGTAAAGACTTGCATTACAATTGAAAAGGACTCAAAATGGAGTGATGTACACACATCATCATTGGTGTTTCATGATGCAACTAATGGAGCCCCTGAATGGATATTGCTTCAAATTTGCTTTTAAAAAATAATTTAACAAGGAAATCTTCAACTCCACTATCAATCACAGGTGGCAGAAATGAAAGGAAAAGGAAAAGAAAAGTAACCGAACCTGCTGTCAAATTTGTGACATATACATCGTTGGCTGATGACACTTGTTCCAGATGTACAATAAAGCCCACAACACTTCATTACTATGGATATAATCATTGTGAATGTTGGTTTTCTTTAATGTTGATCAACTTGCTTCTGAAAGTTGTTTTCTTGATCGTTTTAAACTTGCATAATAAACATGCAATGAAATATTTCTTGTTAAAGTGGTTTTTGTTTTTTGCAGTCTTGTTCTCATACAAAGATTTCATAAAGTCGCAGTGTTGTATCAGAGCATTACCAAAATAAGAGCAAAAGCTAAAGAGGAAGGTAAATGTGAAATGAACTCGATGAGAATAACCTAACCTTGTCCCAAAACTCGCCGACATCTCTTATCAAAAAGATGTGCACAATCCAGCCCCTTCCTCCCAAATCCACCAAAACCACAAAATAAATATTAACTTGGAAGAAAGGGAAGACAAAGGAAAACAAACCAAACCAAAAAGCCATGTCATCATGCGCTCATCTTCTGCATAGCTCAACCCACGTATAGTAAGGCACTATTTCCCCACAACTCAGTGTCCGGAACAAACTTGTACAGTGCTCTGTGAACTACATATAGTTCCTTCCAAGATGATGAAATAAATAGATTGAGTGAGTGTTGCTACCATGGCACCCATGTGTGATCTTATAGACAAGGGCATCATCTGGCAGTTTCAAATATAAGCTGTCTCAAGTCTCTTCTTACCGTGTGCATGTTATGTGTAGAAGTATCTGGTGTGTGTATCTGTGCATGGCGTGTGTGCAAGTGGTTGGTTTGTTTTTCAAAGTTGCCGTTAGTTTTCACTGTTTGTAACTCCAGTGTTCTCAAAGCAAATATACGAGAAAATAAAAGCACAGTCATGTCATTAAAAACAGAGTGCTGGTGCTCCAAAAAGCACACAGCTTTGGGGATTTAAGAAACCTCTTAGACATTCCCAGAAGCGTTTGGGAAACGTGTTGGACATGTTTTCATTTGTAAATCCTGGTCTCTGCTTAGTTAAGCTGGTCTTCATATTGTTTTCGGAAGCAATCACCAGCAGGGAAAAACTCCCAGCATCGTTCTTGATACATCTTCCATACATAGGATTCCTGGAAGAAACATAATGTGAATAATTTGATTCCATGAGAAAGCAACAGTCATGACTCCTTTTTACTCTTTCATCTACATGCAGCTTTATCTGATCCTGTGCGTCTCAGATTGTTGCGTATCTATCAATAAAATTGTGCTAAATTAGTCATGATAATTATTTAGAGTAGCTTTGAGGTTTTTGTCACCTAGTCAAAAAATATCAAGAAACAGAAGATGACCAGGTAATTCAGCTCCCATCAGATGCCCAGAAACACTGTAAAGCCCAGTTAAAGCTGGTCACAAGACAGATACCACAAGACAGATAGCAGAATATTTTCTATCATAGAAATTTGACTAAATTTCTGCATCAGACATTTCAAAATATGCCTCCATGTAATCGTAGCATAGTTTGAGTTGGAAGGGATCTTAAAGCTCATCTAGTACCAGCACCCTCTGTCATGGGCTGGGACACCTCTCACCAGAACAGGTTGTCCAGAGCCCCATCCAACCTCGCCTCGAACACTTCCAGGGATGGAGCAGACGCAACATCCTTGGGCAACCTGTTCTAGTGTCTAATCACCCTCAGAGTGAGGAATTTCTTCCTAAGCTCTAATCTAAATCTCTGCTCTTCCAGTATTTAACCATTCCCCTTGTCTATCACTATGTGATTTTTGCACTCATTAGCCAAGCCTGAATGCTTTTTAGATTAGAATCAGACTTAATTAATAACTTGACAGTCACAGAGTTGTTAAACCTACCTGTCCTGTATGCTCTGTTTCATCTTTGTTTATAAGATACATCAGAAAAAACCTACAAGCAAGAAACAGCTTTTATGAATACAACACTTGGAAACACGTGGTGTTTGTGGTAATGCTCTTCATGGATTTACACGTTCCAGACTTCTAGTTATGATAATATTCCCAGACACAGCACATGTAATTCCTTGACATAGCAGACATTCGTCTTTGTTCAATTAATATTATGATAAACTTCAAGAGGTTCAGTTTGATTTACAGTAAACAGTTTAAATCAAGATTTTTTAAGCTTTCTAATCTGAAAATTATAATAGACATTTTCTTGCCTGTGAACACCACCGTGGAAGTAGACAGAATATAGCCATTGGAACTGATTTTCCTCTCCACACAATTTATAAGAAATGCTAAAGATGTGTAAGAGATTTCTCTTATTGAAATTATAGGTTAGGGATCTTTCACTAGTAACTCAAAATCAAGGTAAGCAGAAGAGAGATTGTCATTTAAAAATTAGATATGAATTTAAAATTGTATTGAAAAATACAACCTGTTTTTCAGGGGAAGGTTCTTATAGGGATGTGTAACTTCATAGCCTCATTATTTTGTGCACATACAGTGAGCTACTTTATATACACAAAGTCACAGCCCATCCATTGCTTCATGGTGACACCTCTAGTTGAAAACACACATTGGCATCATCTTCATTCCACTTCCTCTGTCCTGGGTTTTTTGAGTCAGGCTCAGCAACCCACTTAAAATATTCCATCCAATCTAAGTTTTCTTTCTTTTCATAGAATCATAGAGTCATTTAGGTTGGAAAAGACCTTCAAGATCAGTGAGTCCAACCATTAACCCAACTGTCCAAGCCCACTGCTAAATCACGTCCCTAAGCTCCAGATCTACGTGATTTTGAAACACATCCAGGGATGGCGAGTCAACCCCCTCCCTGGGCAGCCTGTTTGAGGCCTAATGGCACTTTTCATGGAGAAGTTTTCCTCATGTCCAGCCTAAACCTTCTCTGGGGCAACTTGAGGTCGTTTCCTCTTGTCCTATCACTTATTTCTATCAATCTCCAGGTCAGGGCACGCTGTTCCTCTGCACCTCACACAACACATTCCATTTTGGAACCCTTCCACAGTCACATACTAAGGTCCCGATTTCCACACCCTAGCTCACACAGAGTTTGTGTGTCCAGCCAAGCTAGAAACAAGGTAATGAAGCTCATTCTAATAGCATAGAATTATATACTCAGACAGTGTGGCAGGACATCAAAGTGAGGCAGTACTGACCCCTACTTATGCAAGAGAGCTGATCAGGAACTTGCAGGGGCTGCAAAGGTCATGAGTCAGTGAGAGGTTTCGTTTCAGTGTACTTACAAATAATTGGCCAAGTTGTGCTCCTGTAGAGTATGTGTTTCAAAGCCATGGGGCACTGTATCAAAGTAGTCATTTCCTATGCCACAGATAAAGCACTTGGTCTAAAAGAAAGAACACAGAGCACTTCAACACTATATATACAACCCTACTCTCCTCAGAGAAAAGACCAACACAATTGTTATCATTTTCTCAGAAATGGCAATGCGTCACAGTTAACAGGTGCTGAACAAAAAGGCCTTTCTTATAATGAGGGGGATTAGGTCTTGGCCAAAACATTTGAATAGAAGTTTTACTACCTTAAGCATAGTTTCTTAGTGCTTAAACACCCCTGTCTTTGGCAGCTGTAGTGAACAGGCATCAGGAGAAAGAACAGCATAGAATACTCAAAGCTGAAGTAGAATCTCGGGGCAATATAGGATATTGAACCATGTACAGAACCGTATTTTCCTCTTGGTTTAAAAAAAAAATCCTCTAGACAGATCAAACTTTGAATTAAAACAGATACTTGTGAAACCTGAAAATAGGATATGGTTCAGCAATTGGCTCTTCTTACCTCCATGTCCTCCTTAACTTGTTCTTGCTGATCTCTTAACTCACCAAAAGCATCAATAATCAAACCTAGGTTTTAAGTTAAAATGATAGTTAGTGTCCAGTATCCAGATTACAATAGGAAGCCACACTATCAATCAAATAGTTTCACTCAAATGTAGAAGATAACCTGAT
The DNA here is from genome assembly GCA_013400115.1 of Rhinopomastus cyanomelas. Taxonomy (NCBI): domain Eukaryota; kingdom Metazoa; phylum Chordata; class Aves; order Bucerotiformes; family Rhinopomastidae; genus Rhinopomastus; species Rhinopomastus cyanomelas. Next base: position 20,238 of record VXBP01006388.1, on the reverse strand, counting down.
GGCAGCCAGCTTGCCACTGTCATTAACCTTGGCTGTTTCTCCACATCGAGCACCTTTCCTTACTTTCTTTACAAGGGGAAAACTGGCAGCACCTGCTACTGAGTTTGTCCACATAAGCTCATGAATTATTCTGAAAGACAATTTTAAGGTATGACACAAGATTTGTAGTTGTTTCTCTTGATCATTTCCAGGAGGCTTTTAGAAAGGGCAAGAAGACAGAAACTGTAGTGACACCAGTATTCTCACAGCAAAGAGCTGTTTATGATTCCTTTGATCCAGTCATTTTACAGAGATTAGGAAGAGCATCGTATGCATAAAAGACATGTGTGATTTACTACATATTTACTACATAAAACTAACCCTCATTGTATGTCCTTGTGTCCTGGTTAAACCTTAGGTGTGTGATTACTGCAGCACTGAGATATTTGTACAGCTACATAATATTTTCAGTCTCTCCATGGGTTAAAAACACATACCTTGAATAATTGCAAGCAGGATGACAATCACAAAGAAGAAGAAAGTGATGTCAAAGATAATCCGATAGATTTCATATTCATCCCCTGCTGGATCCTCTATTTCATCGCCAATGCCTCCACCTGCACGTACTCCGACATACATGTGAAACATGTAGCACTAGAAAAGACAAAACAAAGGGATAAAGAAGCTGAAAGTAAAACCACTGCAGCTGAGAGTAAAAACACCCACTGCTGTAAGGCCAGTAGTGTGCAGAACTGGTCTAAGGTCCTGCCACTACACTATGTCATCTTTTTCTCCCCTTTGAAACTATGTGTAGTTCTGAGGGAGGTGAAATGCTGCTGTGTAGCTGCAGCCGCAGTGTTTTATGTTCTGTCATTATGCAGTAGTTCAAGAAGATCAAAGATCCCACTACCATAAGCCCAGAAACACATCAGGATTCTCACGCAATCATTTCAGTACTGTGCAAATAGGAAAAACCATCACCAACGTGGCCCTGGTGGTTTTTTTCCCCATTTCCTAGCTCAAAAGTGAACAGAACAAACAAAACACCTTTGAAAATGTTTGTGTAGGGGACAGTCTAATGACAGAGAAAGTCCGAGACCTCTGCTGTGAAACTATCATGTGAAAGTTATTGTAGTAGCTCTTTTGCTATTTTTACAAGGGATGGTGAAAATGAAAACTTTCCAGTTTATCATTCTACAACTTCATAGCAATTTATTATACCACTTGCAGAGGTCTGGTACAAGAGTTTGTTTCTTTTTGATTTAGATAAGCTTTGCAAACTACTAAACAGGTCCAGACTTCTCACTCCCTATCAGAAAGTACTGGTAACAGTAAGGAGTGGTCAAGCATGGGAACGAACTGTCCAGAAAAGTTAAAAAGTCACCATCCCTGAAGGTGTTAAAAAATGTGTAGATCTGGCACTTGGAAACATGTTTTAGTGGGCATCATAGTTGTTGGTTGGACATTATGATCTTGGAGGTCTCCTTCAACCTTAATGATTCTATGAGTCTATGACTCCTACAAGCTAATAACACACACAAAAAATATCTATGTTTTTAGTTCTGTGCCACATTTACTGCAAAAGAAATCTTGTAGAACAAGTTGATAAGACTTACTGTTAGCATATCATCACACTTCATGTCTGGCATGTCACCATCTTCACTCTTGTTGTAGAACTTGCGGAAAAAATTGAACGCCACTACTGTGTACAAGTACACGACTACAGCCAGTAATCCCACTGTCAAGACAAGCTGGAAGACAAAATTGTAAAGCAGATATAATGGAATGGTGCTAAACAATCATAGACTCATTAGGGATTGGAAGGGACCTCGAAACATCCTCTAGTCCAATCCCCCTGACGCAGCAGGATCACCTAGACCAAGTCACACAGGAACCCCCAGATCACCCAGAAACCTTGATCAAATAGCGGTCGAGGGCCAGCGCTCTCACTGCTGCCTGCAGACTCTAGTGGATACGTACACAACCAAACAATCCATTAGAATTATGTACAACCCACACAATCAGACAAACACATCTGAAAGTTTGCTACCCAACAGCGATAGTACCGCTGCTTAGTATCACCTATTGTATAACTGCAATGTAGTATTTCTAGGTTATGACTGAAACAATCTTGTTTACATCTTTGACATGATATACAAAGAAAGTTTTAATATCTACCTTAGAGAAGCAGCCACAAATACATCACTGCTCAACAGCAGATCATTAAAATTTTGCCTTGAGCCTGACGGAAAGCAGCTGGAAGCAAACTGCAATATTCTGCAAATTGCTAGTTCACTTGCATAACTACCTGACCTGAAGTTAATTATCAGAAGTAATATCCAGGCAGTTGCTAAACCTTCAGAACTACTTGGTACCTGTTTGCCGTTGTGGGTCACTGATGACAGGATCGTTCGTAATGTCTTGAATCCCATCGCAATGTCAAGGAGATGAGCAGCAAAGAAAAAATTGTTGTAATGCCCAAGGACTGACATGGTCATGTACCACGCTAGGTAAAGGAAAGACTGACAAAAAAACATTCCATCACGAAATCAAACTCATGGCTGTTGTCTTGAACTTACTTCAAAGCACTAAGGAAAATGAAATTGCCTGCATGTGTTTTTCTTTCAATAGGAAACTATTTTTTGTGTTTCAATGGAATTTTTTTAATCTAGAATGTTTGAGAATTTTCCTGTCTGTGCAAATACATTAAATCAGCAAGTAGAGATTTCACAAGACATAGTCAAAATTGACATTGTTGAAATTTTAATTTGTGAAGGCTGTTTTTGAAATTGCTGAACCCATATTTGTTCATGTTTCTCATGTAAAAACATTCTTATTCAAATGAGTTTTGGTAAGAATCTCCAAATAATTACATTAAAATATGAAAGCCCTAAGGTTTAAGTTGTTGAATGACAAATCAAATGACTCTGCAGGCAACTGAATTCATTTTATTATTAATTCAAATTACTAAAATTAGTACTGAAACATGTAAGGCAGTCTTTTTTATCATTCCTTTTTTGCTGTTTTTAAAGACTCGTTTTATAAAATGATTTAAATAATCAGCCTCATTCTGTGCCACATCCTACCACCACTTTCAGTAACACAAATTTTTCTCACGTGAGAAGAGGCATGGGATTTGACCGAGGTTCTCTAGACTAGGACTTAAGCAACTGGGAAAAGACAGGCAATGTATTTTAAGCCTCTGCAGGTTTTCTTTATCTGTGTAGTCAATTAAATACTGTCCACAGTATCTCACATTTCCCTTTGAAGGACACAGAGTTAACAAGTGCATATTGCTTTTTAGAAGATGGAATACATATTTCAGTATATACACGGGCAAACTTACATTATCAGTGAAAACAACTCCTAATTTCCACATCTGATACTTAACATCAATGGAATTTAACCTGTAAAAATACAGAAGGATGTTTGATTTTATATCAAAATACAATAGGTAAATATGCAGCACAATCTGAAATATATCAGAACCTTGTTTTAATTCACAATTCTACTCTGGAATTGATCTGTCCACAAAAAAACTCCCAAAACAGAAAAACCAATTAATAGATGTTGGTGTGGATTTATCAGACCTAGTGCTGACTGATGTCTACAGTGTCATCATACACACTCAAGTGAAATGAACTGCTTTTGTAATCCCTGGAGAAATAAGGTTTGTTTGAGTTGTGACTCACCTAAAGTAGCTGTCAAAAGTGTTCAGAGAATATTTAAATTCAGCACTAATAAATTCACAACCAGTTCTTGGTCTAGGTCTGGGTTCCCAGATTCTTCCACAGTTATATTAGCTTTGTTATCTTCTACTGCTCTCCTCTCTTTCAACACACTTTTATGTTGTACAGGCTGATGCTATAAATTATTCTCTCAATTTTTTCCCTTGTATTTATGTCTTTATTATTACCTCTATGCTGGAATATACTTGAGTTTGAGTGTCTTCATCTGTGTTCATTTTTTAAGCTGGTAGAGAGTGGATACATGCATCTTCCTGAAGCATATACATTCTGTGCATATGGTTCTGTACATTGCTGTCATGGCTGGTTGTTTTCCAACAGCATATTAATCTCTTATGCAACCATTTCTCCACGGAGAACATAAAAGATAGACTGTCACAATGTCTTTTTTTTTTTTTTAGATGTATATAACATGGAATAGATGTTGCAGATGTAATAAAAACAGACGGATATTAAAGTTTCATATTTACAATTCTAATCTACCAGCGATCCATTTCTCTGCCTTACAAAATTCTTGATAAAATGTTGCTTTGAAAGAAAACTGTACAAAAACCTTCAGCTTAGAATGAAAAGTTCATCCATTAAAATATATTTTAACTATTTGTATATTTTTAAAATACAATGCAGAATTGGAAAAAACCAACATGTTTGCAGTGCTTTACAAAAAGTGAGGCTGTCCCTTCTCTAAGAAGGAAAATGAATTTCCTTTTTTCAGGTCTGCCTCTCAGAGGACAGAGTTTAGAATACAGTTTAGAGAATAAAAATTGTAAAAGTGTGTGAAGAATAATCTTCCTAGACTTTACTGGTTGTTATCAGTACCACTTAAATTTATTCCATCATAACTTTCAATCAGAACACACGGTGTCAATTTGGCCCATTCTTTACAGCTGAGATGAACTGAGAGATCTGTGAAAAGGAGTTTCCAGCCCAGCAGGAAAAACAGCGGGAATGTGATGCTTTCAGCAGCTCCTCACTGAATTAAATCTTCAAACATAAAAAACAACTGCAGTCCAGCATATATAAATAAACTCACTCTAGTTTTCAACTTAAGAACAGATATATTTTATATAGCTACACACAAAACAGTACAAGAAATTTCAAAGCTGAATGACAGACTTCTAATGTTTTATTTTAACTTACAAAAAACCCCTTAAGCCAAAGGAAAAGATCCGAACAAACAAGAAAGCCCACACGGACAACCCAGAAGTAAATGCTTACACAGCAGAGAGGGAGCTATCCTTCTTTGGTTTCTTTTTTTCCCGAGCGTCACTAAAATCCAGAGCAGCTTTGTCCATTCCCAGCAACTCGCTGATCCTGTCACGGCCATAGAACTCGCCGTACTTGTCCATGACCTAAATTTAGGAGGGATATTAAAGACATTCAGTAGGGCAGGCCAGCTACTTCCCAGCCTGGTTTTGGAACACAAGATGTTTAAAAGACAAAATTCTTTTCATGTGTTTGCTCCATCTGTCACATCAGTCAGTAATTCCCCCCCCCCCCCGGCCCCCC
>VXBP01006388.1:927-14973 GCA_013400115.1 Rhinopomastus cyanomelas | reverse complement strand
CAATCGGTTCAATAGAGGTAAGAATTGGGTATCAAATGTAAGATGTTTCTACTTATTTAATGAAAACAGGAAAAAGAAAGCAACTCAGGAGAAGGGCAATATGACAGTATCATGCCTGGCAGAAAAAAATATACTGTGTGGTCACACAGGAATGAGATGTTTTTGAATAATCTAACTGTGTGAAAAGTTGTATTAAAAGATTTCTCAAAACCAGTATTTGACCCTGACTTGTTATTCCTTTTAAGAAAAAAATATATTAAAATATTTTTTATTTTATGGATTTTCTTTTCCATTTAAAAAATGTTTTAAATAACTTGGGAATTTTGGATATTTTTTCTTTTAGGATAAAGTACATCACATAGAAATAGCCATGAAATTGTCCTCACTTATCAACTAACTCTATTGCATAACTTCATGATTAAACTTTTGTTAGTTATAATGGAACGAAACCATAATATACATAGAAAATACAGTAAGCAAAAAAACTTGGACGAAGAGAGCTTCGTGACTGTGGACCAGCTGGGATTTGTAAATATGATGTTTGTCTTAGGCTGAGGGACTGGGAGTTGCTATGGCAACTCTTGATAAGGAGTTTGGAATTTCAGTCCATCCCGCCAAAAGTAGTTGTAGCCACACAAATGTAGAAAGTAGTTGTAAACATGAGGTGAGTAAGGAATTCAGTGTATTTTAAAACGGTTAAATACAAAAAATGCACAATGAATCAAAATTGAAGGAAGCATAATTCATGTTTCCTCAAACACAAAAATAAACATGAATTAAAATTTTATTTTAACTTCATATATCTTTTTAAAAACAATCCTTACCTTCCTTTTCACAAATTTGTCCCAATAGTTATTTGGGAAAGATCTGAAAAGCAGAGAAAGAGAATTAAATTTTGTATAATCAATAGAAGAAACAGTAGTTACCGATACGTCATAAACCAATATTTTTTTCCTAAGAGGCTTTACTAGACATATATCCCTCACAGCTTTTTGTTTCAGACAAGTTGGGTGATTAACTGCAAGACTGTAGAGACTGAAGAACAATTCCTTGAAAAGCTATAAAGAGACAGAGTAGGTAAAAACTCACTGTGTGTTGATGACAAGTCTATCCCACTGCCCCTTAATATCATCTTCTGATGGCTGTTCAGTTATATATAGCCCATCAAATTCCAATTTCCTTGCCACTTCCTTTTCTCTCTTAAAAATAACCAGTGGAACCTGCAGTTGAAAAAAACATTATCAGCTATTTGAACTGCACAGACATTTCTGCAAATTCTTAAAGAATCTGGTTGTAACAATCAATTAAATATGAAGGCTGAAAGTGGTATTGAACGAAAATGATAAATAGCAATTGCTATAGCTGTAGCATCTACAGGTGAACAAGGACCAGGTCACTGAGAACCATGTAACTACAGATTTCTACTACACAGTTGTAAAAAGATGGTATAAACCCCCCCCCAGAAACTGTTTCATAGTGGGAAGCAAAGTGGTTTCACTACAGCGAGCAAAGTCAAAAGAAGACCTTCAAATCACATTCTCATTTCATACACTTGATTTGTCATCTAGTTCTTTGCCAGCAGTGGAGACACCTGAGCAGTAAAGATCAGTCTTCATCCTCAGCTCTTTCATTGTCTGTTCAGTGGCACATTCTGAGAGCCCAGATGCAATTGATGCGAGTGAAGGAATTTTTCTGACAGAACTGTTACCAACAGGAAATCAAACCTACAGTTCCCTGGAATTATTTCACAATTTGCGCAGAAATTCTCTCACCTTGCTAAACTGTGTTACTAGTCAAGAGTGGCCATAAGTATACTGAAATAGCAATAACAGAAAGGAGACAACTCGAGCAACAGGGTGAGTGCATTAGTTAATGAAGATTTTCATTTGAAAGCTGTACATCTCCAAAAATGAAGATGGAAACAGCACTTGGCATTTGCTTCAGGGTTTCAGAACCAGAAAGGCAATTCATTATGGCAAATAACAATAACTGTGTCTTTCCCTTCTAGTCAGAGAATGAATGCAGCACAAAAAAACAATGTGGGAAAGCTATACAGAAAGTCATAGTGAAAAAAGAAAAGCTATAAGGTGGGAGAGGAAAAAAAAACCCTGAAAATCTAAGTTCTCATCTATTTCTTGACCTGCAGAGACACTTCAGGTATAGATGACAATCACCCTGGCAGTGCATCAGTGACCATTTGCCTCAACCACAAATGCAGATTGGGTCTTTTTAGCATAGAAAAACTATTATGCATGAAAAGAAGAAAACAAAAATATCAAGAATGACGTAAAAGTTTGACAAAGAGATAACTGTTAGATAAATGATCAGTCACACTGAGGTCCATTGAAGTCACAGGTAAGCTCCCAATTCACACGTTCTATGTAGGTTACTCTGCCAGCATAGTGTTTCTTAACCACATAAGCAAAGCTCCTATGATTTTGTTCCAAGTTAAACCACTCAATGAATAAAAAAATTGCATTCTAGAAGAAGAGACAGTGTTCAATTTTTCTTACTTTCAGACAGTAATACCCTATGATGCAGAAGAATGAGATGACTGTGTGGAGGATCGCCAAAATCCGCAGCGTGGGCTCCATATAGCCACTGCTTTCTTCCAGGACATAATGCACTGCAATGACCCTCTCATTATTGCTTTCCAGGCCATTCAGTTTGATACTTTCACCGACAGATACCACAGGAACTTCCCTTTCTTCTGTCACAGCAGAGGTGGAGACCTGTTTAAACCAACGAGTCTTAATAGTGCAAGTGCATTCTGCTGAGTGATACTTGTACAAGCTTGTACAAGCCAAGTGATACCAAGAAAGGAAAGAATTTTTTTGCCTAAAATGTCATAGATTCATAGAATCATTATGGATGGAAGAGACCCCCAAAGATCATCAAGTCAAACCATCACCTAACATCATACCTGCTAAACAATGTTTTCACATCTCATATCTGCACATTTTTTTGACCATCCAGATATGGTGACTGCACCACTTCCCTGGACAGCCTGTTCCAGTACTTGACTACTCCTTCAGTGAATAAATTATTCCCGGTGTTCAACCTAAACTTGTCCCAATGTCACCTTCACACCACTTGAAGACATTTCTACACAGAATTCCTTGTGGAGACTCTGTAGTCTTGTTACACCAAGGTGTGACAGTGTATATTTTCTATTTTACTTCCCTCTCCACCCATGGCCGTAGATTTGGACCATACTAAATTCCATCACCTCAAATTCAAGAAAAGGCATAGCCCTCTTGGAAGAAACCAAGTCAACTGACATTCCCACACACAGTCTGTATCACTAGGGCTCTGCCACAAAGTGATTCCAGCCTGAAGACTCATCTAAAGTCATATTAATGACACCAAAGTATAAAAAGTGTTGCACCATGGAAATTTTCAGTTATAAATGAGGAAAACCTTTATTAAAATGGTCATCAGGCCTTGGAACAGGCTGCCCAAGGAAGGGGCTGAACTGCCATCCTTGGATGCATTTAAAAGTCATGTACGTCTGGAGCTTAGGGACATGATCTAGCAGTGGCCTTGGGACAATTGGGTTAATGCTTGGACTTGATGATCTTGAAGGTCCAACCTAAATAATTCTATGAAAAGTAGCATTTTGACAAGCTTACCTTATAGAAAAGAAGGATGAAGTTGATGGCAAAAGCAACAAACAAGGCCAACATCCTCATGTTGTAAAAGTTTCGTGCAAAATAATTCTGCAAATAGGAACAGAACATAAACATACACATTGTCTAATAACAATACTACAGTCATTACGAGGCAGTTGCATGGGTTTGGTGGGGGGTTTTTTCCTCTCATCTACAGCGATTTTTAATGTAATTATAAAGAAAAAGAAAACTAAATGGAAAAATCAAACCTTTTAAGTGTATTGCACAAATTGTCTTTTATTCCACATGTGCAATTACGGATAAAGGACCTTTTGCTTCATGCCATGCAGAACAGGATGAAGAACTTCTCATTGCCTCTTATGTCTTTTTCGTTATCCTCGCAGTATGCTTACAGATAACAGAGACCTCTCTATGTAATAGTAGTGCAATAGTAGTCCCTACACTATTGTGTCTACTAGATGCATAGCAAAGATGATGTGAAAATATGAGATGCTTTAATAAAAGAAAAATACAAGGTTGCTTTCCCATCAGGCAACTCTGAAGGTCTGGGTTTCTGACAATAGGTGTTTTCCTAAGAATTAATATCTTGTCTACTACATTATTTCTGTGTTGGCTTTTTTTTCTCCTTTAACTTGTATTTCTTTCTTTAAAAAACTTGGCCTTTATGTCTTTTTTAGGCATGAAGGCAAACAGAAAAATGAAGTTCATCAGATGCAAATTTGTCTGTACACTGGCAGAACAACTTGGTGGTACACACACATCCCTGCCAACAACTAAACCCATAGGCTAGAGAAGAGCTTACAAGGAGCTTCTGTTGGTATGCAATGATTTTCTTCCAGAAAGCTGATTCCTGAACTTCTGGTTCTCCGTATCTGTGAGTATGAAGCTGTCGTAATTTCTGTTTCCCTTTGTCTTCCTTGGTTTTCTCTTCTTTTTCTCCATCTTCTCCTCTTAGGACACAAATTAAGTCAAAATAAATCAAGTTAATAAAATTGCTAAACAAAACATTAAAACTGCACCTTGACAGCAGCCATTGCATCTCTTCATGAGACATGTCTCTTCTGCCCAAAGCACTGGCAAGGGTGGCTGACTTAAGTTACTTTAAGAATAACTACACTTACTGGTTTGGCACCTCGAGGTGGGGATGGTAACTGGCAGAGACCAGTAATCAAGGATCTGCCAACTTTATTGCCTGAGGGTCTGCCTCATAATTGTGAGTTGAGAGCTCTGCCTGTATGAACAACTAAGCGTCTAAGTGTTCTCCTTCAATCTCTTAATCTGTCTGGTTTCCTCAAAAACTGCAGAAGACAGGTTGCTCTTGCAATTCCAAGCGAAAGTTCAAGTTTTAAATGCTTCATTTCTGCCCACCTGAGGAAGTGATAAGTACCCACTCCAGGAGAAGGCAGGAATAAGCAAGCTTGAGAGCAGGCAGTGTGTGATTATCATTTGTGCTGCCTGATTGCATAAAGCCCAGTCAGTGGACTGTCTTCTCCAAACACCTTATCCAAGGAACTGTGAAATATGTTAGAACTTAATTCGGCCTGACAGCATGACACATGAAGGGATCACAGAATTCCATTTGAAGCCAAACCAGAGAAAGAAAGTATTTATAATTCCCATTATTAATTTCTCTGCACCTATCTACAAAGAGAATAATTGATATCCTAAGCTGTTTTTCTTACTAGAATATACTCAATGAACTTTCACTTAGGATATTATCTTCATGTTAGGAACTCGACGTGCATTAGGATTGTACTTGTATCAGGAACCACAAAATCCATGGATGGACTCTCATACTTTCTAATGGTTAAAAACAAACACTGTCTTTTGCTTCCCGTCACTTTTTTTTCTTGAACAAATCTCATTAAGTTTAGATTTTAGCATATCTGAAAGCAATTAATCAAACCAAACGCCAACACTTGTTCTTCAAAAATTTAAGAGCAATTCCTTAAAATCACCTTGGAATATTAAGAATTTGAATTATCCAAGTAACTAAAAACAGGTCATAATGAATGGGGAGGACAAAGAAGATCCAGTCTTTATCACTCATGGATAAGAAGTGTCTGGAACCCAGGTGCTCTTACAATTTTTCCAAGAGATTTTCTTGGAGTTTTCAGACTTGCCAAGATAAACTTAATGCACCAAACACATTCTGTAAGAAATTGAATTGACATTATAAAGGATGTGGCTGGAGGAGGGGATTTCATAACATCTCTGAGCAACGCTGTTTACATGGCATCTTTTGCAAATGTGCACAGATGGGGAGGGATAGTGGAAAAATCCCAGTTGTGGAACATGAACGGGCGCAAAATTAAAGGCAATGAAATCAGTAAAAATAAAACTGTTTTCCAGTGAAACAAGCCACGTTTCATAGGATCAGTGTTAAAGCAATACATACTCTGCTTTTTCAGGTTCAGATTTTGTTTCCTCCTTCTCTTCCTTTTCATTGTCTTTCACCTGCTCCTACAGAAAGCCAGATATAAAAAGCATCTAAAACCGATTACACAGTAGAGAATTTGTTAGGAGTAGATACTAGTGTATTTTTTTAAGTGAAACACTGAGAGAAGATGATTGTTCAATTTACACTAAAGAAGAGACATTTTCATGCATAATAAAAGGCAAGACAAACCACCATGTCTTAAACATGTACATAAAAAGGCTGTGTGAACCCAAGGTTACAACATCAGAGAGGGCAAACTCTAGTAATTACATGTGATTTCTTAAAAACACGTCACAAAGCCCAGGAAAAGCATGGATGCAAATTTTGCTTCAAAATTATACTTCATATATGCAACAGAGAAACAGAGAGCAGAAATAAAAGACAGTTACCTGGATTTTTTCCTGCACCTGAGGCATTGGAGCTAAGGAAGGAGTGCTCAGCAAATCACTCAAACCAGCATTTGGATTGTGAGGGATCAATTTATACTGTCCACCTTCTCGTTTCAAATCCAAACCAAATATGTCTGAGAGTAGATCACTCTCCTCCGTTAAAGTTCTCAGATCTGTCAGGTCTTCTGTAGGCAATGTGGCTTCTATAGGCTTCCTCTCTCCCTCTTCTCCTTCCCCACGCACCTCATCCTGAGTGGGGTCTGGCATATTAGCTAGTAGTTCAGCTACCTTGATTTTCTTTGCTCCTTCTACTAGGCTTCCTCCAATCAACAAACTGCATATGATGCGAAAGAAGCCCCGGATGACACTACAAGCAAAATGTAGTAAGCCCATCAAAATGCTCCAGTAGGAAGAAAACAAAGCCATCACCATGTCCTTCATGGTCATTTTCTTCACTTTTTTCATCTGTTTCTTTAAGCTCTTCATGGTGAGCATTTTCATAAGGGTCATTAAATTATGCTTGAGAGCTACTAATGCTGATTTCATGGTCACAAGAGAGAAGAAACCCATTCTAGGATCCTGTTCCTCTGGCTTATCTTTGTCATTCTCCTCTTTATTTGCTGATCTCTCATTGAGATCAGACTCAGAGATCTGGGCAGCCAGTTGCATTTCAAAGATGGTATCTTCACAAAAATTAACAAAAAGCTCCATCTTTTCTTTCTCACCACCTTCATTCACAACATCAAATATAAATTGTCTCTTTGACTCTTTTACTTGAGGTTTCTCCCACTGAGTCCGACTCGACTCGCTTATTTCAAAATAAACCCGTTCGATGCGCTTTGCACTGCCCATGATTTCGATGCGCCCGAGAAAAGGCTGAAAGTAATTCAGCACACTCTCTGACAGCTCAAGGAAAGTTTGCAAGCGAGTATCGTGAGGCATGTGTTCCGACAGGTTGGTCAGGAGAACAGCAACGTTGAAACCAATGTCTTTGGCAGGCTCGTGGAAACGTTTCACAAACTCCTCATAGTCCAGAGTCTCATTCTCGTCTGTTTCGGCACACGACAGCAGAAACTCAGTTTCAGACTGGGTATAATGCTTATGGCTTTCCATTGCCTTATGAAAATCTCTCTTTGAAATGATCCCTTTCCCATCAGGGTCATATTCTTTGAATGCATCAGAGGATGTCAAATCCTTCAATTTTAAGAACATATCAAAAAACTTCAGAATCATCTCCACGTTGTTGGACGACTCCACAAGCATATCGACCATCTGCTTGCCAATGGTTCCATTCACAACATTACCTGGATGTGACAACATGAATGGCAGCAAATGTGTTGGCAAAGAACAGTGTGTATAATAACGACTAGTGAAACAATCAAGTAGTAAAAATTATTGGCTAACACACTCCCAGTTGTAGAATTGGAGATCTTTTACTAATAACACTACATTAGGACTTGGAAAATATAAAGTATTTGCCTTTAGAGAAACGAAGAGATAAAAAGCCCTGCAGAGAGACATCTGTCCCATTTATTACAGTATTAAACATGAGACAGAATACTAATAATTTTGCTATAGTGCAACAGAGACAGAACTAGGGTCACATTAGTGATGATGAACAGTTCAGTAGGTTACTTATGAAGCTACAAAGGACCGTGAAGCTAGTCACCCGATAAATCAGAGCCTATTTCAGTTCTCACAGAACTCAAAGAGTAAAAAATCTTTTCACCTACGCCAAAAGAGAAGCCAATTTCAGGGAAACAAATTATAACTCCAGCTGGAGCTGGATTTTATACAATCCTTGCACTCAGAATTAATATAAACGATATCAATTACACTACATAGATCTCCCATCCTCTTGAAGACCTCTATTCCCTGAGGTCTTAAAACTCAGGTTTAAAACGGAGGCATGAAAATCAAGAACCCAATGGAAAGTGGAACATTATTTCTCCTATGGGGGGAAAAAAAAAATCACATGAGTAAAAACTTTGCTAAAACAGCTGTGAAAGAGGAATTAAAATTAAATTTTTGCTACCTTCCAGCATAGACAGCAACATGACAACCATATCCTTCTGAAGATCCATTAACTCTTTCAGCAGTTCAATTTGACTGGAATCCTAAATAATGAACACAGTACATATAATAATGTATCTATTGACTTCTTTGAGGATGGGATATGTGCATGCAAAAAAAAAGACTCTTAGAAATTAAGCTAGTCATGTGAAAAGATAGCAATGCAATCAAAACTGCTTAAGTTTTGAAAATGCTGATACTACATTTACAGCACCAAATACTTACATGATCACCTGTTCAGAAGACAGTAATTTCATCAACACAAGATTAAAACTGAAGATGATGAAAAAATTTACAGCAGTATCTAGGTAAAGCAATCTCACAGGTGATGCTTCTGCAATGTTTCATGTCAGCTAAAACATTGTTGGTGTTGTAATTGAGTTTAGAGCTGTAAAGACTTATAAAAATAATGGCAGCAGCACAAATCGCTCAAAGTGTAACGTGATTCAAAGTGAGTGATTCCATTCTGGGCAACCAAACCTCTTTGGAGAGAAAGATCTTTTAAAGAATTCAAAATATGTCTTAGTAAAGCTCCATCAGTATATCCTTAAATAGGTCTATATAGTGTCTATTTTAGCCATCATTCAGCTTATCAAATTTACCATTTTGTTTGAGCATTATTTCCAACCTGAAGTTAATCTTGAAGGGATTTATTCAGCTGAATTCTTCCTCGGCAATACCTTGTGTCATACTGAGAAGACATCTCTACGTGTTACTGGACTTGAGGGATTAGTAAAACAAATTCAAGGTACTTTAAGGATCTCGGATTGAAAAGAGGATTCATTGGAAATAATGAGAATTTCTAAGTGATTTGTCTTGTAAAATTTGTCCATTTTTATGCCTTAATAGAGATATCTTAAGAAACATTACCAGTATTACCTTGTTGCTTGCCAGTAAAATCATAGAGAAGAAAAATACACACAAAAACCAACCCACACGCCAAAACAGTGATTTCATTTTTTCCCTATTTAAAATTATTCCAAATATTCTCCAAATACTTTCCTATTTAAAATTTGTTTCAAATATTCTCCCCTAACAGACAAAAGTGATGTCGTAGAAACTCCTTATAAGTCTACTCAGCCACCTCTATGTATTTCATAACTGGTATTTCAATAGAATCTGAAGTATTTATTAATGTATTCTTGCAATAGTTAGAAATGAACAAAGGAGATTATGTCTGCTCTGAGGGTTTGTTGAAGGCTCTGCTGGTCCCCTATGGAAGCTCCAAAAGCCAAGAGCTTGACGACACCATCATGATTTCTCATAAGTTTGGAGCAGACTGTGTTTCTGTCATTCCACAGACCAGTATGAATAACTCCATAACCTAGAACGAATCTTGTGGTGGCAAAGCTTCTTGGCTCACTCAAGTGGCAGGATGAGTATCATCATTTTTGAGATGCAGTAATTAGTAGTTGCTGTGAAAGTATTCCAGGCACAGCTGAGCCTACAAATTTGTCATTTGCTGTAAAACCGAATCTTGCCAACAGCCACATCATGTTTTTTAATCAACACAAAGATACCATGTGGTTGACTCCCTGTCAGAAACAATTTAGGTGCAACTTTTCTTGTTGCTTTAGTGGTGCAAATAGCACAACCACCACCACTGAGACCTACCCAAACATTGCCTACTTTTTCAATTGTTAAAATAACAAAGACAATCCAAAACAGACAACAGTATCTACAGACACTTCTAAATACAATTCATTGGAAATTCAGTGCAGTACTCTTGAAAAAACAGGTTTCACAATGATGCTATTTGCTGAATGGCCTTTACTAGCCATAGTGAATGAGGAGTTTACACGTAGCACAAACTCTGCTCTGAGACATAAAGTCCTAAGAACCAAGGAAAAACACTTGAGCAAAACTACATCAATTTATGCCAAGAATACTTACATGGAAATCTGTATTGCTGCTTAAGTAAATTAAAACCTTTACAAGTTTAGGATACTTTTCTCTGAGACTGTAAAATTACATAAAAAAGTTTAGAATCACTACATTCAATTAAGATGGGTATTTTTTTAAAAAAAGTAAGAAGTTGAACAATGCACTGGTTAAGGGCAGGATTCTTTTTACCTTATTTTAATCCCCTAAAGAGCTGTCTATGCCCGTCCCCTAACACTGTTTCTGTAGCTTATGAAACAGGTACTCACATCCAAAACTAATTCACTCACTGTAAGAGCGAATTTCTCTTTCTTAACTAAGAGTAGAGAAGGTTTAGATACAGACATGTTGAACTAGGGTTCAGTCAGTAATGATGAACAAGGGTTCAGGGCAGAACACATCAGTGAAGAAGGTCCTACATTAAAGGCTTGTGACATTGTGACAGCACTTTGGTATGGAAGAGAGGAACTGGCTGGTGCTCTCTCAGTGTCAGTGATTATAGACCTGCAGTTTCCAAGCACTACAGTTCTGTAACTTACTCTGTCAACTTCATTGTGCTCTGTCATTTCTGTCTCTTATTTTTCCTTATATTATACTATGAACTGTTGTTCTTAATGATTCAATCACATTATAAGGTTTGTTCATGTTTACAAAAATAACAGTAATTGAAAAAAGAAAAAGTAAAACTAAAAGATACCTGAGACAGCTTCATCTGCATGTGGGCGAACACATGAAGGAAACCAACCACAGCATCCCATAGCCTGCTGTGTGCCAGACTTTGCTGATTCCCAGTACATGGCCCCTATTGTTTAATCAAAAACAAATCAGAAAGAAAAAATAGCAGAGTGTTTGCAAGAAACAGAGCAACACCAGGAAGAAACAATGCATGGAATTTTTTGTCCTTTAGAAACTCGCATGAAAAGTTAAACACCTATGGAACTGTCAAATAGATAACACCTCTGACAGTAAGCAGTGCCTATTTCTAATAGCTGTTCTGCCTCAGATTTAGCCAAGTCCAAATTTAGTAACTCAGAAGCTTAAAAAGTGTGTTTGCTTACAAATTTAAAATGTTAATGCTAAAAGGTACAAACCTTCAAGCAGATTCTTCCTGTGTGGTTCTGTAAGGCATGAAAAACTGCATCTATATTATGTTTCAGTCTATGTTATATTTAATTGCGTTAGGTCTTCGTGTCAAAGGTGTGATTAATTATCTTCCAATCCATAACATTCCAAGAGAACTGATTTACCTGGATGTACTCTGTAAGAGTGTTGAAAACTTGTTTTGCAACCTGGATAGCTTTGGAAAAATTGCGCTGTCCTTGCTCATCAATAACATCCTTCCCAGAATAATACCAGTAGAAATCACTAATGGATTCCTAAAAAACAGTTGAGACAAGCACAGAAAGATTCTGCAATCAAAATGTCTTCAACCAGTTGTTATTATTCAGTCAGTGTACTAACAAAAAACCTCAAAATAAACTAAAACAAACAGACCAAAACCTAGATTTGTGGTGTCTATTTCAAGAAATACAACTGCTTGCTTACTGAAAAGGAGTACCAAGTAGTACTAACTGCTTAGAGCTCTTCATTAAACAAACTCTCTTTATCTTCGGGTACTTGACACCTAGTCAACAGCGGGAGAAAACGTTGCTTTGTGTGCATTGTTCCGCTTTTCAAAGGAATTGAAATTGTTTTCAACTGAATGAAAACTCTTGCATTGGTTCTACCATGTGGAGGGTAAAATTAACGTTGGGAACAGCAGCAACTTCAAAACCATCAATGTTTAAAGCATGGAATTCTCAGACACAATAAACAAACGCCTAACGATGTAAATGAAAATATGTTATAAAAAGACAACAAACTATATTTTTCGTACCATCCCTAATGATTCTATGATTTTAAAAAAACTGAAGAACAATAGATCAAAATGATTAAAATTTATCACAAACCATGTTTTCATCTCTTTCACATACTCCAATATGGAAACAAATTAGGATTTTTTATTTTCATTACTTTCTTCTGGGATGTGAGAATGTCATGTTTTCATATTTAAAGAAGAGGGGGATAACTGAAAGTAGAAGGTCGAAGGATTTTTAGTCTGATACACATAGCATTTATCTCCTTTATACTTGCTCTGGTTGGTTAACAAACTCCATTTCCAAAAGAACTGTGGCAGTAAAGAATGGACTCATCCACATGGGCTGCAGTGACCAGAAAATGCAACAAATAAAACCAAAACACACAAATAAATGTCTTCTAATAAACCTGAGCAGTTTGTGATAAAGATGAAAATAGAACTTTTGTGACAGCAAATCACGTATTGCTGAAAAAAATTGGTTTCTATTCTACTGATGTAAGTAATTATTGTCATCTAATTACTTAGCATATAAATTAACCCACCTGAACTCTTAATAAGTAATCCACTGTGGAAATGATAATATTAACCGTTGTGTTGTTACCAGTCTGAGTTCTCAGGTAATTCTGAAAATCTGAAAATTGAAATGAAAGTTTAAATTAAAGCATTACAGAGTTTGCAAAACTCTCCTACAAATAAATTCTGATATAACATGGTCTAGGAAAGTATAGCTTAAATAAATTGATTTGTTTTTTAAACTCCTTGTCTTCTGACAGCAAATCATTTTAAGTGTTTCAGCAGTTTATTGCAAAGATCACAAACCACTGATAGAAGCCAGAAGCTTGATTATTTATTTCATCTGTAGAACATTCAACTTGGTCTTATTTTTATCCCATTTATATTAATTTTATATCTTTAAATCTCCTTCAATATTAACGTAATTACACCTGGTCTACATTTTGTTAAGCAAAAGCAAAATCAAATTGTGTAATTATAGAGCTCCTGATTACAAAGTCATTAATATGCCCCAAAACTAAATCAAATTATCTGTTGCTTCAGCAATAATGACACAGAGAAGACAGGGAAATGCAATGTTGTATTAAAATGTGCCTAATGTAATAAATGTTTTTAATTTGGTTTTGTATTTTTAAAACAGGTGCTTCAAGAAACGTATCATGAATGTAGTAATTTCACAGGATTCTAACTGTCGTTAGTTCACAATTCTGCAACACCAGAAATTACTAAAGTGCCAAAGAACAGTAAATACACTTTCTTTTCAGATTGTACCTCTGAACCTTCACTGTCTAGAAGTCATCAACCATGTGCATTGTCCTATTTACATTTCTATTCCCTGGTAGGTCTGGCTCCAAATCTCATGATTTCAGTAACCGTTTTCTTTTTACAAAGTTAAGGCTGATTAAAAAATCCTGCAATTTAATTCCACATAAATATTTTCCTTTCCTGTGCAGTCTAGTAGTCAGCACATAGAATCATAGTGTTTCATAAAGGCTGCCAAAGCTTCAGCAATTAAGAATGTCTATCTTTAGTTCTTGGCACCTTGGCTTAGCTGATGGGCAGCCTACCCACAAACCTGAATTGTGTCCTTCACAAAGCAACTGAAGGAAGCGGAAGAGGTCACAGGTAAACTCATCATCTTGCATCACCTTTTCTCCTGCAGAAAAGCATGGAGATGGACCAGATTATCATAAGGCTGCCAAGCCCCACAGACCCCTGAAGAAAAGCTCCATATTTAAATTTAAGAAAGAGAGAAGGGAA
>VXBP01006387.1:482632-535246 GCA_013400115.1 Rhinopomastus cyanomelas | reverse complement strand
GCCTTGGTGCTACACACTAAAGCCATGTGTGAATGCAGACTTCCACCACTAAAAGGCATTGGGGTACTTTCTTTATTCTTCATGGGATGGTCAAACCTGGAATCCAATACAGTTGCCAAAAGACAGTAAAGTGTAGACAACTACATACAGGACCTTTGCACCTTGCAGTGGATCATGCGAGTCTTGTGTCCAGCTCTCTCTGATGTTTGGATGTACTCACTGTCAAATATCCAGCAGAGAATGATCTTTATGAAATCAATTACTGTTCAGTTCCTAAAAGAGCTAAGCATCAGAGTAGTTACGGTGATGTGTAGCTGGCATTACTTTCCACCAGCTTTGTGTAGTGTCTGCATGTCCATATTAACCACTGGGCTCTGGAGGAAATGTGGCTTGTGCAAAGTAGCTGTGACATTCAGCACTTTCACAGCGCAGACTTGCTTTCAGTGCTGACTTCTGACAAATGCAAATCTATCTGAACTTGCACTTCTTGCATGTTCCTGAAAGCTGCAGCCTTGAAAAGGAAATGGATCCCATCACAAGGGTATCTCAAAGTCCTGTGTGCAGCACTCATTCCCAGCAGGGCGCTGGGGGTGTGGCAATGCTTTGGTGTCCTGTGGCGATGCAGACAAACCACTGCACCCTTGCCTGGGCTACACTGATAATCTTTGAAGCAACTCATGGATAAGATCTGAAGGTAGTATTTGTGATTGCCCAGGCCCTGTACATTATGTTATCGTATGATTGATGTTGAAGCAATCGTACTGTGTATGAGTTTAAGAGATAGGGAACCAATTTATTTGCAGTTATCATTCACAGATTCTTGTGCTGTGGGACAGATTCCCCACCTCCCAGCCTTGCATGCTTATGTAGTTGTAGATTACCTTGTCCTTTTCTTCCAGGAAAGAGGTATCACAAGAATGAGGTAGCTGGGACTCACTTATTAGCAGGAAGCTTGTTGCTGTGTGACTGTCACACCCTATCTAGAAAACCATTTTTTAGTTGCTGCGTTAATCTTCTTTACCTACATTCTCTGGTAGCTGTTTTGCAGGAAATAGCCAAGAAGGCAAATTAAATCCTGGGCTGGACCAAGAAGAGTGTGTCCAGCAGATCAAGGGAGGTTCTTCACCCCTTCTACTCTGCCCTAGTGAGGCCACATCTGGAATATTATGTTCAGTTCTGGGCTCCCTGGTACAAGAGGGATAAAGACTTGATTGAGAGAGTTCAATGGAGGGGTATGAGGATGATTAGGGGACTGGAGCACTTGCCTTTTGAGGAGAGATTGAGAGACCTGGAACATTTAAACTTGAAGCGGAGGTGTTCTGTGATTGTGTGAAGTTCCTCTAGGACTTCAGCAGTCTGGGGCTGCCCCCAGAAGCAGAGACAGAGGCAAAGAAGGTGTTCAGTATCTCTGCTTTCTCTGTATCCTCTATCTGCAGGGCACCCACCTCATTCAGCAGGGGTCCTATGTTCCCTCTAGGTTTGCTTTTACCTGCAGTGCATTTGAAGAAGCCCTTTTTGTTGCCCTTGACCTCTCTTGCAAGTTTTAATTCCAAGGGGCCTTGGCTTTACTGTTGTGTCCCTACATCCTTTGACTAGAACCTTATAATCATCCCAAGTGGCCATCCCCTCCTTCCATGATTTATAGATGTTCTTCTTTCTCTTGAGTTTGCCCAGCAGCTCCCTGTTTAACCACACAGGTCTTCTGGCTCCCTTTCTTGACTTCCTCTCTGTTGGAATGCAGTCGTTTGAAAGCAACTGGTCTCTGATAAATAAAAGCTTCAGAATTTTTCTCACTCACAACATTTTACATGGGTTTTCTTGTTTACTTGCTTTCATTTTAATGAAAATTCTTTTCTTTACATTTTTTTAAAATTCCGCAGATATTTCCATTTAGGTTTCTCTTAGTAATATGAGTGAGGTGGTAGTGTTAGGTACAGAGATTTCCCTTATCATCCCACCTGTGCAGTAGTGCAGTAGGTAAAAGTGGACTATAGTAGTGTCCATACAGAAAAATGGGTGTTCTTGGATACGTTCGGTCTGTTCGTGGTGTCTGTCCATGTAGCAGGCACTGCTCTGGGTTACACAGCATTGTTCCAATAGCTGCTTCTGTCCGCAGCAACCTTCAGCCGGCTGCTGAAGGAGGAGTCACTGAAATAACCTCAATTTTAGAGCAAGAGTCAGCAGCCCGCTGCTGCAGCTCCCCTGTGCCCTCTCACACTGCTCAGTGAGAGAGGTTAAATGATTTTATTCTGTCTTTGAAAGCATGTGAAAAATTATGCAGACTTCTGAAAGACGATCCTATTTGAATCTGGCCCATTTCATAGTGAAAGCAAGAAATTTGATTTTTAGTTGAAGCTTTTATGAGTTGAATTGATTGGTTGCAAGTGTGATTGATTTTAAGGAAGGATGGGGAAGTTGAACTGCCGTCCCCTCTTTGCTTTTTCTGGGCAAGGACATGGGAGGTGATGTATTCTGGGCTACTTGGAGTGACTGAGATTAGGCTTTGTCTCAGCATGTGCCTGCTGAAGAACTTAAATATATGTTTTCAAGAAAATACCAACATTAAAAATTATTCTGAATCAGAATGTTCTAAAAGAATGGAAAAAATAATGGTAAAATTCAATCCCTTTGAAAACTGTATAGTGCTGCTGTATTTTGGAGCAAGGAAGTGACATTTCATGAGAAGAGAGAAATACCTTTTATATCCTCCATAGAAACCCACCCAGCACGGATGACGTTGCAGCTATTTGAAAGCTGTGGCGTGCGCGTGGTGCAGAGGCACTGCTCAGTTTTCAGTGAGGTGCTCCATTATCTCTGAGAAAACATGAATTTCTTACACTTCTGAGTATGACTTACTTTCCATACGTTCAGAACTGTAACAGTGACACTGGATTTTCTCTGGAAGAGATTCCCTAAGCATTAACACAGGAAGGTGGCGGCACTTGATTTCCAAACGCAAGAGAGAATTCATAATGGGCTGACTGTTGGGCTACAGCTGGGTTAAAAGGAGCTATTACTAACAAATCAGCTTTCTGTGCTTTGCTTTCTAAGCATTCTGGAGCTTCTCAAATACTATCAGTGAACTTCACCCTGATCTTTCCAGTCACACTGCCACTGCTGTGTGAAGAAGGCAACTGTTATGCAGATATTTAACGTAGTGGTGCCTCAGATGCCTGAACATAACAGAATTATCGAGGCTGGAAAAGACCTCTGAGCTCATCCAGCCCAACTCATAACCTAACGTCACCACATCAGCCAGACCAGGGCACTAAGGGCCATAGCCAGTCTGTCCTTAAACACCTCCAGGAATAAGGACTCCACCACTGCCCTGGGCAGTCCATTCTAGGCTCTGATCACCCTTTCCATGAGGAAGGGCTTCCTAACATCCAACCTAAACCTTTCCTAGTGCAGCTTCAGGCCCTGCCCCCTTGTCCTGTCACTAGTTGCCTGGGAGAAGAGCCTGACGCGCACCTGACTACAATCTCCCTTCAGACAGTTGTAGAGAGGGAGAAGGTCCCCACTTAGTCTCCTCCAGGCTAAACACCCCAGCTCTCTCAGTCTCTCCTCATCAGATTTTCCCTCCACTCCCTTACCCAGCCTCTTTGCTCCTCTGGACCCGCTCCAGCACCTCCACATCTTTCTTGAAGTGAATTCAAGTATAGCTGCTAGCTCAATGTGAATGCCTATACTGGGCAGCTCTTTGATGTTCACATTCGCATGGCTCAGGCCACAAAAACTGTATTTTCAATCTGCAAGCTTGCTAGTTACAAATCATTGGCCTCATTCTCTGTTTTATTTAAAAAAAAAAAAACAAAACAGTGTTTTGAACAATTCAGTATTTTTTCAGTTTCATGTTGTTGTTTGGGGAATTGATGACATAAAAATGTGATGCTCTTCCTTCTTTGTGTAACTTTGTGGCAACTTTCAAGAGTTTTTACTTGCCCTCACTGCGAAGCTGTGTTATTAGCTAAAAGATTTGGAAGTTTTAGATGAGCATTTCAGTTTTTCAATGTATTTTTTTATGTGCTGGTATTTAAGGATTTTGTTACATCAGGATTTTTTAGTGGGAAAAAAAAAATATTTATTCTCCCTATCTAGATGATTTATAACTTTAGCCAGAGTTTGACAACTGCCTGTTTCTAGACAAAGTAAAGCTTCCTCTGGTTGGAATTTGGTGTGTTGTCTTTCCCAAAACCTATTTTATGTAGTTTATGGCTATGAATTTGAAAGGGTGTACTTAGCAGATTGAGAGAGGTTCTTCTCCCCCTCTGCTCTGCCCTTGGTGAGACCACAGCTGGAATATTGTCTCCAGTTCTGGGCCCTTCAGTTCCAGAAGGACACAGAACTGCTGGAGAAAGTCCAGTTCAGAGCCACAAAGATGATGAAGGGTGTGAAAAGCTGAAGGAGCTGGGTCTCTTTAGCTTGGAGAAAAGGAGACTGAGGGGTGACCCCAATAATGTTTATAAATATGGAAAGGGAAGATACTGGAATGAGCTGCCCAGGGGTATTGTGGAGTCTCCTTTTCTGGAGATGTTTAAAACTTACCTGGACATGTTCCTATGTGACTGCATCTAGGTGACCCTGCTATGATGGGGGGATTGAACCAGAGTATCTTATGAGGCCCCTAATGTTCTATGATTCTGTAATTCTGGAAGTACCTGGGCACCACTATTTGTGTTTGCATGTCTTCTAAAAGACATAACATATTTTATGTGGTTAATAGTTTTAAAGATATAAAAAGAAGGGAATAATGACTTAATATTTTTTCACACAAAAATTGTATAAGAAGCTACTGGATATTAAAGTAAAATCAGTTAAAATTTAATGATGAGTTTTAATACTTTAAAATTAATTCCCAGATTCAAAAAAGTTAATAACATATGTGAACCTCATGCTTTATTGTTGCAATACTTCGATACTGTAGGAATGCAATATGCATTAAATCTAATTATTACTCTTTATTAAATTTGTTCACTATTTGTCCAGCAAAATTGGATTTTTAGCAACTAGCACTCGCAGTCTCCATACATCTGAAATTTGCAGTTGCCTGATACCTGTTTTATAGCTGACTGACTTTTCCCTCATTGCTGAGTTCTCAGGATTCAGCTGTATACATAGATTTTTCTAGCTGGACTTCCCTCAGTTGAACCATCAGGCTTCTGCATTTGAACTAGAAATAAAAGAGGAAACCTGTGGCTTAATGCAGAACTCTCTAATGCAGTGCAAATGCTGAGATGGCATTTATGTGCCTTACTCCAAGTGGATTTTTAAGGTTTAAAGCCATGTACAAAATCAGATAATCTCTTTGTTTTGAAGCTACCTTGAAGATCATCAAGTCCAACCTTTGACCCAGCACTGCCAAGTCCCCACTAAACCTTGTCTCTCAGCACCATGTTGTTTAAATTCCAGAGGCTGCCCTGGACAGCCTCAGTGAGCGTCTCAGCATTGCTTGGTTGAGATTGATTCAGTTAGACAAATCCCTTGTCTAGAGTCCACCACGAAGAATTATCCTCCTGACAGTAATTGTGAGATACTGCAACACTAGGATTGAAGAGAGATTCTAACCAAGGGGTTAGCTACCAAGTCAAAGAATATTAAAAAACCAAACAAACCCTCAAAATACAAAACTCCTCCTGGGTTTCATGTAGCTTTCACATTTAAAAAAACACAGAGGTGAAGGATTTAGCAAAAATCAACTTTTTGTTTTCTAAGGATCTTCAGTCTGGAATTTTGGAGCAGAGGTTTGGAGCAGAATGACTTGTGTTTGGTACATCTTGATTACTTCTCCTTGAGGTGTAGATGTTAGCATTTTATCTAAGGAATGTGAGATTTTCAGAGGCATTAAATATTTACTTTCCAAAAACAGAATATTAGTAGAAAAATGTAGGGTTTTTTTCATTTTCTTGTGCATTTCTTGTCTAAGTTTTATGTATCTGGAAAAAGTGTGAATTCTTGAGAGGATCAGCTTCTGTTGTGCTGCTGATACTACTGCTCCTCACAAAAAACTGAATGTCACAAAGATAAAAAGGGCTATTAATTCCACTTCCTAGGAAAGGGCAATGGCATAAGACTGAAGTTTTTCTTTTACAGTCACTCTGCTCATCAGATTTCATCTCTATCTGTTCTCTGTTGATTTCTGCCTCGCAGATAAGGATCTGCAGGCTTGTGAAACTGATTATTTGTAGGAAGCAGGTATGGGTTACGTAAACTCCTGACTTGGCACTTGCAGAATTATAAACTTTGGTGTGTGGCACAGGGAGCCTTAAAGAAGATGATGAAATAAGAGTGTTTGTGTGATGGATTTTTGTCATTACAGTCTGGGATAAAAAAACTTTGGTTCTCGTAGATGTATTTGTCCACCTTCCAAATACAGCTGTCTGATAGAGTGGGGAGGTGGAGTTAAGAAGGTCCTGGGCAGCAGATGACATCTGTAGTAGTCATATAAAAAAAGCCAGAGTAAAGCTTTGAGTTTGTCCTGTCATCATCCTTCTTGTTAAAAGATTGTCATGGTCATGGCCTGGGATATGGCCAATGCCAAATGACATACTTGTACATGGTCTCCACTTTTAGCCTGGAGAAGACACATTGGGGCCCTTATCCGTCTCTTCAACTGTATGGGTCAGGTTCTTCTCCCAGGCAACTAGTGACAGGACAAGAGGGCAGGCCCTGAAGCTTCCAGGAGAGGGTTAGGTTGGATGTTAGGAAGCCCTTCCTCATGGAAAGGGTGATCAGAGCCTAGAATGGACTGCCCAGGGCAGTGGTGGAGTCCTTATTTCTGGAGGTGTTTAAGGACAGACTGGCTATGGCCCTTAGAGCCCTGGTCTGGCTGATGTGGTGACATTAGGTTATGAGTTGGGCTGGATGAGCTCAGAGGATTTTTCCGGCCTCAATAATTCTGTGATTTTTCAGAGATCTCTTTATGGGTTTTGTGAGCTAAGGACAGCCTCCAACAAAGGGTTCAGATGGGATTACGCTGGTTTTACCAGGACGTGAGTTGAGGCAGACAGATATAAACTGAAGGACAACAATGGCTCTCTGGACCAGAGAAAACACCTCATCACTCTGTTTGTGTAGATGCAGCCCTTGTCATGTGGTAGAACAGCTCCCTAAATCACAGTCAGTACCCATGAGTTACTGGGAGACAAGATTTTCAATACACTTTTTTTCAATGAACTTGTCAAAAATGCAGGCATCAAGAAGCAGAGTGCTCTGTTATAATGCAGACCTAAGATAGCTGGCCTCGATTTTATCTGTTAGATTTATTATTGAGTCAAGATCCATTACCAGTATTTTGAGCTCATATTTATTCATGACTGCGGCATTCTGTTAGTGGATGCTCTAACGTTAAATTATTAACCCCCGCTAAGCACTAATACACTACAGGATTCTTTGAAGGATTTCTAGAAATCACTGTATCTTTTAAATAATTGACTAATGGAAGCAAATAGTTGGCCTCTGGTTAAAGGAAAAGCAGTGGGTCAGTTAGTTCTGCACTTCAATCCAGCGCTTACAGAGGGTTTAATTACCTAATGCACAGAATGAATGTCACTCTTGCAGCACAGTGTTTCGTTCCTCACCAGTCTCTGTTTTACAGTAGTTACCCCAGAAACCACTTAAACAGACCATAAATTTCACTCCTATGTTTATGATAGAACAAACTAGTTTTCCAGACGCCAGCTGATGATTTCTCAGGTGCAAATCTGAACCCTGTTGTAAGACAGAGCAGCTAGGACAGTGTGTTGTAATTAGACTTTCCAAGTGTTTAAGGGCATTCCTATGGGAACATGATGCCTGTGTCCTTTGGCTTCTAAAAGTACATGTTTCTAAGAAGCTGTTCTGGTAGGTGCCATTGCCACTAGAAGTTAGTCTAATTTTCTACAATATTTTCTTCACTCTTCTTTTAATCAAAAATGGCTCCTCTGGCCCCAAATCTGTGTATAAAACAAAGATTTTAAAAGGCTGAAAATCACAACGTGCCTGTGTCTAATGCAACAACAATTGACACTTAGTGAGAAGGGACACAGAAATCAGCATGTGTATTCTGAAATCAGAAATTAATCAGGGATAGGAACACTTATCAAATATAAAATCATAGAATCATTAGGGATTGGAAGGGACCTCAAAAAATCATCTAGTCCAATCCCCCTGCCACAGCAGGATCACTTCACTGGAGACGCCACNACAGCAGGATCACTTCACTGGAGAAGCCACGGAATCAGGATCACTCAGGGTGGGAAGGAACCATCATCCATTTCCAACACCCCCAGTACAGATAGGGACACCCCACCCTAGACCAGGCTGGTCAGAGCCCCATCCAGCCTGGCCTTAAACACCTCCAGGGATGGAGCCACAACCACCTTCCTGCACAACCCATTCCAGGCTCTCACCACTCTCACGGGGGTGAAGAACTTCCTCCTCACATCCACCCTAAATCTACCCATCTCCAGCTTTGCTCCATTGCCCCTAGTCCTGTTGCTACCTGACATCCTAAAAAGTTCCTCCCCAACCTTTTTGTGGGCTCCCTTCAGATACTGGAAGGCCACAATAAGGTCACCTGAGAGCCTCCTCTTCTCCAGACTGAACAGCCCCAACTCTCTCAGTCTGGCCTCATAGCAGAGCTGCTCCAGCCCTCTGATCATCCTCGTGGCCCTCCTCTGCACTTGCTCCAGCACGTCCACATCCTTCTTGTAATAAGGGCTCCAGAACTGGACGCAGTCCTCCAGGTGGGGTCTCACCAGAGCGGAGTAGAGGGGGAGAATCGTCTCCCTCGACCTGCTGGCCACACTTCTCCTGATGCAGCCCAGGATCCAGTATTGTATATCTGCTGGAGAATTCCACACAACATGTTTGCAATAAAATCTTGTTGAAAGTTCATCATTCCCTGGACAGTATTGGCTGCTTTTTAATTCCCTTTGGTTCTGAACACAACAATAGCACAAAAGGTTTTTTGACAAGATTCTACTAGTAAACTTAAATACTTGCAGAAATTTGTGTAGAGCAGGTAGGTGATGTGTGGGTACTGCTGGGCTGAGCAGGGGAAGCTGGCAGAGGGGCCTGGCATTGCAGTAATGTCACCTTTTTCAAAACTGGTATGCCAGTGAGATTATAAGGCAGCTAGAAAACTCACAAGGATATAAACCCAAGTCTTTTGATACATAAGACGCATCATCTGTTGCCTTCAGCAGGCCCTCATTTGAGCTTATATTGCAAGAAAAGTTTATTAGTGAGCAGGTAATCTTGAGGTGCAATTAGAAGGGAAGAGAAGCTAATTAAGTACATTACGCCAAGGAAGAAAAGGAGCTCTTACCGAGTCTCAGTTGTACCAGTATCCCTGCTATCTGATACGTGATGCGGTGGCACACAGCAGTAAATATAATTATGCTGTTCCTTATGGTAGTGATTTTCTAAAACATGCACATCTGCTGCTGTGCAGTGATCTGCCAGCTCGGGGGAAATAGCACTTAGCAAAACATGCAGTGCACACAAAGCAATTTCCAGAAAAGTTGTTTGCAAAACTAAATCCAACATGTTGGATACAAGAAAGCTGTAGATGAGAAAATCCCAGCAGCAGTAAGAGCTGATGTACTGGAGAGATGGCTGGTACTGTTTTATCTTAGGCTTTGGACCTTCCCATTACTGAGAAGCTGTAAAAATGACCAAGAGATTTTTGAGCAGTGTGGAATGAGGTGAACAGGTACAGGAGTGTCTTGAGTGCACACAGAAGCACCTGGTGCTTCTTTGTCCTAGTTTCATAGAAGCACAAAACATTAGGGATTGGAAGGGGCCTCTAGTGTTCACCTAGTGCAAGCCCCATGCCACAGCAAGATCCCCTAGATCAGGTTGCACATAGCTGCAGCCAGGCAGATTTTGAAAGTGTCCAGAGCAGCAGACTCCACAACCTCTTTGGGCAGCCTGTGCCAGGGCTCTGTCACCCTCACAATAAAAAGGTTTCTTTTCATGTTGAGGTGACACCTTCTATGTACAAGTTTATCCCCATTGTTTTTTACCCTATTACTGGGCACCACAGAAAAGAGACTGGCTCTTCTATTTGACGTCTCCCAGATATTAACAGACATTAAGATCCCCTCTCAGCCCTCTCTTCTCCAGACTAAACAGCCCCAGTTCTCTCAGTCTTTCTTCATAAGAGAGACATTCAAGTTCCTTAATCATCCTCATAGCTCTCCTGGACTCTCTCCAGGAGATCCTTGTCTTTCTTGAACTGGGGAGTCCAAAACTGGACAGACTACTCTAGCTGTGGTCTTACTAGGGCAGAGTACAGGGAGAGGAGAAGCTCACTATACTTTGTCTCTTCATGGACTCCCTCCAGCAGCACCACATCCCTCTTGAACTGGGGGGCCCAGAACTGGACACAACACTCCAGATGTGGTCTCACCAGTGCAGAGCAGAGCCGGGGGGAGAAGAACCTCTCTTGATCTGCTAACCACTCCCCTTCTGATCCACCCCAGGATGCTGTTGGCCCTCTTGGCCACAAGAGCACGCTGCTGGCTCATGCTCATCCTGCTGTCCACCACCCAGGTTCGGTCCGTTTCTCCTACACTGCTCTGCAACAGCTCAGTCCTCAATCTGTACTGGTACCTGGGGTTGTTCTTGCCCAGATGCAAGACTCTACATTTGCCCTTGTTATAGTTCATAACATTTCTCCCTGCCCAGCTCTCTAGACTGTCCAGATCTCACTGAATGGCAGCACAGTCTGCAAGTGTGTCAGCAACACCACCCAGCTTTGTGTCATCAGCAAACTTGCTGACAGTGTACCCTGATCCCTCATCCAAGTAATCAGTGAATAGATTGGATAGGACTGGTCCCAGCACCGACCCCTGGGGCACTCCACTAGACACAGGCCTCCAACTAGATTCTGTCCCATTGACCACTACTCTCTGACTTNCTCTGCAACAGCTCAGTCCTCAATCTGTACTGGTACCTGGGGTTGTTCTTGCCCAGATGCAAGACTCTACAT
This sequence comes from Rhinopomastus cyanomelas, assembly GCA_013400115.1. NCBI lineage: Eukaryota > Metazoa > Chordata > Aves > Bucerotiformes > Rhinopomastidae > Rhinopomastus > Rhinopomastus cyanomelas. The sequence goes on along the minus strand of VXBP01006387.1, from coordinate 524,271 downwards.
TTGCCCTTGTTATAGTTCATAACATTTCTCCCTGCCCAGCTCTCTAGACTGTCCAGATCTCACTGAATGGCAGCACAGTCTGCAAGTGTGTCAGCGACACCACCCAGCTTTGTGTCATCAGCAAACTTGCTGACAGTGCATGCCAATCCCTCATCCAAGTCATCAATGAATAGATTGAACAGGACTGGTCCCAGCACCGATCCCTGGGGCACTCCACTAGACACAGGCCTCCAACTAGATTCTGTCCCATTGACCACTACTCTCTGACTTCTATCCTGCAGCCAGTTTACAATCCACCTCACTACCCAATCATCTAGACCACACTGCCTCAGTTTGGCTTCAAGGATGCTGTGGGAGACTGTGTCAAATGCTTTGCTGAAGTCAAGATAGACTACATCCACCACTCTGCCATCATCTATCCACCTAGTTATGCCCTCATAAAATGCTATCAGGTTGGTCAGGCATACTAGTCCTCAACATTGCTGGTTGCTACACTGTCAGCAAGTGCTTCAAGAATGACTGCAGATGAGCAAAAGTCTAGTCATGCTTGAGACTGAGCCCAGGCTCTGTGACAAAAAGTTGTGTGGAGGTCTGACCAGGATAAGCTGGCTAACCTGACAGTGCTCACCTGGATTCTGCAGCTAGCGGATTTTTCACAAGCACCAGAGCGTGACGGGTATTGAATGTGTGAGGTGTTGCCTTTAGACAAAAATACTCTTGTCTCTCTTGAGGAAAACATTGTCATGTTAAGCCCTGCTAAGCAGCTGTAAGCTGCTCCAGTTAGCTGGAGGCCTAGGGAAAGGGCTGCTGGGATTCACTTGCATGGACATTCTTTCCCAGTTGTAGTGGATATCTGCGCCCTGCCTGGCATTTTCATCTTCTGTCAGGTGTTTGGGAGAAACTCCTGTACATGGTGGAGTCAACACTGAGCTACTGTTTGAATAGGTTTTTGTTAACAGCTAATAATTCTGACTGAATGCTGCTAAGGAGCATTGTTTGCCATGCTCATGTGAGTTTGCTGAAAGGATGAGGTCTTGTGATAAGAATCCAGCAAGATAGGATGTCTTTGGTGACCAGATTCTAACTGCCAGGCCAACTCTTTCAGCCCCTCTGGGAATTGATTAGTTTGGCTGCAGAGCTGGTTAGGGTCAAGGTCTGTGTTCTCCAAAGCTGGCCTGAGACACCACTCTGCTGTGCAATAGGCAAAGAGCTTCTGTCTTCATATTTCTCATCATCTTCCTCCTGCCCCATGCTTTCTCTCCTAGAAGGCTGCCTTAAATGCATCTGTAGAGCTGTGCATCATATTTACCTGTAAATTTTAAAACAAACACTCCTGCTAGATGTTACTGTCTTCATAGTCCTGACAATTTTTACTCAGCTATTGCCTACTGCCAAAGACAACTTAACTCTACAGACCATACATTATTTTACTTGAAAATCCCCAGATACCTTCGGATTTTGCCTCCACATGTGTCCTTGAGTGCTGATCAACAGAGCACCCACGTGTTGTACAGGGAGCCTAGATGTTACTCTGGGGTTTCTGGATGTCAGTCTGGAGGCCGAAAGTCTAAAATACAGCTGCTTAAAGTGATGGGGTTAGATACATTATGTCTGATGAATGGAGCACTGGTAAGAATAATGACAGTGTTATAAGCAGAATTTTCTAGTACTTACATCATTAGCATAATTGAATTTCTGTATGACGGTGGCGTTCACATATACTCTAAAGGAAATCTGTTCACTGCTAAACATCTTTGAGGATGTCTGCTGCATGAAAAATACTGGCTGAAGTACAGAAGCCACAGTGCAGACAGAATTTCTCCTGTTATTCAACAGAGGAGAAAACTGTAGTGTTAGATTGAAGACTTCCTTGCCCCCAATTGTTTTCTTTTAGTTTTCCTTTACCAAGTAAGGGGAGAAAAAAAGAGAAGTGAAGGCAAAGGAGATAAGAATTATATTAGTGGATATCACTGGACTCACAGTGCTAGCAGAAATGGATAAAAAAGCAGAGTGAGATTTATCACAGTAAAACAGTGGAAGATCTAGACTAAGACTCATGAGTTCTTGAATTTGGAGGCAGTGCTATTATCAGGTTTTTCCATAGTACATTCTGTTTATCTAATCTGAAAGAGAAGGGAGATTTAGGAATGTTAGTAACATGCCATAAAAATCTGTCTGAATATTCTGCACGGCTTTCAAATTGCTAGAGGAACATTACGCACAAGTGTAATTTGAATGAGCTGTGCCATAAGCTGGATTTCCTCACTTCCTGTTCCAGTCCTTGTGGTTGACTCGTCCATGTGGATTGGAAACATCTGAGGGAGGTCCTGAGGTACATCCTGGATCAAGAGCTATGACAGTCATATTTTTCATGTAAAATACCTGATTGCAGCAGGTGCACTCTATGACAGGGAATATGGCAGAGCCACATGGACTTGCTCATATGCATCAGATTCATGGCTGCCACAGAACTACTTCTTTTATCCACACCATATGGCAGTTCAAGACACATTAAATAGCCTTTTTCTTTTGCCAGGATTGGCAAAAGCCCTAATCCAACAGTAAATTTCTATACAGAATCAGCAGGCTCTAACAAAATGACACAGTCACAATTGGGCAGGGTATCAAGTGATGGCATTAGAGCCATCCATCTGCCACGCAGCGGGGAAAGCCATCGTCTTAAAGCAACAGCCACCGCTCCCGTTTGATTTCCCCTAAGACCTGGCTAAGTCAATAAATCAGATATGTGTCAGTGCAAATGAATTCCTCAAGAATATACAGAATATACAGATATGTGTATAGGTGCACACTGCTGCAAATACAAACTGTATTCTGACCCAGAAGTGCACAAATCATCAGAAGAGCTGAGTCTGAAGTCTCACTAGAGGGAAACCTAGCAGCAGCTTTAGATGCTAATGAGTGCCAGGAGACATTTGGATCAGATTAACTGTTGACCTCTTCAACCTAAGTTCTATAAAATAAATAGTCCAAGTAATGTTGGATCAAGAGATATCACACATATTTATTTAACCAAACCACTTATTCTGTTAAACTCATTCTGTTTACATGGTTTTATTATTTTTATAATTTCATCAATAGGAGACTCTGAAACATGTTGTCTGTACTATGTGGGATAATCAGGCTGCCTTTAGGCCCGTTAGACTGTTGGCACTATGGCACTAACCCAGATTCCTTTGGGAATAACAAGAGCTCTTAAAGATTCTTTCAAGGTCCCTTCCAATCACTAATTATTTTATGATTCTATGATTCCTGCTGCCTAAGACCTAAACTCCAGCTACCATCTTCATTTTGGTGCTCGGGATTCTTAATAAAATGAGCACAAAGTTACAGTAACTCTTCAAATATTACCGGTCATCACCAGAGGAGGTCTTGCTTGACCAACCTGATCTCTTTTTATGATCAAGTAACTCAACTGGTCAATGAGAGGAAGGCTGTGGATGTGGTGTACCTGGATTTCAGTACGGCATTCGACACAGTCTGCCATGATTTGACACAGTCTGGCGAAGATGGCAGCAAGGGACTTTGACAGGAATATTCTATGCTGGGTCAGGAACTGATTGGATGGACGAGCCCAAAGAGTGGTAGTAAATGGTGTCGCATCTAGCTGATGACCAGTTACTAGTGGTGTCCCCCAAGGGTCAGTGTTGGGTCCGGTCCTGTTTAACATCTTCATTGATGATATNGGTCAGTCTTTTCTTCCTGGCCACTGGAGACAGGACACGAGGTCATAGTCTTAAGCTCCATCAGGGGAGGTTTAGACTTGACATTAGGAAAAGATTTTTCACTGAAAGAGTGATCTGGTTTTGGAATGGGCTGCCCACGGAGGTGTTCAATGTGAGGCTGGATGAGGTGCTGAGTGGCATGATCTAGATGATCTAGATGTTAGGATTACTGGGTTTATTTAGATTTAGGTTGGACTGGATGATCTTTAAGGTCTTTTCCAACCTTATCATTACTGTGATACTGTGAGGTGCCTCATTTTTTTATTGAGTACTGTAGGTTTCTGCAAAATATGGTTTGTACACAACTGCAGAGAAATACTTATTGGGACTCTAGTATTTGGTGTTTGCAGACAACTCTGGTGAGGCTGTATCTAGAATGTTGTGTCCAGTTTTGGACACCTCAGTTCCAGAAGGACAGGAAAATCCTTGAAAGAGCCCAGCACAGAGCCACAAGGATGATGAAAGGAGTGGAGCTTCTCCCTGTTGAGGAGAGACTGAGGAAGCTGGGTCTCTTCAGCTCAAGGAAGAGGAGACTGAGGGCTGACCTCATTAATGTTGATAAATATGGAAAGGGTGAGTGTCAGGAGGATGAAGTCAGATGTAGAGGAGGTTTAATGTAAACACAAGGAAAATCTTCTTTACTGTGAGGGTGACAGAGCCCTGGAACTGGCTCCCTAGACAGATTGTGGAGTCTCCTACTTTGGAAACTCAAAACCCACATGGCTGCAGCTCTGTGTGACCTGATCTAGGTGATCCTGTTCTGGCATGGGAGTTAGACTACATGTTCTTTAGAGGTGCCTTCCAATCCCTAACTTCCTGTGATTCTGTGAACCTTTTTTGCTGTTTCATGTTCCCCTAAATAACCTGATATTTGCTCTTCTGAGATATATTTTAGACCCAAGATGTGGAGAACTTGTTGCACAGATATTTTATATTAAAAAAAGAAAAGAAAAACAGACAGTTTTCATCTCTTGGCTCCCTGACAATTTGTGTGCTACATTTCATGGAACCATAGAACCATCAAGGCTGGAAAAGTCCTTCAAGATCGTCAAGTCCAACCATCTGCTCTACAACCCCCAAACATTAACCCATCTCCCGAAACACCATTCTGCCTGTTTGTTGAACCCCACCAGGGATGGTACCTCCACCCCCTCCCTGACAGTCTGTTCCAAGGCCTCCCCACTCTTTCTGGGACTAAGCTCTTCCTAAGATCCAATATGAACCTGTCCTGGCACAACCTGATCCCATTTCCTCTTGTCCTGTAACTAGTCCATAGGGAGAAGAGGCCAACATCTGCCTCACTACAACCTCCCTTCAGTTAGTTGCAGACAACTGTGTGATCTCCCCTCAGCGTCCTCTTCCCCACGCTGAACCTCCCCAAATCCCTTGTGGTCTCCTTATCAGACCTCTTCTCCAGGATCCGAACCAGCCTACTTGCCCTTCTTTGCCTCCTCTCCAGCACCTTGATGTCCTCCCTGGACTATGGTGCCCATACTGCACACAGTAGTTGAGATGTGGCCTCACCAGGTCTTGCTGTCCACACATGTGCTGATTTAGTAACAATTAACAGGAGGCCATGTGCTAACATGTGCTAACATGTTCTGTGTTTGAAGAAACTTGGGAAAGCCTGTGCCTTTTATAATGGGAAATCGTCAATCATCAAAGAAAATGTTAACAAAAAGGGGGGCTAACTACTGCTCCTCTGCATTTCTTCCAGGGGAGATTTATCTCCGTGCCACTCCTCCTTAATATGCAGGACTATAAGATCACCCAAAATACAAAAGACAGTAACAGAAAAATAGCCCTAAAGCAGGTGGTAAGGTGAGTGAAGCTCTCTGACACAACAGAGTTGCACATTAAGCCACAGTCGTTACTGCAAAACTGTTAGTGGTGAATGCGGAATTGAAATAACTCAGTGAAGTCCTGCGACCTGGTTTCTTCTGTGAGGTCAGGTAATAGGAACATCATGGTTCCTAATCTCTATGAAGGGGAAGGGTAAATTTAGCTTCCATAAAAAAGCTGTGTTGTAGACTGTGGACAGAGGAGTAATGTTAAACTCGGGATCAAGACTACGGAATGATGCCTGGATAATGTGAATAGAACTGAGAGACATCAAGGTGCTGGAGTCAGTGCAGAGGAGAGCAACGAAGCTGGTGAAGGGCCTGGAGAATAAATCTTATAAAGAGCAATTGAAGGAGCTGGGGCTGTTTAGTTTGAAGAAGAGGAGGCTGAGGGGAGACCTCATCATTCTTCACAACTACATGAAGGGACGTTGTAGAGAGGTGGGTGCTGGTCTCTTCTTACAGGTCTTCAGCAATAGAAGAAGAGGGAAGGGCCTCAAACTATACCAGACAGGGCTAGGCTGGACATTAGGAAAATGTTTTTGACAGCAAGAGGTCAGGCCTTGGAACAGGCTGCTTAGGGAAGGGATTGAGTCACCACCCCTAGAGGTCTTTATCTAATTTAGATATAGTGTTGGGAGATCTGGTTTAGAGATGAACTGTGTACAGTAGGGTTGATGACTGGGTCTGGTAATCCCAAGGGTAATTTCCCACCTGAATGATTCTACAAATGTATGATCAGTGCACGTACAGAAACCCCAAGTTCTTTATCAGAAGGCTGCTCCCTTTTTCATCTGCACTTATGCAGTAATTTTTAAAATCTTGACTGAAAAGAGTTATGTAAATTCCAGCAGTATAGAATGGCTTTATGGCTGGGTGCATCTGGAATAATGAGAAATAATTTTTATATATTAATATTAATTACACTCATTCCAATAGCAGCAAAAAAACCAAACAAAACCCCCAGAATTGCTTATAATATTTCATTTTTCAGACACTCCTGGTGCCAAGCTTGTAGTTTGATTTAATTTTTTTTTCCCCCAGTTTTGCTTAATTTTAAAGTTTGTTCTGGGGCCCAACTCATAGGACATCTTGGAAACAGAGTAATTTAAAACTGATTCAGAAATTCTGTGTAAAGGCAAAAATTCGCAAAACTTACCTTAAAAAAATCTCAAATGAGGTTCTGGTGTCTTGGGTGATTTTTGGCTTGTCTCTTCCTTCTCCGAGCTGTAACATACAGGCCATTCATGCTCTTTTCTCAGAGTCTACTGGCACATGCATGTTTTCATTTATAGTGCTTGTTGACTTGTCTGTGTGTTGACCCACAACTGCTGCAGATACAAACCAGAGTTACATTTTAGGAGCCTTGATCTATCAAAGAAAGAGGTGAAAGGCTGGGAAGAGGGAATAGCAGGAGACAGGGAGGGAAGAGCTAATCAGTACGTAAAGGTAAAAAACTGCTTTCCATTCCTTCTGCTAATACCGAAGACTTGGGCTAGCAAGTGTGAGACCAGCATCCAGCTGTTTACTGTGAGCAGTTCTAGAAAGGAAATGACTTTTCCCCTTAACTCTTTAAAGCCAGGAGCATTTCTTTCTTGTTGCTTTCTGCTCAAAACCTAGGTGATAGTTCTGAACCAGGATCTGTGGAAGAAGAATTAACCTCAATGTAAATATTAGAGATGTTCAAGATGCCAGTAGGCTGAGTCTCATGTGCGTTTAATGACTCTCATGGTCTATATGTAAATACTTAAATGATTTCAATATAATTACTTAAATCAGTTGTATTTGCAGAAGTAGGAATTCATTAATTATTTTTTTGCATAGCAACTGAAAGAGCAATTGCTTAAAAATACCTCTGGGTCTTGTCATCAGACTTAAAGCCTTAACGTTTTCCAGACAGTTTATCACCATCTTTTTCAACAGTATCACCTGGCGATAGAATCTGGGTAGTATCTGTGGAAGAGTAACTAATGAGTCAGCTACATTTGTTTATCCTTCAGAGCTCAGTTTACCAAGAAAAAGAACTTTTACTGAATTGTAGATAGTATCAGCTTCACCTTGATGCTCAGAAAGGAAACAGGAATGCAGAATACCTGTGGTGAAGCCTTTCTCTCCATGTGTTTTTGTTTTAAACACTGGTTGAGTCCTGGAGGTCAGTCCAAGGATCACCATGCCCTATATACTACCATTTTTATACCCATGTAAGAGATTTGCTTGTGTATCCTGGATTAAAGACAAAGCATTGGCATCTGATGACATCTTGGTCAGATCCATAGGAGGCTGCATGTTGAGGTTTGCCCATGGCACAGCGGTGAGTTCTTGGTTCATTTAGAAGCAAGTTTTGTTATGCCCGTGCCATAACAGATGAAAAGCAAATGTTTTTGGCTGGGAATGGCTCTTAAAAGAATTCAAGTTGTTTTGGATGTTCTTCAGGTTCTAAAGCTGTGTTCAACTTTGCACAAGCAGAATTCTGTTGAAATATTAGAAGTGGTTGACTCTTCCTTTCAGGGTTCAGTTCCTTCCATAGCAGGTACAATCCACCTGTTTTTCCTGTTCTCTCTAAGAAGGAAAGGAAGATCCTGCCTGCCCACAGGAAGGGGTATTGGCTGAACCCGGGGCAGAGTTGCTTTGTAGGGGCAGTTTTTGTTTTCTGGTTGAGGCCCCTATTCCCCTTTTTATTTGCTACATAATTTCTTTTTTGTAGAATCTCTGAAGATTTAATATAGAAAACAAACAACTCTACACCCAGGTTGAACTACTTTGAAGAGAAAGCTCAGTGGATGCAGTAGATCAGTGATGAAGACCTGCCTCAGTTAGGAGATGGAAGCAAATCTTCAAGCTAAATCTATGGGATTTTGCGGCGGATTCACACTCTGTAGATGCCACCTGAAGTTCTGAGTCTGACAGCTCACACTTAGTCCGTGTAAGCCTGATGCCCACAGTCGTCTGTTACTGAGGTGCTCAGGCAACTCCTAAGTCTCCCTGTTCTTTTAAAAAAGGAAAAATTTGTTTTGCTAAGCTGCATGCCTGGATGTCTTCTCAGACTTCTATCCTCAAAGGTTCTCTGAAGTGACAGTGACACTGTTAGGTTTCCTTGACAAATAAAACCCCCAATTCTTTGATGTTCTTTCTGCTTTTGTTTGTTTGTTTGCTTTTTTTAAAAACAAATATTATTTTGCAGTAAGGCAATATTACTCTAAAATGCTTTCTAGGGCCATGTTCAAGGTTAGCCTGAGAGAGCTCTGTAGGACTTACATAATGCATGGGGCAGGCACTCCGGAGGGCATTGTTTCAAGCACATGATTTCTCAAGAACTCCCCAACACTACTTATTGATATTTTAGAGGTGCACAAAAGCTTGAAACTCTGGCTGTTTTGAGGCTAATTTATTCCCTAGTTGCATGTGAGCCTAGCAATCATCCTGACTGAGCTGGTCATATTTTTCACCATGGGTGAAGCTCAGCTTTAGGGAAGGGTTCAATTCTGAATGACCTGCTCTGAAATTCACTGTGAAAGAAATTAAAGTGCAGTTCACAGGAGCAAGCTGCCTCTCCTAAGCCTTCAGTGGGCTTGTGCTCTAGCAGACCAAATAACAAATGTGCTTTTTTGGAGACAAGGGAACGTACAGTAAGTTGAGAGGTATTTGGAGTTGCTTTTTTAAAAATCCATCCCTCTCAGCCCCCTGCCACACAGAACCTAAAGGCGTTTTTCTCCTTTTTAGCAAGGAGACACAGCCATGCATTATTCAAAGGCTGGGTCCTTGGTAGGAAACCGAAAGATGAACACCTTCTGGTTAGGTTTCTAGCAGGAATATAGGCAGTCTTGCCTTAAAAAATTTAGGTTATAGTTTGTCTTCCAGTTCTGAGTAATTTGGTGCCATGAGTACAATACAGTCTTGTAAGTACTGGTAGGGGAAAAATTATTCATGCCTATTATTTTCTGATTTATTTCCTTAATGATCTCCATATTTTCATAAATCTTGTACAAAATATTTATAAAGTACTTTCCAGTTGCCAGTTTTCCAATAAACATAGCAGAACAGTTCTTGTGTTGTTGCAGACCAAACCTGTTGGGTTACAGAAGGGGCAGACCTGCAAAAGCCATCCTGCACTTTAAGGATTTGCTCTTTTCTGGGGACCTTTAACCTTGACAATCTTTTTCTGCAGAGATGCCAAACTTAAGGATAAAGAGGCCAGAAGTTTATATGAGAATTTGCCATGGCAGATATTAAATAATATCTAGTTTCCAAGGTAGCATTCGTCTTGTGTTTCCTTCTGTGTGGAGGCATCTTCGTACACAGGTAGAGTGCTTGTCTTCTGGCCTGTTCTTGGCAATGTGCTAAAAGGTAAGGCAGTGAAAAGGCAGTGAAAAGGCAGTCATACACATCCGAATCATGTAGCCCATTGTTATGCTTCAGAAGCTGAGTAGAATCTGTAAGTAATTTGTAAGTGATCTGTAATTTCTATGTTTTCTGCAGGAGAGTTTAAAGTTCAGGCTTAGAATGTCCTATTGCCTTTCTTCTCCAAGTCGAGCCAGTTGTTTCACTGCCTGCAGATTCATCAGTGGGCTTGTTAAACCCTCCCTTTGTGTCTGACGCTTTAGGATGGGAGCTCTTGGTTGAAATGTATTCGGGGTCTCTAACTTACAACATTGGTGGCGACCGAGGTGGGATGTGTGGGGATCCAGATAAAGACCTACAGCACTACACAACACCATTACTGTTACCACCATCACACCCACCCACTGCTGCTGTCAGTCATGTGGAAGAGGTAGGCTTACAGCATTAGTCTCCTGGTTTTGCCTGTTTTAGCCAGAATTTGCTTGCTTGGGAAGCTTACTGGGACACATGTTTAATCTGGATTTGAGATCTGCGGCTCTTTGGTAGATGTACTTTTCAGATTTATCCAGTTGTTGAACATTTGTATAATTTACACTTCATAGTACCCTGTGATTCTGAATTCCACTACTTCGTTGTTGGTTTTGTGAAAAAATGCATTCTTTGTTTTTAAAGTTTTGACTAAAAAGCCCAGAGGGGGCCCCCAGATAGTTCTTTTTTGGGGAAAAACTGAGTAATCACTCACACAGTTCTCATTACACAGTTCTCTGAGATTCTCCGTCTCTCTCTTTCTTTGTATGAGACCTATTTTGTCCCAGAGAGTGTCTTTTCCTAGAGACTTTGCCTGTATCACTCTGAGTTAGGCAAGCAGTTCTCTTTGACTGAGGAATGTTTCAGAGCGCTGAAATAATTTTTTCCAGGTGAAATATTCTGTAGGAAAGCCTTTTTCATAGAAATGCACCTAGAAACATAATTTCTGTAAGCAGAGGCTTCTTGTGAGTTGATGTACATCCAGCATTGCCCCCTTTAGATGAGGAGCTTCCTTGTTACACAACTTGGAAGCCCAGCCATGGGACCAAAAGCGGTTTCCTTGGCCCAAACGATTGTATTTAGAACATTATTCACCATAAGTGTAGCTGGAGGAGAGTGGTAGTTAAAAATGGAACCTAAGGGAGCTGCAGTACTGACATAAATTTTTAGGAAAAATCTGAATTTTAGGTTAGGTTTGTTGCCACATGAGTGGTGCCTTGTCTCTGGCTGTTGTCTCTGAGGAGCAGAGACACACTCCTGTGCCAGTCAGAATTTACTGCAGAGACTGCTCACACTTTCTTTTGTCAGTTTATTACTTCTGCCATTTTATCAGTAAATTCTTTTCTTCACTGAAAGGATAATTCTCATGAAGAAAAAAAAAATATTTCCAAAGCAGCCCGTTTCTGTTACAGATCTTTCAGGCTTAATGGTTTTCTAGCAGTTGAATTTATTTATTGTGAGTCATCCACAGCTCTGTGCCCAAGCAAGCTGAGATGTAAAGATGTCGTTAATATGGGAACACTATTGCTGTTATTTGTTATCTGCAGATTCAACTTTTATTTTAGAACTGGAGGCCACTCTGGTGTGTGCTGGCTTGCATTTAGTTAATCATGCAGAGCACATTGCTTGGTTGCTGAGATCTGTACCAAGAAAAACAGAAACAGGAGCCAGCGGTGCCATATCCCCCATCCCTGCTTTCTTCACCCCCAGTATCTGGGGGCAGTCCACTAACACTGCTAAAGTGCTTTTCTCTAACAGTTTCTGGAAACAAAACACAGGAAGAAGAGTCTTAAGAAACATTGATTATAATAATACCCAATTCTGCATTATTTTGTCACTAGCAGTAGAGCTAGATCCATGCAAAGAAGTGGGAAAAGTTTAAGGACAGGAAGGGTGGATAAATGCCAGTGCAGTCAGACAGCAGTCAGTGTTCCTTTTAATTCCTTAAAATCTTCCCCCTGCAGTACAGCCTGGGTTTGCTGTTCTGTGCTACATCTCTGTCTTGTTAGCTCTGTACATTGTCCCATACCTTGTAGAGCTATGGGGGTTGTGCATTTTGTCTCAAGGACTTGAGATCATCTCTAGCTTCATACTATTACATCCCACCCTGATTAATTTTTTGGACACATTTATTGTTTCCCATTGAAAGCTGGTTCCTCACTAATCACCATGCTCAGACTGTAGATACAGTGTCTTCCTCTGATAAAACAATGTCATTCAGGGGAAGATGAAATGGTAATTACAATCAGAGTTCAAGCTGGCAGGAGATGGAGCAAAAATTAAAAGTGCTAAGTCTGTAGCGCTTTGATTATCTGAAAAGTCCCCCAAATTTGCAGCAGAGCTGCATTTAAATATGTACCAAAGTGGCTCCTTGTAAATCAAGTATAATTGTTCAGCTCTGGGATGCAAGAGCCAATTTCAATTTTCTACCTCTCCACAGAATTCTCAGCTTTGATTAAGAGCAGAGGTAGGAATAATGGGATTCCCCCCAGTCATGAAAAGAAAGAAGCAACACAATATCAAAGGTGCATTGTAGGAAGTTGTGAGACATGAGAGTTTTCTATCAAAATTGAGATTTGCCCTGTAAGTGTCACAGTCTCCCTCAGCGCAGTGCCAATCGAGGATAGTGACTTGGGAAATCGGTGTTCACCTCACATCCGTCCGTCCTGTTTGCTAAAGCCACTAAACAGGGCATCTGGGAATGAGTCGGATGAAGCTGCTTCAGAAGATACTGGTGTAAGCTTTGTCACTGAAAAGGACAGGCAACAGCATTTTGCCCACAGAAGTGCCCATTAAACAGCATGAGAAATGTGTGCTTCGTTAGAGTCTTGGCCCAGAGTCTTCTCTCTTTTACAAATGGAAACCAGACATTTCTGACTGCAGGCGAGTGTATTTCTAGCGCAGGCATGGCTGTTGAGAAACAGCAGAGAGAACATTGTTCAGGCTCTGTAATAAGTATGAATTAGGTTTCCATAGATATCAAAATGATATCTGAGTGGCTTCTAGTGTTTCTCTAGTCTGGATCTTCCCAACTTTGAATTGTGAATATTTTACTGTAAAAAGATTACATGTCCTTCTGAGAACTTTCAGAAGTGCATTATCTGCCCAGAGAGAGGCTGAGTCACCACCCATGGAAGTATTTAAAGGTCATTTAGAAGTGGTGTTGGGGGGTTTGGTTTAGGGGTCAGCTTTGTAGAGTAGGGTTGGTGGTTGGACTTGATCACCTAAAGGATTCTGTGATTCCAAAGGGACGGTATTACTGTTACAGAGAAAGATCTTGGAAGATCTTTATATGGCTTACATATTTTATCTTAGACATGTTTACAGAGCTATGGACATTCTTGCTTCTTGCATAGGTCTTCTACAGATTGTGGCTGGTGTTAAAGTGGAGAAGTCATACGAGGTTCAGAGGGTGGTGGTGTGGTGAGTTTGCTGTGCTCAGTCACATCTCAGTGCAGTGCAGTGTCATGTTTGTGATCTCTAGTTAACCAGTTTTCTTTGTCAGGAAAACAAGCAGTGGAGGAATGGAATAAAGTGTCTGGAGGACTCTCTTTGCAACAGGTAGCTACATGGAATTCACTGGTAGATAATTGCTTTTCTTGCTTTTACAAGACCTGTTGGAGTGGGTCTAGAGGAGGCCATGAAAATGATCAGAAGGCTGGAGCACCTCTGTTGTGAGGATAGGCTGAAGGAGCTGGGGTTGTTCAGCCTGGAGAAGAGAAGGCTTCTGGGGACCTCATAGTGACCTTTCAGTTCCCGAAGGAGGCTATAAGAAAGCAGGGGAGGCACTTTTTACAAGGAAGGGGTTGAGAGGACAAGGGGTAATGGTGTTAAACTGAAAGAAGAGACATTTAGGTGGGAGATTAGGAAGAAATTCTTCAGTGTGAGGGTAGCAAAACACTGGAACCAGTTGCCCAGAGGAAGCTCCATCCCTGGAAGTGTTCAAGGCCAGTTTGGATGGGGCTTTGAGCAACCTGATCTAGTGAGAGGTATCCTTGCTAGGAACTCAATGATCTTTAAGGTATCTTCCAACTCAAAAATTTCTGTGATTCTATGCTGTTTTAACTCTTTATTATTAAACACTAAATGTAAGTATAAAACACTGGCCTGAAAAGGGTTGGATACTTCTTGTCTAAAAACAGATTACAACTTTTCCAGTGGCTGCAGGGGCTTCATCTCTTCCCTTCTAAACCCCGCTGGCCCATACCAGCGCTGGGCAGGTGTCTGTGAAATGTGCTCTGGTTCCAGCAGTCTGTGCCAGCCCTGCCCATTGACGAGGCAGAGCTGCCTGTAGTGGGAGACCGCAGAAATGAGGAAAGGACGTTGGGGAGGGCGGTGGTGTGATGGTGGTTCCAGCCAGTTCCGTGCTGGAAATGCAGCATAGTGTTACCAGCGGGGTAGCTGTGTGAATTAAAACAACAGTTGCCTCATCTAGTTGCATGAATCCACATGAAAACTGATCACTGGAGGACTCAGCTGAGGGGATTACCCCATATGTACAGAGGAACGCAGTCAGCCACGTGTGCCCTAAGAAGCTTTTCCCTAAAAATGGAATACACCTGAACAGACTGAACAATAGGATGGCAAATCCTGTGATCTCACGAAACATTCAAAATAATTGATTTACTTTCGTTTGTCTCCTCTTTTCTAAACAAAGTGGAGAGAGGGGAATTTAGCTGCTTGATTCCCATTAAAGCTACCCAAGGATGTTGCAGTAATCGTAACGTTACAGGGATTTGTAATTGATTTGATTGAGTTTAATTGATTTACCTTTTCTATGGGTAGGCTTTAAAAGGAGCACCTGAACGTGCCTTGGAAGCAAAGAAAATACCAAGGGGCTTTAGCGTAATTTGCTGGGTACTTTGCTGTAAAGCTAGATACATTTTTCTTTAAGAAAACAAAAGGCTTAGCTTTTATCTCTATTAATTAAATTTTACTTAAGACCATCTAATAATTAGAAAATATTAAAGAATTTTTGCTTTTTGTTTGTATAGTGTCTTAATTAACACAGGGATTCTTGCACATCTATTGTAAAAATAGGAGTCTCTTTAAAATTTAGGCTGTGGAAACAAAACACTAGCTGTTACAGCCATGAGTTTAAAACTTTACATTCAAAGAACAGTTTATTACCTTTTGACTGTTTTCCTTTGTGTTTTAGGTTCTAGCAAATTCTATTAACAAAATCAGTGTTTAATGGCTTTAAGCTGCCTCCAGTGACAAGTTTAGAACAAGATAGTACAGCATGGTGCAGGATAACAAGTTATTTGAAAGACAGTGACACAGCAAAAGGGATCAGGGACATCTTTGTGCTCAGTTCCATACACAAGTCAGGGTTTGGAGCTCTCTGCATGCTACATGGAAACCACAAGCATTGCCAAAGCAAGCACTGAGCTTCTGCAGATGTGTTTCCTGCTGAAATTGATACACTTTGCTTGCTCGTTTAATGAAGCAATTAATGAAAGGTTAAACCCATACACTTTGTAAATTCAATTCTATCAGCATGAGTAGGTTGTAGTGTGACAGTGACCACAGAATCCTCAATGGAGAGTCTTCCTACCAAAGAGAATCTCTGCTGTTTTGCAGGGGGCCATGGTGTCTATCACCTGCAGTCCACTGCAGTCCAAGAGCCAGCCTTGCTCTTTCCTTTAAAGGGCAAGGAAGAATTATTATCCACCTGCAACCTCAAGCTATGAGAATATGCAGCAGAGGGGGTGGAACAAAGCAACAACCTGTCCACTGCTGGAATTCTATACCAGCCTGGCAGGGTCCATCCTAAACTCAGATAAACATCAGCCTCAACAAGGTCATGCCTTTTCAGAAACTGTTCATGCTGCTCAGACTCTTAATTAACAAACTATACAGAGAGTGTTCAGGATAACACTATCAGATTTGAGAGGTAAGACATCCTTTGTGGAGATATTGTGTCTGAATTTTTTCTTTCCCTGATTGGATTTGCCCTGCTTTAGTAACAAGGTATTTTTCTGTGAAGAGTTTCAAAATGCAGGATCCAGTTTTATTTCTCTCTCTAGGTTTCCTAGCAAGTGTAAGTGAAAGAGAGATTTCTCCTGCTTGCCTGTAGTGCCACAGAACCACAGAACATTAGGGATGGGAAGGTTCTTTGAAAGATCATCTAGAATAATCCCATCAGAGCAGGATCACCTAGACCAAGTCGCACAGGAATGTATCCAGGTAGGTTTTAAATGTCTCCACAGAAGAAGACAAAACCCCTGGGCAGGCTGTTCCATGCTCTGTCACCCTCACCATGAAGAAGTTCCTTCTCATATTTATGTGGAACCTCCTGTGACTTGGATGAGGGATTAGAGTACACTGTCAGCAAGTTTGCTGATGACACAAAGCTGAGAGGAGTGGCTGACACATCAGCAGGATGTGCTGCCATTCAGCAGAACCTGGACAGGGTGGAGAGCTGGGCAGAGAGAAATTTAATGAAATATGACAAGGGCAAGTGTAGAGTCTTGCATGTGGGCAAGAACACCTGAGGGTCTGTAGCTTGGAGAAGAGGAGACTGAGGGGTTACCTTATTCAAGTTTATAAATATGTGAAGAGTGGGTGTCAGGAGGATGGAGCCAGGCTCTTCTCGGTGTCCTTTATTGATAGGACAAGGGGCATTGGGTGTAAGCAGGAACATAGGAGGTTGCACATAAAAGGACCACATGAGAAGGACCTTCTTTACGGTGAGGGTGGCAGAGCACTGGAATGGGCTGCCCAGGGGAGTTGTGGAACCTCCTTCTGTGGAGACATTTAAAACCCACCTGGAAATGTTCCTGTGTGACTTGGTCTAAGTGATCCTGCTGTGGTGGGGGGATTGGACTAGAGGATCTTTCAAGCTCTCTTCCAATCCCTAATATTCTGTGATTCCAGCTTACACATATTGCCCCTTGTCCTATCATTAGATACTGAGCAGAGCCTGGTTCCATCCTCCTGACACCTGTTTTTTTCATATTTGTAAATATTAATGAGGTCACCCCTCAGTCTTCATTTCTCAAAGCTAAAGAGACCTTGCTTCGTCAGCCTCTCCTCATCAGAGAGGTGTTTTACTTCCTTCACCATCTTCAAGGCTCTGCGCTGGTCTCTTTTCAGCAGTTCCCTGTCCTTCTTGAGCTGAGGGACCCAGAACTGGACACAATGTTCCAGATGTGGTCTCACCAGGGCAGAGTAGAGGGGAAGAAGAACCTCTCTCAATCTGCTAACCACCCAGTTCTGATCCACCCCAGGATACTGTTGGCCTTCTTGGCCACAAGAGCACACTGCTGGCTCATGGTCATCCTGCTGTCCACCAGGACCCCCAGGTTCCTTTCTCCTATACTGCTTGCTGATAGGTCAATCCCCAACCTATAGTGGTACCTGGGATTCTTCTTTCCCAGATGCAAGACTCTACACTTGCCCTTGTCATATTTAATTAAATTTCTCCCCGCTCAGCTCTCTGGCCTGTCCAGGTCTCACTGAATGGCAGCGTAGCCTCCTGGGGAACATCAAGTAGCAGTCAGCTTGGTGTCTCTTGTGAACAGACACTTCTTTCTGAAGTAATTGTACAATTCTTGTTGGTTTACATTCTAATCAATCCAAGCTGGGCAAAACTGCAATTATAATCAATGCTTGTATTGACAGAGCAGAGTGATAACAGGGAACAGCAGATCAGTAACAAGCATGGTTTGTTGTTCCTTTTAATGGCTTGTGATAAAAGAGGACTAGTCCCGTAGACTAATTTACAAGCTAAACTTAAGATTTGGGAATGTTCTAATGGAAACAACACATTTTATCACTCATGAAAAGGGTATTCAGGCTGGCTGGGTTAACCAGCCTGTCTTAAACACTCTGCCACTGCAGCTACTTGATCTGATCCTGGCAGTCCTGATACTATCAGGCATGGTCAGTTTTTCCATGAGTTATATTTATACTTGTTTCTCAGCATTGAAGAAAAATGAGAGATCAGATTCCTTCCACAGAACAGGGAGTGGAACCCAAATACGCCCCATTCACCTGGGTGTCGCAACAGCTGGATTGTCAGACTCTGTCCTGTCAGCTTCCCTTTGTACCTCAGAATTTGTCTCTTGTTTGTTGCTTAATAAAGTACCTTTAAAGGGGAGGTATGAGGTCAGCCATGCTTTGTGGTCTCAAAGTGATCACTTGAAGAGCTCCTAACAAACTAAGGAAAGCTCGGTTCTCGCCATGGCAGGCTGTTGAAGTGTGTCATCTGCAAGGCAGTGCTGCCCCTTCTTCACTGATTATGTGGTTGTGGTAAAGGAGAGCACTGTTCTCTGTTTCACACAACGTTTTACAAAACATGGGACACATTTATTTACACATTGGGTCTGCAGAAAATAATTGTTCCCTTGCCTGAGAAGACAGAAGGTGCCTGTACACAGCTTTGAGTTAGACACCCAGACTCCAGGGATGAGTGTGAAATCAGACACAGCGTGTAGGAATAAGACAAGTGTTACTGTATATCCCGAAGTGCAGCAGAGTATTATGTCTCTGACTGTTGTCTTTGCTAGGTGCTGAGGAAAATGTTAAAACCAGTGGAAGTGCATGTGGATAATTCACACGGACATTTCCCCAGCATACAGGAGACGGTGTCTCAGCAGCTTCCCAAGCCTGGAGTGACACCTGTGCATTTGATAGCCTGTGATGAAACTCTCTTTTAACTTTTCTGAGTGTTCTTACCAGCCCATTTGTTATCTCGTTTGCACTGTGGCAGTGTGTTCTGGAGGCCACCTGGGTATCAGGAGGCAGAGCATGGACTGGGGCTTGTTCTGCATGACTGTCATGGAAAAATAAAATGAGGCGTCAACCTGTTACTTGATAGTTGGGTGGTCCATGCTCAGTGTCCAGGATTTTGGGGTTGATGTTGATAATATTTGTTTCTCTTTATTTAATAGTACATGGACTGTGGTGTTCTGAACCCATTAGAAAAGGTTTGGCTCTTCCCTTTGAGGAACTAGGACAGCTAACTGGTGGACAGCATGCAGCCCCTAGAGCTTGGCCTTTGCTGTTAAAGTTTCAGAGGGATGAAACAAAGTGGAATGAGAAGCCTTCCATTTCCACTGAGATGGAGGAAGTACCTGCCCCTAGCAGGCAGCCTTAATCAAAGGATATTGGGGAAATATTATAATGGCAGATCAAGAATCAGCCTGTGAGACAGCCTGGAAGTGCTAATCTCTCTGTCTCAATAAATTCTAGTTTAAACATTATCCTTGTTAAATCTAGAGGCATTCTGCTCAGTAATTCTTTAAAATGCCATGTATCTGGTGCCATATAACTGATGTATTGGGTGGTATTTTTGATTCAGTAGGAGACATATTTGAATCAGATGGTGGGTTTGATTTACTGCAGGAGATATCTATTTTGATAGATGGTGCATCTCATTTTGTACTGAATAAGCAGTGATTCAACAGGGATGTGTCTGATTTGGTGAATGAAATAACGTATCTGATCTTGATCCATTTCTTCTGTAATATGCACATTTATTTTAATAGTTGATGCATTTATTTTAGCGTGAAGTGTATCAGATTCTTCCTGTAACCTTCTTTCTTCTGTTGGTGTGATTTGTGGATGCTGCAAGTGATAGACATATACCACAATTAAAAGCAAAGCAGTCCTTGCTGTCTGCCCTGCACTCACAAGGTTCTGGATTGGCTCAAGTGCTGCTCACACGGGCATTTCTAATGGTCAGATGATAAAGTCAGGCTGCTGTAAGGTGTGAGGAAAAGCATGCCTTTGACAAAACCCAGCAGTGCATTACTGTTTGGAGATAAACTGTCTTTCTGCAGAGAAATAGATTCTGTCTCTAGAAAAAAAGCTTCTGGATGTGCCAGATATGTAGAAGTACTATTAGTACATGGTACTTTGTAATCATCATCAGGTCCTTGTCCTGCCTGCACAGACTCAGCAAGAGTTTTCTATTGCAGTAAGTAGGTGCAGGACTTAGGGACAAAGATTTTCCCTGTTAGTGACTTTGCTGCTTTCCTAGCCAGGAACACAGTGATTTATAGAGCTTGTGATGACCTCTACTCTGTACCTGATCAAGCAGCCGCACAATGCAATTTGGTGCATCCTTTCAATAAGGGGCAAACTAGAATAGGTTTTGGCTGGCACCAAATTACCCTTATTTTAAGTGTTTAAATTTTACAGGACTAAAGGTCATTTCCCTGGATGCTTCTTATTACATTTAGTACCATGCTATGAAAAAAATCATATTAGGTTCTGCCCTGCCTGACATTTCATGTGTTACTACTTGTATTTAATATAAAACAATTGCTATGAGAAGCAAACTGAGATAAAGCAGTGAAATTTATTAACCACCCTCAGGCAGGTACAAGCATATATACAAGCATAGCAAATAGACGTGGAAAGCTGGAATGGGCTCAGAGGAGAGAAGTTGGAATTGTAGCTCATATTAAAACCTGGTGCTGCCCAGCAGATGCACTGCTGTGCCTGTGTGAGGGCAGCCGACCTGCTTCACTCCCACAGCAGATGGGGG
Organism: Rhinopomastus cyanomelas; assembly: GCA_013400115.1. Classification (NCBI taxonomy): domain Eukaryota; kingdom Metazoa; phylum Chordata; class Aves; order Bucerotiformes; family Rhinopomastidae; genus Rhinopomastus; species Rhinopomastus cyanomelas. Next base: position 503,824 of record VXBP01006387.1, on the reverse strand, counting down.
ATTCTGCTCAGTCTTTGAAGACCCAAGTTTAAAATCATAGAATGGTCCCGGCTGGAAGGGACCATCAAAGGACATCTAGTCCAGCCCCAGTGCAGGGAACAGGGACATCCTCAACTGAATCAGGTTGCCCAGACTGTCACCTTCCATTGCTTCAGGGATGGGCCTCAACTACCTTTCCGGTCAACCTGTTCCAGTGTTCAGCCCCTCTCCTGCTGAAGAACTTCTTCCTAACATCCCATTTCAATCTGCCCTTCTCTAATGGGAAACCATTACCCCTCATTCTATCATTACAGGCCTTTGTAAACAGTCCATCTGCATGCTTCTTGTAGCCTCCTTCAGGTACTGGAAGGTTGCTCTCTGGTCCCCCTGGAGCCTTCTTTTCTCCAGGCTGAACAACCCCAGCTCCCTCAGGCGGTTCTCACAGCAGAAGTGCTCCAGCCCCGATCATTTTTGTTGGCTGCAGTACTTTGTGCCTTAACTCCCTAGTTTGTACAGATAATGCCAAGCTCTTTTTGGATCTTCTGATGAGAAGAGTTGGGCTTTGCTGTTTAACATAAAATAATTGTCCAATGGAAGGAGAAATGGGATGGAGATCAGGTATATTGGTATTACCCCATTCTGACATGTATGGGTGTATATTTCTTGGCTTTTTTCAAAGTGAGAAATGTTTTACACATTAAATGTACAGTGCGAGGTGCTTCTTACAATTTCTGAAGGACTAAGGGATCAGGCAGCTGCCCTCACCCTAACTCTGCCTGCTGGGGCACGTAAAACTGTGCTAAACGACTCTAACTTGGGTATCGCTGCAGGTTGAGCCAGCACTGTCTTCAAGAACCATTTTTGGATTCCCTGGGAAGAATTCTGTGTCTGAGTCTTGCTCTTTCCTGAGAAAGGTGCCTGCTTTGGAAAAGGGAGGATGTGAGTGATGGTCACAGGCACAGGCTGTGTATCTGCAGTTCAGAAGAAGGACCACTGTTTTATTGTGGGTTTTTTCTTTGGTTTTTAAGCTTCCTTAGTGCATGAAAGAGGCTAGAAGTAACTCCTGCCAGCCAAGCACCACGGCAGGATGAAACCACACTGCCATCCTCTACAGGGTTTCTCTACATCTGGAATTTGCTTCCTATACTGAATAACTAGGGAAAATGTCTAGGGCCATGCTCTCCTCCAGACTTGGGTCCATTTTGAACAAGTACATGTGTACAATAGAGAAAATGTCATATGGCTTTAAATAATAACTATTTCTTCACTTTTTCATCAGAAAGATGCTTGAATTCTCCCATTTAGCATTTAGAGAAGGACATTTTGTAGTTTTTCGATGTGTCCCACAACCAAGCTTCCTTCCCAGCTCTGTGGCACCTGTCACAGTGCTCAAACACTTCAGCAGTTGTGAGTTTGGATATTTATTTAAATACTGTAAAATTGCTTAAGATTTTATATTACATTTTATTAGAAGCTCATAAAAGCTGTGAGCAAAAACCTCAACAAAAACCCCAGAAAAAAAACAAGGCACAAAGCCTTTGGGAGTGTCTGCATAGAGAGAGACATCCACAGATAAAACCAGTATGAGTTTCTAAACTACTGAAAAGTCGTCATTTCAGCAGCAGTTGGGCTATTAAATTACCTGGGCTGTGTAATGGACAGTGCATACGTAGGCTGCTGGGAATTAAGTATAAAAACAAACATGTGGCCTTTTAAATCTGTTCTGACTCGTTACAGCGTGTAACACTGCGTTGTGCCATATCCCATTGGTCTGGGAGGCAAGTGAAACAAGACAGTTCATGCTAATGAACAGGAGAACACAGCGGTTTGCTAGTTACCAAATTCACTTAGAGTATATCAGGGCATTTGGAAGTGTTATGGAAAAGACAGTTATTGCTGAGAAGAGCTGAGCTGTAATGAAATTAGGGAAGTGAAAACCATATGTTTGCCTCTGTTTTTACCAAAGCATTAAATGTTCTCATGCTGGAGATCCATATCTCCTGCCTGCCTTAAAGCAGAGGCTGTGCTACAGGATCACTTGCCTAGGCTACGGGAAACAGGTCTGAACGTTAATTGGAAATACATTTCATCTCAGCAGAGTTTGTTTCAGACAGGTATCGGGCTTTATGGCCTTTATACCCAGGGCACAGTTGTGTGTTGTTTATGAATATAATGAGAGAAAACTAACCATACACTTGTCCCAGTCCCATCACACTAAGAGCACTTTGGAAACCACAGTGCAAAACAAATCGGTAACGTTGCTGATAATTTCCCTGCTTACTGCTGCCAGTGAACTTCAGTTCCCGGTTGGCCAAGCATACCCCATGCTATAGGAACGTGTGCCGGACATCTGACGCTTTGACCTGTTGTCCTTCCTAGGCTGTTTCCTGTAACGTTTGAGGATGTATGTGTAGTCCAAGGAGTGCTCACCAGCTTTCTGAAAACTGATCTCAGTTGTCTTAAAGTTTCCAGACCCTTCGATACAGCAAGGACAGCTGGAAGTGCCCTAAGGTCGTGTCTGTCTCTGCTGTGATCTGCTCTTCACTCACCTGTTACTTGAAGTGGAACAGTTGTCACTGTACAGCAGCTGAGCTGCTTGGTTCAGGAGAGGGAAGGCAGTCAGCACCAGACTGAAACCAATTTTTACCTCCTATTAAACTTTAAAGGCTGGATATGCAGACAGTCTTTTCATCTGTGAGACGCTTGTCTGGCTGTCTGCAGGGCAGTTCAGGAGTTTGTTCAAACTATTTATTGCCCTGCTGGGCTTTAGGTATTGTTGGAACACTGCAGAGGATGGGCAAGGGAATTTCAGCGCCAGGAGTTGGAAGGTGCCAGTGACTGCAAGGATGCAGGATGGATAGTCTTCTGCTATAAATATGATGGGCATAGCAAGGTGTCTGACAGTCCTCAACACGATGACACCAATTGAGTTTGTTCTTAGCTGAGGAACCAGATATATCACCTAGGATTAATAAAGAAAATATAAACCTACATTCTTCAGACTGGAACAAAAACAGTCTTTCCAAATGCCTTTTAAAAATCCAGTGAGGTCCTTCAGTTAGGTACAATATTTTCTATGGAGTTCTGAATTGCTTTTAAAATAAAAAGGACCTGATTAACCTCATACATAGAAGGCTGTAAAACATGAGCAGTGTCATTTTCCTTTCTTGAAAATTATTCTGTAGGAGTGTGGTAGGGTTTGTGCAGTGGCTTAAGAAGACTACTCCAATTCCATTATTTAAAATGTATTTCTTTCTAAGGTCATTTAGTGCTTCTGAAATCGTTTCAAGTGTGCTCCTGACTAGTACAATGAATAACCATCAGCCTGTGTAACTTATTAGAAAGATGAAGTAAGGTTCCTTAACGTAATTGCCTTGATAATCTGACAGATTTGCAACAAACTTTGCAGGATCTCCATTTCTTCTCTTTATATGTATTTTTGTAAATGTTGAAAACCGTCTACAGAATAAGAAACAACTTTCTTCTTGATCTGGCATGAGGGGATTACTGTGTGGGGATGGCAGCTGAGTGCTTTGATTATTCTCCTATTGTAGAAATACACCCCCTGGACTTTGAGAGGATGTGTTCTTTCAGTCACTGTTTCTTATTCTTGCTCACTACTGAGTTGTTTGGGCTAGCAGTGTTTGAACTTGTCTTTCTTCATTGACCTCGGAGAGCTTCATTTGGACCTTAAATATATTTATATCACAGCTAGGCACCATTGGCAGCTTTTGCTTGCTTCAGTCAGAAATATTTGGTTGGAAAGCAGCAGCTCAAAGCATCTGGTGTGACCCGCTGTGCTTGTCTACTCCACGGTGCAGTTGCCTGCTTCTAAACCTATGAGTTTCACTTTAGCTTCCTGAGGCTACCTGTTGCAGATGCTGAAACCTTTTCTTATCACCTGTTGTGAAGGTCTGTCCCTGCAGTGTTACTCTTGCATAACATGCATACTCATTGCTAATCTCATTTCCTAGCTGAAGAAAATAAGGCTGGGAGAAGTTCTGAATGTGGTTTTCCAACTCCACAATGCACCAGCGACACATGCACAGTCCCTGTAGCTCCACGTTCCTGCTGCATGGCTGAAACCCTAGTTTGGAATGTTAGGTCCTGCTTCCATGGCCATTTAAACATTGGCCAGTTGTGTCTGTGTGCTTCAGAGGCCCTTGTAGGCAGCTGAGCAGAAACAATCCCCAGGGAGTTCCACAAAGTCATTCAACAAACAAATATCAAACGTAAACATGGGCCCCTGGTCTCTCAGATGCTGTTTATCTTCCAGTAAGTAGAAAATTCACTGTTACAAGTAAGTTTCTCTGAGGTTTTGTTGCCTGTTGAGTTTAAACAAGTTTTCCAGTCTCTTCCTGCCGCTTCTCCTATTGCTCTGCTCTGAGGAACCCTACTGTGTGCAGCAGTGTCACTTCTGACAGACAGGTACATGCAGCACAGGCACACATACTTCAATCATAAACAACTCCTACTATAACAAAAATGTTGGTTCAGCTCTTTTTCTGTGCAGCAGAACAGTGGCACCCAGTGGCCATTCATGCAAAAATACTAGCCAATAAAATGCCACAAACCACAGTATCAATGCGAAAAAAAGAAAAAAAAAAAAGAAGTCAGCACTTGGGTGCCATTTGCTCTCGTCTGCCCCAAAATATTCCTTACATGAAATTAGTCTGCTCTACCCCGCAGATTACCTTCAAGGACATTTTGTGTTCTCCGAAGCATAAAGCCACGGTAATCCCAGAATACAGAGGTGTGCCTGCAGGTGTGCACATGAGAACTCCACTCTGCCATGGTACTAACAATAAACTCATTTAAAAAAAAATAAAAATTAGCCATCACTATTGGGTTGTCACTAGGCAAGGGCATCGATATCCCTGTATTCCTGGTATTCCTGGAGCAGTCTTCATTGTTTCCGTGCACTTCTTGTATGCTACAGCACACACTGTTACAGGAAAATGCAAACATTTCCCAAAATAAAACAGGATTGTGCCTTTTGAACACAGCGCTGATGGATTTTAACATGAGTAAAGGCTTTTTTGCATGTCTTTCGTTTACCTCCAATAACTGCATTTGAAACACTGCATGATGGGTGCATGTATCCCCAATGTACATGAGAGGACCAACCGTTGAAAGTTTAGAATTGTTTTCTTCTTAGAATGCACAGCCGTAGTAAATTAACCCATGATGTTGTCTCTTAGGGCAAATTCCAATCAGATTTTAGCTTCAGAGAATTGCTAAAAGCCTGTTAAAATTTCACTCAAGTTTTGCTTGAGGCATCTGATTGCCCTTCATCATGCAAGTACTTTCCTGTGACAGAGAATCAGGTTTGTGTCGTAGCCTGTGCCAGTGCTGCAGGTTTGGACTGAAGGACTTGACAGGTTAGTCTGGAGGGGAATTTCTCGTCCTGTCTCATTGCCAGAATGTACTAGAAGTACAGCAGGGATATCTGACCATGGCTGTCTGGTCCCTGGTGAGCTCAGTTCTAACCAACCTGCCTGTATTCTGTACTTCTCTGTACACAGAGGAAGTGCCACATGTGTGCAATTGCCACCCTCATCTGCCTCCTGTGGAAACGAGGGTCACTGCCATAGATGCTGGCAACTTTCAAAACCATGTGTGTGCAGGAGTGTCTAGGAAGAGCTTCCTCGATGGCCTTCCTAGACACTTCTGCACACACAGGATTTTGAAAGTTGCCAGCACCTATGGCAGTGAACAGAAGGAGTCAAAGATTAAAGAAGACCATTATCAAGTCCTGGAACTTGCTGGCTGGCTGGTCCCAGGCAAATACTTTATTTACATCCCACTCTCTCCATTACGGCCATGAATGTGGGATGTGATGGATGTGGAGATAGTACCAAAAGACAGGTTTGTAATTTCGACGAAGAACTATCTTTAGGTGCAATTCTGAACACACAGATGGTGCAGTCCTGCCTGAGCAGCCCTTCAGTATTAGACTGAAATGAGCCTATTGTTTGGCCAACTAAGCTGGGCAGGGAGACAGGGAGGATTTAGGATTGAAGACCTGATTACTACAGGATTGGACTCTTTCATTGTGGAGTGAGCTTCCACTCCTGTTGTCTCTGTCTGCAGTTCCATTTTAGGTGAGGAACTGGTTCCTATCATACCTGGTTTGTATTTTCCTGTGGAAAATCTTGGGTTTGACATTTAACATGCTTCACCAACCCCTCTTTTTTTATCAGAAAAGAAACAACCATCTCAACTTATCATCCTTATCCAGTTCATGTGAGTGTTCTATGCCCTCAGTGTGAGTTAAATGGAGAAGTAGCTTTCACGTCTATCGAAAGATTCAGTGCAGCCAATTTATTTCATATAATGCACAGACACACATTTGGCCCTCAGTTATAGTCAGAAAATCTAGTATCTGTCTGTTCCCTGAGCTGAACCTGAAATACAGAGCAAGTAAAACGTCTAAGCTTTACAGCAGAAAAAGAATTTAATGCATTAAAGACAGCTGTTCTCTATAGGTTATAAAATACTTCTAATTTAAAGCAAGTTGAACAAGCTGAAGTCACTTTCATGCATATTGGAAGCAAAGTCAATTTGATATTTGAATTGGTAATGGCTTCTTAGCTGGAAAACTTCTGTTGAATTATTCTAAATCAGACAATAAAAACTGTTTGAGGGAGAACTAGGAAATTAAAAAAAAACCCAGAAAAGCTTTAAAAAAGGCATGTGTAATGTCCCAGGAGTCAACAAAATTACTTTGTTCTTTAGACAGATTTTATATTATTAAAAGCACTGTACAACAATCTCCTACAAATCCTTTATTCCGCTGGTAATACCTTTTCCTAGTGCAAACACAGAAAAGATGCAGACAGCAGAGGATGGTAATAATTGTGAAATTAAGATCTAAAAGCTTGAAAAACTCCAGGTATTCAGGGTTTTACTGGGCTGTGCAGCTGCTGGGTGAGTACCTGCAATCAGACATGCCTTAGCAGTGCAGCTTATTCCTGATTTGCAATTCTTTGTCTTCCCTGAGAACTGAAAAAGTTTAAAAGTTTGAGGGTAATGAAGTGGAACTGTAGTGAGCTGTCGTGGAGTGCAGTCTTGCAAGATGGATTGGGAAGGAATGGCATCAATATTCATACGCAAAGGGTGGTGCCTTTCAACCATCTTCTCAGCAGTCGCTGTGGAGCAGTTTCTTTCCTACAGTGCTGCCATGGTCCTCATGCTCCCAGTGCCGTGAGCACTTAAGACTTAGCAAACTATTGCAAGGCTGAGGATGGGAGGGTGTAAGAAGTTAAAAAGCAAGTTGTGGCCTTGTGGTTTGCCCAGCACTGTGAGTGAATGGGGAAACTGGGACAAGATTGCGCTTGGCTTCTCAAGAAAGTTGCAGACTACTTGTTCCTGAAGCAGCTGAGACCTCAGCCAGCAGCAGATGTGGAGGCCAGGGGACAGAAGAGATGGGAATCCCTTTGCAGACAGTAACAAGAAAGTGGAGTGTGTTCTTGATCCAAAGAAGAGACTCCTAGCAAAAATAGTCTGGAAGCCTTGGGCTGAGGACTTTAATCATCACACCTGTGAGAATGTCCTTTGGCAGTTGAAAGGCCAAGAGAATCTCAGTGCAGGTAGGAGGATAGGAGATTATGGGAAGAATAAATGAGATAATGTAATATAGAGATACCAGAGTATAGGCAGGAGTTTGTGGGGAACAGAGGGTTAAAAGAATGGGGAATAGTTGAAAGACAGATGAGATGTTTAGCACACTGACAGAAAAGGGTAGGTATAAAGTCCCTCAAGACTCCAGGATTCACCTCAGAAGAAGATTGACAGACCTTTAAGAAAGAAACTGAGAGAAGGGCTTGAACTTGTCCTTTGTTTTCTTGGAGGCTGGCTACCTGGGAAGAGGATGTGTGTCTGGAAAACTGAACTAATTAATGAGGTGAGGCAAAGGTTCAGACGTACTGAATGTGCTGAAGAGAGAAAGGTCTGAACTCCTGAGAAAAAACCTGGTCATGCCATCTATAAGGCAGAAGTTCTCTTAAGACTGTTTTGCAGACTGGGTACCACTGGTCTTCTGTTCTCATTTTTTTAAGTCATAAACCTTTATCCTCCCTATCCTTCTCAAAAACCTGAAATATCAAGTGGTTTTATCTGTGAATCCTCTAGGTCTTTACCACCCATCAAGTGTGACAATGAAGCAGCTAACATGGGTAGCATTGGTAAAGCCTGTAGTACAGTTTAAGAGTGTTCAGGATGCATATGCAGCTCTGCTGAAAGGGTGAGTAAAGTTGGGCTTTATAGGAACTATTTTTTGTTTGGTGCTTTTTAAAGTTGGCAACATTACAGTGACCATATTTGGCTGCTGCCTCCTCTGCTGTGGCAACAAAAGAGTGGGAGAAACTGGGGAGGACAGCAGCAGGAGAATACTTGTGGAAAGCTTATGATTAGACTTCAAATCTGTGTTTAAAAGTACCAGCTTCTGTGAACAAGGTCACTAAAGCGAATTGCTCTTTCTTTCTTCTTTTCAAGTTAGGCTTTTCCTTTGTTAAGAAAAGAACAGGAAAAAGAATCTTAAGAACAAAGGTTCCGGGATCTATTTGTTGGTTGCCACTAGGGACAATGTATCTGGATAAGGCTGACAGCAACAACTGTCCTCAGAGTCACTCTGCAGCTCCCTCCTGTCTACCTTGCACCACTACTGAAATGGGGTGCCCACTTTTACTGACCCCTGCTGCCACCAGCACCCCATCCCCTGCCACAAGAATCCTCAGTGCCCAGGTCAGCCAAGGGCAGGTCACCTCTGTAAAGGCTCAGACATCTCCCATTCCAGACAGAACTGATGCAGCCTTGTGCTAGAGCTGACTCCTCCAGACAGGCCAATGCTTCAAAGTTCACAGAAGGCTCAACAGATGTCAGTAGAAGTTTGTTTCACAATCCCAAAGGTCAGCCCTGGGCAGCAGAGCATGTTACCACCCAGAAGGTTTGAGGCTTGTGTTTTCTGTTGGACCTGAATGCTGAGGAAGATGCTTACTTACACTGGAGCCAGTGAAGAGGACAGTGCCTGTACCAGGAGACTGTATTTTTCCCCCAGATGTTTCAAAAGCCACAATGTCTGCAGTGACTCAGTGGTGCTCAGCCTGTCTGTCATTCGTGGCATATCCAATAAAAGTGATTTATTGCCTGGCTGAAAGTCAAGACATTTTATCATTATCATCATTCCCCCCCACCATTTTCCTATCCTATGCAAGTCCAAGCTAATAAAGGTAAGGTCAAGATCTAGGCCACTCCCTAACAGTTTTTAACACAGCTTTTCCTCCAGGTTTTTCCAACTCATTCTTGAAACATCTTTTGTAGTGTCCCCAAGGCAGAGCTGGAAGAGACGGTTAGTGGATAATTCAGTAGCTAAGCTCTCCGCCAATATTTGATATGCCTCCAAGGCATTGCATTTTCTCTTGTAGCTGTTAAATTGCTGGGAGCTTTTTTCAGTGCTTAATTATCTTTATGAAATATGTGGGGTTTGCAGTGATGCAGAACTTTGAAAAACTCTCCTCACATTATCATTCTAAAGGTGGGCAAATGCACCATTGTAGGTTTATCTCCATCATTTTGGGGTGTGTGTATGGGTTGAATAACAAAACAAATTAAAAGACTATTTAACCCTTCCTAAAAATGGATCTAATTAATGTCTTCCCCCCATTCGTTACAAATGTAGGAATCCTCTCTGAATATTCCTTCTCATGTTCACTGTGAAAAGCAAAGAAGGAACAAGATTTTTAAAGGATTTTTTTTTTCCCCAGACCATCCCTACAGACATTTCCTGTAAAGGCTAATCCATCTTAAAAAAGGTTGACTTGCAAATTCATCCAGCCCCTGGCAGATCTGAAGAATGCTGCAGCAACTAAAGAGCCACCAGATACCGTTCTTTCCTCCAGCAATATCCTGGGGGATCCTGTGGAGTTGGTGGTGGCTTTGTGGACAGTTTGGGCTGGCTGGCTCTCTGCAGAGGACAGGAAAGGCATACTAGGAGTGACAGGAACAACCTCCTGCACTTGATGGAACAGTAAGGGAGGAAGCAGTTGCTAGGCATCATTTCTTCCCTTAAATCACAACCTGTAAGCAGGCAGGATGTTCTTCGTGCATATTCCTGTCCTGAGCACACAGAGCCATCCCAGTTTTTTCTCAGTGGCTCATCAGAGAATTATTTCTGTGTATTTATTAGGTTTCAATATACCAGTCAAAGCTGCTAAAGAAACATTTACTTGGCCGGACTGATGTGAAGTGCTTTGCTTGCCGTTTCTGATGGTATCTTACAAAAAATGAAAGTATCTCATTCACACAGCCACTTAGACTTGTCATTCCATGGCAATAATGCTAACATGACTCACATCACTGCAGCGATACAGGGAAAAATCAATGTGATTTTAATTGCTAGTAGCCTGGGCTTCTGTTATCTGGGACTGCCATTGCACATATCTGGTGGACCTGAGGCAACCTGAGGTGTCACTGGATGAAGCTGGTGTTTGCAGTGGATGTTTTCACATCCAGGGGAACAAGCAGTACTGCATTCTTCAGAGCTCTTCAGAGGCTGCTGTAAGTGGTATTTTCTTGCTGTAAGTCTGCACTGTAATGCACATGAAGGGGAGCCAAAAAAGAAAGCGTGTGCACTCCTAGTTCTCAAACACACTGAGCCATGCTGGTAGAGGTAAAAACAGCAGGTAGAGGCAGTGTCTGGGATGCCTGGGACCAGCATGCTGTTTCTCAGGAGCAGGTTGGGGTTTGTTTGTCTGTGATGAGCTTAAACTGTAAAATGTTTGTTTCCTCCCTGAGTGCTTAATTTCTTCAGTAGAGCTGAGCCATGCTGCCAAGGCCATCTGACTGTGGAGTTGTGGGGAGGTCAGCATTGCTGAGCAAGGCCTTCTCAGCCTATTGCACACGAGGCAAAGGTGGGCCACTAACAAAGGGACACAGCATTAGGCTTTCTGCCACTTTAACTCCACTCCTATAAATTGCAAATCTCAACAGTGGCTGAGCAAGCACGATTATCTTTGCTTCAGCTTGTTGGATGATGAGCATGTAGATATTCTACTCAGCACATTTGAGAATAGCTGAATTCCTGCTCTTTACCATTCTGTAAATCTGCAGTGTCATACCCTAAATCCAGAGTGTGCCAAGCACTTCTCTTTTTAGTTCAAAGCGCTACATCGAGTTAATTTGCTTTTCTCATGCTCTTCCTTTTCATGATCACTCACATGGGTCTGCTCTGCTAGTCAGCTCCTCGGGGGAGAGCAGGAAAGGAATAAACTTCAAAGTTTTATGAGGGTACACTCACAGAAGCTTAACATTAAATTTAGACTTGAGGGTGTGCATCGCAGAACTGCTGTCCTTCATTTCTGTTCTACTCTGCAGCTGTGGAACTCTGGAGTATTGAACACACCAAGAAAGTTCAGCGTGTGACTTGATTTCGAGGGAATCTGTTTAAAAAGAGAACATACCTGAGGTTGTAACAGACAACACAAGGATATTCTGTGATTAAAAAGAAAATCTCTGTTGGATGAAGAACTTGTTGTGTATTGTTTGCTTTGGGCTTCTGAAACAAACAGAACCCCCAACCAACCATGCTTTGCCGTTTGTTTGGAACCTTTCCTGGTCTTGTTTGCCATATAAATTGGGAGGTGATTTTGTTAGGAACCTTGTGAATTTGGCTTCCCAACACAACCTCAGCAGTGAAATTTACTTAAGAATTAAGTTACACTGCTGCCTATTGAAAGGGAACACTGGTGGCATTTTCATCTAGAGGCTGCAAGTGTCTCTCAAGAAACAAGTTAAGCTTGCCAAGGTTCCTTGTGAAGCAGATGGAAAGTAACTTAGAGCCTTGCTGAGATCTTGTTGGCTGAGCCTTCTGAGTACCCACAGAGCTTCCAAGAGCAACCCAGCAAATTAACTTGGTTGCAGCACTGTATGAAAGCATCCTTCAATCTCATCAACAACTCGCAATTCTGCATCCTTCCTCCTCCCCATGTTCTGAACAGTTAAGCTCTCAGTTCTCTTCATGTGCTTAAGAGTGGTTACAGGTGAGTGCCTGGTTTCTGGAGAGCTTCAATAGCCATGTGCATCTTCTTTTCATATAGGCTTTACATTTTCCTGATATTTGAAATAGACCCTAGAGTGTGATAATCTGTTTAGCCTAGAGCGGAGAAGACTGAGGGGACACATGATCATTGCTTACCAACATCTAAGGGGTGAATGTCAGGGTGGTGGGACCAGGCTTTTCTCGATGGTGCACAACAGGACAAGAGGTGATGCACAGAATCACACAGAATCACAGAAGGTTACAGGTGGGAAGGGACCTCGAAAGATGCACACAGGATGAAACACGAGAGGTTCAGTTTAAAAATTAGTAAATAATTTTTCATTATGAGGGTGATACAACACTGGAACAGGTTGCCCTGTGAGGTTGTGGGATCTGTGTATCTGGACATACTTCAAACCCACCTGGACATCTGCTCTAGAGGGTCCTACTCTGGCAGGGAGGTTGGACTAGATGATCTCTAAAGGTGTCTTCCAATGCCCATCATGCTATGATTCTATGATTCTAATGATGTGCCTGTAAACTTTGTGATTCCATACAGTGGTGTCTTGTATGGCTACCTACACTGAATGGTAGGTGTTTGATTGCTGAACAACACTTGCTTGCAGATTACAGAGAAGGAACCCGCCATGGACTCGGATGGCATTCTCAGATGCACACCATGAACCAAAAGCTGATTGCAAGATGATGCTATCAGTCTATCTGTTCTGGTTGCCTGTGAGTTCTGCATATAAATGACAGGCTGCATATGCCTCAGATGATCCTCTTTGTTCCCACGGTGACCTCCTAGTAAATGTATTGGGTTTTGTTTATATTGAAGAACAGATGAAAGGATGTTGGCCTTGGCTTCCCTCTGCCCATAAACTAAACCAGTGGTATCAATTAGCTGTTCCCTATCAGAAGTCTGGTTTAGAAGTTACCACTCCAGCCATTCCTTTTCTTTCTTACCGTCACCAAAGTGCAACCAATAGAACTGCAAAAGTTTATTTAATTGATGTTTTTTCCTTTTCAGTTGTCAGGAAGCACACAGTGAAGTGAGTAGATATGCCTCATCAAGAACATGGACCTGATGAAGCGGGTCTAGAGGAGGGCATGAAAATGATCAGGGGGCTGGAGCGCCTCTGCTATGAGGATAGGCTGAGGGAGCTGGGATTGTTCAGCCTGGAGAAAAAAAAGCTCCAGGGGGACCTGATAGCAACATTCCAGTCCCTGAACCCTGAAGAGAGCTACAAGAAGGCTGCAGAGAGACTGTTCACGAAGGCCTGGAGTGATAGGATGAGGGGCAATGGTTTCACATTAGAGAAGGGCAGATTGAAATGGGATGTTAGAAACAATTTATTTAGCAGGAGGGTGATAGAACACTAGAGATTGGTTGGTTGAGGCCTCATCCTTGAAGCTATGGAAGATGAGGTTGGCCAAGTCCCTGGGCAATCTGATGTAGTTGAGGATGTCCCTGCTCACTGCAGGGGGTTGGACTAGATGACCTTTGGAGGTCCCTTCCAACCTGGGCCATTCTGATTCCGTGATTCTATGATTCTATGTATGTATTGTGTAACTGATGTTCTCCCTCTGCTTCCACTATCTGATACTCAGTATTCAGACCTCTGCATTTAATTATTAAGAGCCTCTGAATTCACAAAGCCAAGTTACATTCTTCAGTATGCATAGAGACCCTTCTGTGGAGCGAGGGAAATCACGGCTGGTCAACTGTAGGTATTGTGGCCTTCAAGGACTTCAGTTTTTAAGTGGCTGAGATTGAAGATAGCCTGTATTCCAGAATGAACAGGCTTTGGGAGCCACTGAACAATGTGTTACCTCAGGAAGTAAGAGTGACATTTGAAACTTGCCTGGAGAACACTGGTGGAGAGTCCTTGCAGGTAGCTTTGAAGGGCAGAGCTTCAAGCTCTGTATATTGAGGTATTCAGCTCTACCTTCTTAATCATAAATTTAGGACTAGATTATAGCAAGTTGCAGGAAGGACAGGTGGTGGAAGGAGCCCCTTGTCTTCTGCTGCTGAGTATACACAAGAGAAAGCCACAAACTGCACCAGAGAGAGAAACAGGAAATCTATAAATTCGTTTGTTTTTAAAAGATATTTTTGACCCTGGCCTGTTTGGCAGGGGACTGCTGTGTGGATCGAAGGATTCCAGATCTGTGTGGAGAGTAAAAGTTGTTCACAGAAAACAGTAGCACTCACTCCATGGAAGGAGGTAAGATATTTCATCTCAGCTTTAGACAGATAGGAGGCTGCACTGGTCAAGAAGTTACTTTCTAAAAATGCATGCAAGATTAAACTAGTTGTAAGTGCAAATTGAGTTTGTACAGCAGTTTCAGTATCATCAAAATATAGAAGATTTTCAATGAATGTGATGATCTTATTCTGAATGTTACATGAATCCTTTTATGGTTCTCTCATTTTTAACAAAATATCTGGGAATTCTTAACCGTTTGCTGGAAAATTGTCCCCAAACCCTGGTTTAGATTGACTTAGAACAAGAGTTTTGTTATTTTTAAAAAATATTTCTCACTGAGGAGCTCTCAAGTCATGAAGAAGGAATAGAGCAAATGGATCCTGCCAGTGTCAGCACCAAATTGTCACACAAGAGCTACAGACAAGTGCAAGGATAACATGGTGATAGGTGCAAGAGTGCCATCACAATCCTGAAGCCTCTATCATTCTTTTGAGGTGGTGTGCAATTGCACTGCTTTGGCCACGACTACCTGTGGATGGATGTGTCCCACTTGTTGGAACAGCAGCCAGGTTTTGATCCAAGCTGGCTTACACTGAGTGCCCAAGGTATGTGCACATCATGCCTCTGTCTGACAGCTGTGTGTTTCATTCAGATCTGCTGGCAACAGAGAAACCTTTCTCATTTCATGCTTATTTCTGCAACTGCAATGGCACAGAGCTCACATTCCATGTGTGAGCAGATCTGTCTCTTAGAATGGATGTAATATCCTGGTTTCAAGGACCAATGGCGAGATTAGGAAAAAAACCCCAAACACACAGATTTAGTAAATTCACCTAGAAGATTATTGGAGTCAGTAAGCTTGAAAGTTTATTTCCTGTTTGTCCCACATTCTAACTGTCCATTATCAATTGGTCAGGGCAGAGCTGGGGGATCTTTTTCTGCAGCAAGTACTTGCCACTTCCCTTCTTTAGAAAGAAGATACAAATACTGACAAATGGAAGTCATGCACAGATGTACAACCAGGTCAAATATCAGCTTCTTCCAGGACAAAACAAAATAATCTACTCAAGGTGCACCTCATCCCTTCCATGATGTAAATTACCCTGGTTGTGGCCCACGTCTGCAGTCACATGTTGGTAAGCCAGCCCTGTGGCTTTGTCCCCGCTATTCAGGCAAAGAGTTTCCTCTTAGAAGCCTGAAGCCTCTTGATGGTGTAAGAGAGGCATCTGTGGAGCTTGAATTTGAGTTCTGGAAAGTTTCAAGGATGTGATAGAGCAACTCTGTATGGCAACATCTCATTCCCACTTTGGAGAGAGACACACACCATTTTTTGCTTCTGTCTAGTTCCTTTGGAGGCAACATTTTTAAACAACTGCATCTTGCTAAAGGAATCCTGTATTTGCAGTTACCCAAGATGAGGACATGTAAAAAAAATAAACTCAGTTTGAAATTGCTAAATAAGCTTCGAAATAAATAGTTTATGTGTGTTTAATAATATGCCAGGGGAAACAGGTACCTCACATCCATTCTTTCACAAACTAAATCAGAAAAACTCCACAAACCATCTATGTCAAGCAGTTTTCCTTGTACATAGTATGTCCATTATAGGCTGCTTCAAACGTAGTCAGGGCTTAGTCCCATCTCTTCGCTCTGCTCAGACACGGATTTGCCTTCACTGGTTGTTGTACAGTGAATCCCTTCAGATAAGGAACTTGTGGAGGAGTGCCAGGTAATTTGTTACCTGAGCAGGAGTTCACCTGGCACTGAACCTTCGCACTCTCAGGGGGTGCTGTTTCCTGAGGAAGTTACAAGTGTTGCTTCTGGTGGGGTGGGTTTGGAGGGCTTGGATCTTTCTACCTGAGATGACCCTACACTAGCTCTGGTCTACAGAAATGCTAAAATCCCTCGAGATGAAGGTGTCTCTCTTACAGATTTGTACTCAGATTCTGCTTTCCTTCCGGAAGGCCTTGAAAGGCTTTTTGCACTTTTGCAGCTGCAGTTGCAGGAGCTTTGTGCTGTCTTGCTGGCAGGAATGTCAGAACAGCCAGTGCTTTCAGTGTGGACTTTTCAGCTGTGCTGACCTTTGCGCTCCTCTGGCCCTAGGTTTGCTGTTCTAAACCCAGTTTATAGCTAAACAGAAACCACAGGAATAGATCTGAAATGCTTCACACACTCTCCAGCAGAGCAGTTTCATTTGATTGCAGCAAGTTTAGTTTCTCTCCTGCTGCATACGAAGGTTCTCCTAAGATGTTGGATTGCTGGTAACGGTGAATCCAAAGTCTAAGATACTGCCTCAGAATCAGGCAGCCATGGGGTGTTTTAGTTTACTTACTCTGGAATAAGGGAAGCATTATACCTATTCAGCAGATGTGAACTTGCCTGTAGCTCTCATTTTCAACCTTCAGTTCTCTAGGCTGAAACAATGGATCTTTGTCTTGAAAGAATCTGAAATTACTCATCAAACATTTAGATGTTTCTTCCAGCACCAAGTATCCCAAGGTGCTAAAAGCCATTTGATACTATGGACAAATCCCTGTGTAAACTGGTGCTTCCTCGAGGCTAGCTGGGCAAATCAGTGTGGACCCTTGTCTTCAGATAACGTCGGGGCCTCACTCTACTCTACTTCTCTCTCTTACAATATCTGGGAACCTGGGTGGAGCAAAAGTGCTTAACACTGTTGTGAGGTTTCACTGACTAGTGGGCAGCTGAGTCTAAGAGAAACATGAACACTGTGAGAACAGGGAACTACAATTTCATTCTGTTTCCTTAGTACCACATAAAATCAAAATGTTGTCAAGCCCCTCCAAAGATGCCTGGCAGATTTTCTGTCTGTCACAGACCTGTTGGTGTGGTTGTTAGGCTTGTTTAGAAGACAGGGTTCTGCACATAGAGACAACGCCATGCCCCTGGGGACATTCAGTGTAAAAGGTTAGCTGCACTCTTACTGGCTACCACCTTCACTTCATTGCTGATTGTCCTGGTTTCAATGGAACAGAGTTAATTTTCTCCCCAGGAGCTGGTACAGAGCTGTATTTTGGATTTAGTGTGAGGGCAATGCTGATAACCCACTGCTGTTTTAGTTGCTGCTAAGTAGTTTGTGTCTGAGTTAAGGATTTTTCAGTTTCCTGCCATGACTCAGAAACTGTGAGGGAGCACAGCCAGGACAGCTGACCTGAGCTAGCCTATGGGATAATCCACACCACAGGACATCCTACCCAGTATATAGACTGAGGGGAGCTGCCTCAGAGGGTGGGTCACTGCTCGGGTGCTGCTCAATTTTTGAAATTCTCTCCCATGTCCCACTGGCAGAGCAGAGGAGGTTGTCAGTGAGTGGCTGTGTGGTGCTCATTGCAGGCTGAGGTTAAACACAACACTGATCTACTTTAGTTTCCAGAACCTTTTTCCTAGTAGTGATCTTTAGTTGCAATTAGTTTACTAATTAATGCTGCAATGCCTTCCATGTGAGTAATTAACAATGAAAAATGCACATAGGAAATGGCTGGAATTTAAACAAAAGGTGCAGCATGCACAACAGTGATTCCATCAGGAACATTCCTCATGCTCTGGAGTGGATCAAGGGGTTGAGGTGGATGGAGCTGAGATATAATTTAATTTTGTCACCTAAGGATTTGACATTGGGGCTAAGATATTGATGGAAGGGCCTCAAGCTGCACCATGGGAGCTTTAGGCTGGACATTGGGAGGAAACTTTTGCTGAAGGAATAGTCACACCCTGGAACAGGCTGCTCAGGGAGGGGGTCACCATCCATAGAGCTGTTTAAATATCATTTAGATGCGGTGCTTACAGATACAGTGTAGTAGTGGGTTGGGTAGAGTAGGGTTGTTGGTTCGACTTAGTGATCTCAAGGGTCTTTTCCAACCTGAACAATTCTATGCTTTTTCCTTTATTTCTCTTTTCCTCTGTTCTTTTGTGGACAGAGAATCCTGAATGTTCATTGTTATTCCAAAACTCAGTTTCAATTCAGATCACGATGGCTGAGGAATACAGTGTATGGGGGTGTAAGAGATGAGTTGCAGCTCAAATGGTAGTCATGCCAGATAGATGGTATCAATGAAGGACACTTGTGAGTTTTATAGCCACACTTTGAGGAGGGGACTGAATAGCTGTAGGTCCATCTGAACATATTGCACTCCAGTTGTTTCCTGTGTGTTAAGAATGAAACTCTTGACTGCTCTGCTCATGGACAGCATCAGAAACTTGGAAAGATGAGTGACTGAAAAACATGAAGCAGATTAATGCTGTCTGTCCAATGATTAACAAATGCTCAGAGTTGCTTCATTTAATTCACTCTTCCAAGAAACAGTCTGAAACCATGGTATGAACCTTTGTGGAGCAGCTGCTCAGCCCCAGCAGAGCACGATGAGGCAGCCTCCACTATTGACAAAGAACAGAGTCCTGCCAGACTCCAATTTGCTCTGTGGTGAGCACTGACCTCAACACCCACCGGGAAAAGGGAATTTGAAATTCAGAGCTACTCGTCAGTGCATAGGATTAAAGGCTCCAGATTCAGTCTATTAAAATGCAAGCTCAAACTTTTGTTGATACCTTGAATTAGATTATCAGAATGGAATTATATTAGAGAACACCAAAATTTCATGTGAAATAAACTCTTTATTTTCATGCCTGCCTCAATTACAGCCAAAAGACCCCTTGTGCTTGTCATACTTTCATGGTAAGTGCCCAATGCAAGCAAAAAGGACTGTAACAAAAATTAAAGGCTTTCCTTTGCTAGACCCCCTAGCAGTGCTGTAGCTTTGAACAGATGGGTATTCACAGCTCCAGCTTCAAAACCTAAAAGAAAGTGGCTTTGTCTGCTAGGTTTATTATATGTTTTTTAACTACATGCAATGTGAGAAGTGGTGATTTAGTGGTTCTGCAGTGCTTTAGTGACTCAAGTTCAGATTATAACAGACTTCTAACCCCTATTTCTCACCTGTAACTCCAACCTATAAATTATAAACATGCTGGCACAATCGTTATATTATTATTTTTTTATAGCTCTCAATTTACAACTCTGGCTGTCCTTGAGCTCGTTCTTTGTATTTGTTACGGTCTCCTGAGGGAGGATTCATTGACTGGTGACTCCACATTTTAGCTCAGAGAAAATTCAGTCTCATTCTGATGTCTTCAATTTTTCACAAGACCTTACTGTTCCTCATTGATTATGTACTAAGGATTAATTATACTGTCACTTAATGTATTTACATGCTTGGACAATGTATTGGCTCACTTATTCTGGCACAGTCAGCATTTTCCCCTAGTGTGGGGCATATTTGTTTTATTAATTGCAGGAGGAGCAACATGTTGCTGTTAGAATGAATGAGAGTGATTGGTTAGCAAAGTTTTATTTATTCCCCCAATAAATCTATGAAGTTAATTTTCTCTTGCTATTTGGACAACTGGGATGCCCACATCTGTTACCTTGTGGGCATCAGAAAAATTGGTGCTTCATAAAAGAAGATTACTCTCTGCTAGGTTGTTTTACACAGGTCAGTGCTTTGTCCAGAGGAATGGAGTGTTGTATAGATCTGCTTGTTCAAATGCAGCACAAAAGGAGGACAGTCAGATATGGGAATTGTGTGAGAATTGTGTTGAAGGTTCTATTTTAGAACTTTATCATCTACCTATCTTTCTATCTTTACCTTAAAAATGTTTCTTAAAGAAGTTAAGAAAGAGAAATTAAGATTTAAAGTAAAGAAGATACTGCTGCTAGTTCAGAGCCTAACAATTCTGTGTATGGCTTTCCTCCCACCCCCCCCAGAAAGACGTAAAGCAGATCCAGTCCTGCGGGATCTCAGAGCAGTGGCTGGGCTCCACAAAGCCAAGCAGCACAAAACTTGCCTTTGGATCTTTCAAGGTCCCTTCCAATCCCTAATATTCTATGATTCCATGATACTGTGATGAGTTTTCCTCCTCCAGAAAAAACAAACAACAGCAGAGCACAGGGAGAGCCTCCTCAGGATAAGAACTACCTTTGAAAAGGCAGGAGTTGCCAACACTGATCGTATCTTCTGTTTTATTGGGGCAATACAGATTTAGTCATTTGGGGTTGTAGGGCGGACAGCTGGACTTGATCTTGAAGATCTTTTCCAATCAGGCAGGTCTTAAACATCTCCAGTGAAGGACACTCCCCCTGGGCAGCCTGTTCCAGTGTTCCATAACCCTCACCGTGAAGAAGTTCCTTCTCAGGTTGATGTGGAACCTCCTATGTTCCAGCTTACAACCATTGCCCCTCGTCCTATCACTGGATGACACTGAGAAGAGCCTGGCTCCATCCTCCTGACACCCACCCCTCAAATATTTGTAGACATTAATGAGGTCACCCCTCAGTCTCCTCTTCTCCAGGATAAAAAGACCCAGCTCCCTCAGCCTCTCCTTGTAAGGGAGGTGCTCCACCTCCTTTATAATTTTTGTTGCCCTATGCTGAACTCTCTCTAGAAGCAGCACATCCCTCTTGAACTGAGGAGCCCAGAACTGGACACAATACTCCAGGTGTGGTCTCACCAGGGCAGAGTAGAGGTGGAGAAGAACCTCTTTTGATCTGATAAACACCCCACTTCTGATCCACCCCAGGATGCTCTTGGCCTTCTTGGCCACAAGAGCACGTTGCTGGCTCATAGTCATCCTGCTGTCCACCAGNGTTAAGACAATGTCTTCAACCTCCTCATCCTGATACCCAAAATCCAGTGCCCCGAACCTATTCTCCAACAGCAGATGAGAGGTGGCACCTGGAAAGGCACAGGGGAGCAGGAGAGGGTTCTGTTTCCCCCATGGATGGGAACCTGTTCCCATTCCTCATAATCAGGGAGAACTCTACCTTCTTCCTTGTGAGGCAAAGCCTCGAACTCTTCCAGTTTGTGAGCACCTTCTTCCTGGTGATGGGAAATACCAGGCTCCTCTGACTCCTGGGCAGCTCTAAGAGATGAGAGAGCGCTATACCACCAT
>VXBP01006387.1:450541-482605 GCA_013400115.1 Rhinopomastus cyanomelas | reverse complement strand
TCTATCTCCTTTTCGCACTCACGGATACTCCTCAGCCTATCCACCTCATCCCTCAACTCAGCCACCATAGAGAGAAGATCACTTACCTGTTCACAACGTACACAGCAGCATAAGGCTCAGGCACTCCCTGCAGCCAGGAGTCTGAACAGCCGCATCCTTTGTCAGGGGGATTGTCTGGGTAAACAAATCCCTCCTAGCAGCTGCTTTAGCCCTGGACCATCTAACTCCACCCATTGCCAACAAGAGGAAGACTGGAGAGAGAAGATTGAAAGCAAGAAAGAAACACGACCTAACAGAACAAAGTGGCGTCTGCAACCCTGCCTGTGCGAACTGCCTTGCGAACTGCCGTGCAAACGATCCAGTTGCTATCCTGCTAGCCTACTCCTGGTCGCCGTGCTCCCTAGAGGCTCTTACCCTTAAATACTGGAAGGAGAGTCGCGCCGAGACTCCTCCCTTCCGGCCGCTGCAAAGCACCTCTGGGAAAAAAGGAAGGGACCTTGAAAGATCGTCTAGTCCAGTCCCCTGACCACAGCAGGAAACACTGAGATTAAATGTCACTGAGGCATCACCTGACATTGTGATGTATTGCCACCTACAATTGCAGAGACACCAGAGAGTCAGATGGCCTTTGGGCTGAGTAGCAGTGTTGCGTTTGAATGTTCACCCATCCCAGCACTTCCAGCAGGTCCCTCTTTTGCATCTCTGGATTTTGAGGTCCCATGAGGAGTGAATTCTGCTGCATGAAAATTTTGAACACATGATCAAATACTACAGAAATGTGTTGGAGGGTCAGCTGGTTAATTTGGTAATAAATAAAGGTTGTTTAGAGCTTGAAGTTAGAGGTCAGGATGAGGCAGAGCTGTGCTTCTAATGCAAACTGCAAAAAATCCACCTCTGTTTTTTTCTGATATTTCTTCCTGATTTGGGTATGTGATGGTTCCTTCTTAGGTGCTGTGACAGGTGGTATTCATTTGTTTAAACCTCTTGTTGCCATAAATCGCAAACTAACAAAACCCCTAATTATCCTTTTCGCTTTACCTCATAAAAGAGGAATTACTAGTGTGAGAGGAGACAGCATTCCAAATTACCACAACAATCTTAAAAGCTTTGAGGTCTGTGACATACAGAAACAGAAAGGATCTGAACAGAAGTCTTCAACTTTTTTCTTTAAAAGAGAACCAGGGCAGCAGTTTAGGTGGCTATTCTGTTTGTGTTCTCAATGTGGTGTCAGTTGTATTTGGATGTTACAGGTATAATGTTTTACATAGCATCCCAGTCAGTTAATCAGAGGAATTGCACAGGAGCAATTAACCACGAGACAATGGTACAGCTTATACTGGTGAGCTCAGAATTGGCTGCTGGAGTCATCCCCACACTTACCTCACTCTGAATGGGGGATCTCTTCTCATCCAAGATTTCTTAAATTTCTGAATCATTTTAACATTACATTTTGCAATTAGAAATTACCCTTGATTAGCAAGGGTTTATATCTACTGATGTTCTCTCATTTCTGGATAGGTACCTGGCAGGAGGCCTCAGGCATTATGTGTAGGCAGTGAGGTAGAGCATTGTGAGTTATGGCTGCAGTGCTACCTCGATTCTGGAGAACTGATGTGCAAATGCAAACATTGGCACCAGCTTAGGTTGGAAGGGATTTGGCATTTAATCCTGAACTTGCTGTATGTTCAGGAGCTCCTCAGCTTCAGCATAGGGAGTAGAACTGAAGCAGTAGAGCTGCGAGCTCCATGGCTCCAACATTCCCTATGTTTTTGCATTTTCTGACAGTCTTCTGTAGCTATTGACTTCATGTCTAGGCCATAACAGACTATGATGCTACTGGCAGAACATGTCTTGGCTGTTAGTCTTCTGCCAATAGACAGAGCCAACAGGTCAATGCTCAGGATCATTTAATTGCTGTCCTGGTATCGAAGCAGAAGTCTCCAATGCTGGTATGAGGACACACCATCTGTTCACATTACAACATGAAGAATTCTGTTATTCAGGGTTGATGTCAAGCCACAGACCCTTAATGAGATCACAGACTCTTTACTTTGTGGCATGGCTGCTGAGAGCCACTGTACAGAGGAGCATTCTTTCATTCCCACTTGGGATCAAGCTGCAGGCCTCTTCTCAGTGTCACTTCCACTGTAACTTTAGGATACAGGGAATGATCAAAACACCACTTTCAGTAGGAATTACTACTGTGCATGTGTGCTAGGGCAGAACATGGTCTCATACTCTCTGGTCAGAAGAGTTGGTGACACAGTGTGAGCTCCACACCAGGCTGACCTCAGCCCATCCTGCCTGACTTACTTCGAAGCCTGAGTGTGAGTAAGGGTACAATGTCAGCAGAAAGGTAACTGTGTGGTGGTACCAGTCTTACAGAACCGCTGCGCTAGACCTCACCTGTAACCATACCCATCATTTAAAATGGAAATTGCTGAAAGCAAGGATTTGCATGAACTGAAAGAAAAAAGAAAGAAAAAAAGTGTGTTTCTTCTTATTTCCAGTGACATCCTCGTCACTGAATATGGAAGGGGTTTGGCATGTGCACACACCTTTATGGTAACTTTATCATCTTATATAATGATGATATAATCTAGTTAAAGCAGCTCAGATATATAGGAGTATGAAAAAGTATCCCGTGTGACAGTGTGCTCAGGAAACAGAGAACAAGTGTTTATTCACTGGAAAGACTTGAAAAAGGGGGAGGGGCAATTGCTGTAAAATCACTGCAAGAGGGAAACCCTGGGTACCCCGGGTGCCTTAGAAGTTAAGGAGAAAGGAAGGAGCGGAGACAGATCTTTGTGTAGGACAAGCAAAGGAGAACCGCAGGTAGAGAGCTGTAACATTATGAGAGCTCATTCCACTCTGTAGGATCAGCTCCATGCAGCTCACTGAACAGGAGCCCTGCATTGACTTCCTGACAAAAGCAGTCTCTGGTTATTCATTGTCTCATGCTTTTTATTCCTTCTTTCTTCAGCTTTTTAGATTTTATTTTATTTTTTTGGTACTTTTTCTCCTGTAGTGGATCACATTATTTTCTTCTCGTGCGTGTCCTAAGGGATTTTTAAGGAGGATTGAGAGCTGCATTTGTGTCAGATGGAACCTGAATGCTAATTACCTGCCTGACAGGGTATAATAACAATACAAGAGCATCAGTGAAGGGAAAAAAAATGAGCAGAATATACAATTATTTTATAAAAGAGTTTCTTTCCTTGAGGGAAAAATCTGCACATTTGCCATCTGGGACAAAGGAGATGTTGAACTGTGTAAGTGAATTACCTCAGCTCCGCATCCACGTGTGTGTGGAACAGGATGAACTTGAAATGACATTAAGCAATTCTGTTATTGCAAGGAGAGTCTAGCGAAGGGACTGGGCTGCAAAGCTTCATCTCCCTCTCTTTGAAAAGCCTAATTCACATTGATCAATGGAACATGATGTAAAGCAGAAATACTATATAGGCTTTTATGGAAATGTTTATTATACCACACAAAGCTTTCATTTTTCTTCCTGCCAGATTCTAGGTGGAAACTTAGAGTTTGTCAAAAGAAAAACATGGCAGACCTAAGCTGTGTCCCTGTTAATGATCTGCTTAGGTGGAGTTCAGTTGCATAAAACAAAGGGCATTTGAGCAATAGTAAGGGATGTCTCCCAGCAAATAACCCCCTTTTCTTTTAAAATAAGTTTATTATTTAAATTTCTTCTTCCAATTAATGTCCTGCTGGCTGGTTCTCAGTTCTCTCCTAAGGACAATCAGTAAAATAGGCCATGTGACATTGCACAAATTAACCTCTAGATTTCCTCACTTAGCTTTTCTATGTACAAGAGAAGGCTTCTTACATCCCTACCTCTTGTGTATTTGAGCAGAAATACACAAAGCCTTCACAAAACTCAGCTCAGCCCCTGTGTTCTCAAACAACATCTGGATGTGGACCTCTCACATGTGACATTGTCCAACTTGCAGAGGAACACAGTGCAATGTGTTTGATATCTGATTGAGTGTCAGGAGCTACAGCACAGCAGTACCTGGTATGGGCTATGGAAAGCAGCAAAGGATTTGACTCAGTTCTGTTACTTTTCTTCTCACTGAAGTTCTAACATAACTAAATGCTGATATGAAATCAAAGCAGATGAAGCAGCCAAAAATGAGTCTAATTTTGGGAGAAACCTAGAACATAGGAGAAAGACTTGAAGATGCAGCTGTAGCTAGACAGTCCAGCTATCAGTCCTGTGAAGAAACCATTGTAAACCACAGTGGAAGCACTGGAGACAACCATATATGAGAAGGCTGACCATATCCTGGGCTGTATCAAAAGCAGTGTGGCCAACAAATCGAGAGAGGGGATTCTGCTCCTCTGCTGTGCCTTGGTGAGACCTTACCTGGAGTCCTGTGTCCAGCTCTGGAATCCTCAGTACAGGAAGGACAGGGATCTGATGGAGAAGATCCAGAAGAGGCCATGAAAACGATCAAGGGGCTGGAGCATCTCTTCTATGAGAACAGCCTGAGGGAGCAGGGGTTGTTCAGCCTGGAGAAGAGAAGGTTCCAGGAGGAACCTGATAGTGACCTTCCAGTCTCTGAAGGGGGCTGCAAGAAGGCTGGTGAGGAACAGTTTACAAAGGTCTGGAGAGATAGGACAAGGGGCAAAGGTTTCCCATTACAGAAGGGCAGATTGAAATGGGATGTTAGGAAGAAGCTCTTCAGCAGGAGTGGGATTGAGCACCGGAACAGGTTGCCCAGGGAGGAAGTTGAGACCTCATCCCTGGATCTATTGAAGGTGAGTCTGGACAAGGCTTTGGGCAACGTGATCTAGTTGAGGATGTCCCTGCCCCCTGCAGGGTGGTTGGACTGGATGTCCTTTGGAGGTCCCTTCCTGGGGATGATATTATGGTTCTTTATCATGGAAGAAGTATGTGTATGCAGTGCAGCATCAGGCCTCACTGGTTAAATCCATCGTAGACTGCAACTTTTCCTTCCTTTTCTGTTTCTTAAGAAAATCCTCTTTCTTAATTGTGTCTTCAATTCATTGACATCTTTCTCTTTCAAGGGGAAACTATTTTTTAAAGACTCCTCTTTCAGCAAATAACTCTTCAATTAGCTATCCTCACACACTAAGAAAGCTGTTTAGCTTTAACTTTATTAGGTAGGTAAACGTGTGTTTCCTGCAGGCTGTGACAGGAACTACTCACAAGGACAGCACTTCTTGGGGAATGTTGATTGTGGTGTGGAGCAAGTTAGTCTCGTGCTAAGAACTCTCTGCCCATGCAAAGTTATCTGTAGAGAAGTGTGACACAACACTAATGCCATGAACCAGATGGTGTACTGCTAACAAAGAGAATCCACTTGGACAAGTCCGTCAAGACAGAATTGTGCCTTTCGCTCACATGGTTGCTCTCTGGTAGTTAAGAAGTCAGAGTGATGAGTTTGGCTAATTGGACAGCTAATCTGATCAGTGCTCAAACCCCACTTGAAATATAGGAGAATTTTAAGTTACTGTCATTATGTCATTGAAAAAAAAACGGAATCCCTTTATGCAGCCCATCACAGCAGCATGTTTCAGCAGTGCAGGCTATTTCTGCGCCATCAGGCAGAGATTCCACTGAAATGAGAACTAATTTTAGAAATGAAAGAGTACATTGTAAATTCTGGCAGATTCCTTCAATGTACAGGGTAGTTATCAAAATACTGCCCTGACCAGTGCCTGGGCAAGGGCAGCCAGTTCTCATTGTGAGCTTCCAATGGAAATGTCACTCTTTCCAGTTTTAGGTGCTCATGTGCAATCTGAAGGATTTCAGCTATCAACATAGGA
Organism: Rhinopomastus cyanomelas; assembly: GCA_013400115.1. Lineage (NCBI taxonomy): Eukaryota > Metazoa > Chordata > Aves > Bucerotiformes > Rhinopomastidae > Rhinopomastus > Rhinopomastus cyanomelas. The sequence goes on along the minus strand of VXBP01006387.1, from coordinate 476,794 downwards.
ACCTTATATCCAACGTGCAAAGTTGACAGTTGGGCAGGAGGACGCAGCCGGGCTCTTCTCAATGTCATCTAGTGATAGGACGAAGGGGCAGTGGGTGTAAACTGGAACATAGGAGGTTCCACATAAATATGAGAAGGAACGTCTTCACAGTGAGGGTGACGGAGCACTGAAACAGGCTGCCCAGGGTGGTTGTGGGGTCTCCTTCACTGGAGACGTTTAAGACCCGCCTGGATGTGTTCCTGCGTGGCTTGGTTTAGGTGATCCTGCTGTGGCAGGGGGATCCCTAATGATTCTATGTTTGGGCTTTAGTTTTCAAAGGACTCCATTTTTCTGTTAAAGATGATCTTGTGAATTTGCTACCAACTGCCTGTTAGTAGGAAGCTCTTGTGCAAAGATAATTACTCTTGATGGGCAGAGGCACCCTGTGAGAAAGTCCTTTGTTTGAAGATTCGAAGCAACAGGCACAGCAGCTGTTGTGCACAGCGGTGCCTGGGACTGGCTCCTGCAGAAGGGACAGGTGTACTACACTCAGCTCACTGCTAACTACTGTAACAGCTGCTCAGTGCAGCCGCCAACTGTGTTTGTTGCAAAACTGCACTGAGCAACTTAGGAGAAAGTTACTCCTGTCTTCCTCTCAAGTTTCTAAAGCAAAGTAGGGGGGCAGTCTTCTTGAAGGTCCATATTTGTTGTTTTTCCTCTTCTTTGTCACCATTTTATGAAACTGATTTTTTTGTAGATGGAGAGAAAAACCCTTGAAGTACAAATAATAATATTAGCAATGGATTATTAGTAATAAAACCAACCCCCCTCAAATTTCTAGTACTCCAAATTTAATTTCTGGTTTAGCAAATGTAAAAATTCTTCCATAAATAAATGACAAAATATTCTTTCATCCTCAGCAAATTGAACTGTCTCATTTTTGTTGCTGTATTGCATTCATATGCATAGAAATGAGATTTAAATAAAATTATTTGGTTTACAAATGAGTGTGGTGTAAGTTAGAAAATGTCATAATGGAAGATGCTCATGCAAGTTACATTTGTCTAAGTTCCATGTTTGTACAACCTTTAATTGCGTAACAAATAGCACCATCATCTATTTTTAATAAATCTAAATTACATCATGGCACCATTTTCCACATGACCCTGTCTTTTGCCATGCAGTCTCATACTGTGCTTGCAATGCAGAGCATATCTGAAGTAGTAATTATATGCAGCATTGTGGATATTAAATTAAAGCCACTGGCACATGATGCAAGACATTTAAATTCAAACTTGTGACAATATTTTGCAAAACACATTGTGTACCCACCTACCTCCAGTCTGGAACTGGTCTCACTCACTTTATGGCTGTGTCCCTCAGATTCATTACAAAGTTTTTGATTTAGAGAGTTTTACCCTCATTAAGTAAATCCTTTTATTTCGTATTTCAGAAAGAGTGGCCCTCAGCAGCAGGTTCTCTGTCCCATGTTTTGTGTCCAACAGAGAACAGAATGACACACGGCCTTGTGTGGGATTGCAGGAGTGGAACATGCAGCAGGGGAGTGCTTGTGTGGAGTTTGACTCCTCAAATAATCTGCCCACTCTGGGTCGTAAGGGATCCTGTGACAAGCTTTGTAGGAGTAGTCCTTCACTGTGCTCCACATGGGCTTCTGTGTTCACAGACTCCTCAGGGGGCCTTCACACTCTAATATTCTTTAAAGCTTCCAAAGCTCACAGCACAACTCCCACTGCAGCCGCAGGGAAGGGAGTTCTTCATGTCAGCACTTGCAGGATCGTGTCTGTGAACGTAGAGCATTTCAGGACTCCCCAGGAAGAATCCATAACCCTCACGGGAGAAATGCCCTTCTCTTTTCTGCAGAACTCCCAACACCTAGGTGTGGTTACAGCCCACAAAATACACAGGGAAGATACAAATGGAAAACTATTTTCCCCTTCATTTTGTTTAATAATAAGCAAAATCTTGTGTGATCCTAGGCCCAGATCACCAGGCTGATGATGGAACGTTAAAATAAGTGATGGAAATGTGCTTGCTGAGTATGAGAGGAGCAGCTGGTCATTCTCTTTCCTTCCCAGAAGAACAGCACGTAGTTTCAGCATGTAACTTCCCACTCCAGGTGCTAGGCAATGGCCAGAGAACAGCAGTATACCTAAAGCAGGCAGGGATCACCTTGGGAAATTCCTTAGTCCTTCTGATCCTCTGCTGTTCTTGAGTGCTGAGAGTACCCCTCAGCAGAACATCCCATGCAAAGGTCAGTCAGTAGCAACTACAGTCAGTTCACCCTGAATGACACAGTTAGTGTGGGGGACACCCTCTCGCAGTATCAAAGAGCCTGCCGCGGACCAGTTTGCCTTCTGATATGGTGGTAGCCACACCTGTAAAATCTTTGCTATTTGCACAAGGGTGCTGTGAGAGTTAACTGTCCTTTTAAGAAGCACTTTGGGAATAGGAGATTACTGCTGGCAGTATCTATAACCTACACAATAATACAGTAGTGGAAGCTCATTTAGTATTTTTCCTCATTTCTATTTGATTGCCAATCCTGCTTTTCAGCTGATAAAAGACTTCCCAACTTAGTGCCATAATCCCCGCAAACATGTGTCAGTCATGGTCAGAAAGACACGTGAAACTGTGACATCCCAATGATAAATACTGCACTGGAAAAGGGAGCCCCCCAATCACATTTGACCTGTTCTATAGATAAAGTCAGTGCTGTCTGCAACTACACCGTGATCCAACGATTCAAATCGGACAAATCATCCATCAGCTCAAGCTAAGTAGTGGTCTCCTATGATTCTGATTCATGCTGTGCTGACAAACCCTGATAAAAGCAGATAAGCTGTATCAAGAACTAATTAAGAACAGAGTGTTTTATGCTTCCTTTGTGTGTAAATGAAATAATGGCATTCTGGGGAGAACTAAAGCAACAACATCCAGCATAGTTTTTTCTTATTCATACATAGAACATTAAAACACGTTCGCATTTTCAGAAGCTTCCATTTACTACTGCATTTATCTCAGGGATGGGATAAATGCCATCCCTGGGATGCTCTAGGCAGCAGAAAGAGATTTGTTATTTCTCCATGTTTTGGGCTTGTTAATTCAAGGTGGGACTCCTAGAAAAATAAGACTAAGTTATTCCTTATGGAATTAAGACTAAAGTTCTTTTCTTCCCTCAGCAACATGTTTATTTCACATCATTGATTTTTTCAGTACAGACATCTTGTTGGTTCTTTAGGGAAGAACATAGTACCTGATTGATTAATCAAGTGACCCTGAGCTTTGCAAACAAAAACAAAAAAGCGATTGGAAAAGAACTTCGTATTAACTTGCTGCTTGATATCTCTACTGATTTGGACTCTGTCCTTGGTACCTGTAGCTCTAGCACTCCTTCACATTGTCTGTTGGTGAAGTTCTATTAGAAACCAGATGTGGTACCTGGGATGAACATTTGCATAGTGCTAGCAGTTACACTGATTTGAACAGGTTGAAGAAGGGTGTAGAGAGGTGGAGATTAGTCTTTTCTTACAAGGAACAAGTGACAGGACAAGAGGAACTGCCCTCAAGCTGCATCAAGGGAAGTTCAGGTTGTACATCAAGAGAAACTTCTTCCTATAAACGGTCATCAGGCCTTGGAACAGGTTGCCCAGGGAAGTGATCCCTAGTGTCTTTAAAAGTTGTGGAGATCTGGAGATCAGGGACAGGGTTTGGTGGTGGCCTTGGGACAGCTGGGTTCATGGTTGGACTTGATGATCTTGAAAATCTTTTCCAACCTAGATAGTTCTATATTTCTATGAATATTTGATCACATTTTAATATACATAGCAGATTAACAACAACAGAAATATCATATATATACATATATATTTCTAAGCACATTACCATTGCCAGTAAGTTGTCAGAAGATGTTGTAAGAGTGTACAAAATTCTGAGTTTAAAATTAGCTTTAATCAGAATCAAACCTGCAGTTAATCAACACAGTGATCTACATGGTATTATAGTGCACTTTAATCTTTTATGAAGTCAAAATAAAAGAATTGCAGTGAATTTACCAATTCTGGAAGTCACTCTTTGAAGATCACAAAACACTTTCTCAACCTAGGACATAACAGTCACAGAATTGCAGTGAATCACAGATATCAGGGATTGAAAGTGACCTTGAAAGATTTTCCAGTCCAATCTCCCTGCTGCAGCAGGATCACCTAGATCAAGTTGCACAGGAACATAACCAGGTGGGTTTGAAATGTCTTCAGAGAAGGAGACTCCACTATCTCCCTGGCCAGCCCATTCCAGTGCTCTGTCACCCTTTTTTCATACTGGTGTGGAACCTCCTATGTTCCAGCTCACACCCATTGCCCCTTGTCTTATCATTAGAAGCCGCTGAGCAGTGCCTGGTTCCATCCTTCTGACACCCACCCTTTCCATATCTATCAACATTAATGAGGTCACTCCTCAGTCTCCTTTTCTCCAAGCTAAGGAGGCCCAGATCCCTCTGCCTTTTCTCATCAGGAAGATGTTCAACTCCCTTCATTATCTGTGTGACTCTGCACTGGACTCTCTCAAGCAGTTCTGTGTCCTTCTTGAACTGAGGAGTCCAGAACCAGACACAATATTTCAGATGCAGTCTCACCAGAGCAGAGGAGAAGAACCCCTCTCCATCTGCTAACCACCCCCATTCTGATCCACCCCAGGATGCCATTGACCTTCTTGGCCACAAGGGCACATTGCAGGCTCATGGTCATCCCGCTGTCCACCAGAACCCCCAGGTCCCTTTCTCCTATGCTGCTGTCCAACAGGTCATTCCCAAACTGTGATTGGTTAGGTTTTAGGACCCAGAAAAAGTCATGTATGTCCCAAATCACACTCCTCTATTCCCTGTAGTGGGAAGAGATAAAGTGGAATAGGGCATTGGAGGGGACTCTAATACCAGAAGGACAATCTGGAAGCTATGGGGTGGGTACAGGCGGTCCCCAACCAGCCACAGAGGAGAAAGGACGCATGGCCCTGCACTAGTTTGCCTTAGCCCAGCTGCCTTCTCCTGCGAGATATCCTTTACTCTCACACTGCGGTGCTAGTTGAGCTTTTATCAATTGTTGGTGGTAGATCGGGAGAGGATTTTGCAGTTGCATTTTTGCCTTAAACCAGTTCTAAGTGTGGTTCTGTTTTTCACGAGGGGGAGGAGGGCTGCAGGGGTTTGGGTGTGTGGTTGCCAGGTGAATGCCAGCAGACTGGAGTGCCGGCACGGTCCTGACCACCAAACACGACTGAATCTTTCTATTCTAGCCCATATCCTCATGGAAGTAATGGAAGCCTCATAGAAGTAATGAAGAGAGTATAATTTGTGCCCCAGGCTCTTTCACCAACCATCCTAAGCCCTCAAAGCCTTTCTTCATTCCCCTGAGGCTTCCACATGCACTTTCCTCTCAACCTGTCTGGAAGATCAGTGGTGTGTAATAGTCAGTTGATTTCACCAGGTTGGGGAGCATCCTAGTGATTTCCCTGATTGGGGCTCCAGGTGGACTGCAGACTTCCCTATGGATGAGGGTCAGTTCTGCATATTGAGCCCTCAGTTCCCTTCAGGAGCAAGTCACCAGTAACTAGTATATTTTTCTTCTTTTTGGAGGGGGTTGTCGTATTACTAGAAGATCTCTCAAATGTATGCAACTGTGATAAGCCCTCTGGAATAGGTTGCCTGCCATCTATATCCCTATTAGACTGACTGTCTTCCAGGATGGGCTCATATCTGTTTCTCAGAGGCACCTGAGCTGAGGCAGTGTTGCATGAAAAGCGGGGGGCCGGGGGCAGAATTAGGTACATTTTGTTAAGGCTAAACCCCGTTGCACTCTAGCCGAGTCCTCACAAATGGGGGGGCTAGGGGTGGCTGAGTTTAGACCTTAGTACAAATGACAATTAAAAATGAGGATAAAATCCAAACCAGATTATGAAGTAGTATTATTTATTGTTAGCAAGCAACATGATATAGATTCTCTGGATTGTCAGGGGTAGGATTCATTTGCAGAAAGGGTGTGTGTCCTTAAGGGATACAGTTACAAACAGGTTAAAGGACACAAATAGGCAAATGAGTGTAGAAGCAATATGGTTGAAAACAAGAGGCAGAGTTCTTACTCGGGGAGTTAGATCAGAGAGGAAAGGGAGAAGTTAATCGATGCCCCTTTCAGTCTTTGGTGTCAGGTTCTGGGGTATCCTCCCTGTTACCCTTTGCTTCTTCCCTGTTTTCAGTCTGTAACTGACTGATTTTTATCTTGTGTGTATGTGCACGTGTGTAACATAAGTCTGTAGTCAAAACAATAAGTGTAATATAAGCACAAGCACTTTCCGATGGTCCACTGGCTTATCAGCTTTCCAGGGCTCCAAGCCGTTACAGAGACATCTTTGTGTCAACACGAGATTTCCTGGGGAGACCTCCACCTCCTGAGACAAACTTACCTTTAGACAGTGGATGTGTTAGCTCTGGCTGAAGACATCTGGTCTTATCCTCTTATCGGATTGTACCTCAAGGCCACAGCCCTGCAAGGGACAGGCAGGCAAGGGAGGTGCTCGCCTTCTGCCACTGCCACTGCCTCCTACCTGGGCTCCCATCTTCTGTCTGAGAGGTGCAGGAGGCATGGTCCCCTTGATTCTGGCTGTGATTTGGAGTACGTAAACTGATCCCACCAGTCTATCTCTACTTCAGCCTCCCTAACGTGTCTGAGCCTTTCTACTTCAGCTTGTAGCCTTTCAACTTTGTCTTGCTGCCGTGCCACTCGGTTAAGCAGATAATCTACACATTCACACTGTACACAGCTTTCCTCAGAGCTGCCCCTGAGATCAGTGAGAGGATGTGGCATTCCCTGCAGCCTATCACCTGCACAGCCTCATCTTGCCAGTGGAGCTCTGGGTTCCTACATCCACGTGGACTGGTGACCACATCACAGTCTTCATCTTCTGCTGGGTTGACACCACTACTTTTTTTTCTTGCACCCCCACTCACCACCAAGCGACAGAACTAGCTGCTGTGCATAGTCTGAGTGACATTTCTGGTTTCAGCACGTTTAGACCTGCCATGGTTTCCACTAAGCCTCTAAGCCACGTCCCCTCTCAGCTTCACCTGTGAGAGATTCCAACTCTTACCAGATCCCTCTTTCCTCCTTCAAGCTTCCCTGGATCAGGAAACCCCCCCCAACCACCCTAAAAATCTCAAGAAACAGCAAGCTTCCGGACACCAGTAGTGGCTGCCTCACTGTGCACAGTCTGAGTGCTGCTTTTGGTTCAACATGTTTAATCTCCCATGGTTTCTGCTAAGCCATGTTCCCTCTCAGCTTCACTCACGGGAGATTCTGACTCCTACTGAATCCCTCTTTCCTCCCACAAGTGCCCCTGGATCAGAAACACCTTAAAACACCCCGACCACCTTAAAAACCTCAAGAAACAGCAGGGTTCTGGACACCAGTAGTGGCTGCCTCCACTCTTGTCTTTCGGTGAACACCTAGCCCTTTCCTTGACTGCTCCTTAGAGCTTTGAGGCACTTTTTTTCCAGATTGGCATCTGAAATTCAAATTCATATTTGTGCACAACCTAAAAATGATTAGTCATATAATCTCATTGGTGTTTTTCTTGTTCCCTGACTGGTATGAATGTTTGCAGAAGCCTATATTTAAGTGATCTTGTCCTGAGATTAAAATATATTTTCCCTGAACATCTGTGCCTGTAAAGCTCCCACTCACAAGGAGTGACTATAAATGGGCTGTTTAGATGTGCAGTTCAAATGTTTCTCAGTCTAATCCAACTGGAGAGTTAGACCTGCATTCTTTTTTTTTTTTTTTTTTTTTTTTTTTGGATGTATTTTTCCATTTTGGTTGTTCCTGGTAATAACTAATAAATCTATCTGCTGGTTCCAGAGCCCCGCATGTTTCTAGTGCTTGTGTGTGAAACCAGCAGGAGTGTTTCAGGGCCGTTGGAGAAAGTAGCCTGCTAGGAAGTCAGTCCTAGCTGACACTGCTAGTGAAAAGCAGCTGAATGAACAGGCGATGATTGTGTCTTCATCTTTACAAAAAGATTGTTGATTCCCTGTGACTGGGTCAGACTGTGGGTTGGTAATTATTTGGCTCCTGCAGAATGTGAGTTATTTGTTAATGCAGAGAATACATAAAAGGTTGGCTATGGAGCCAGAAGCCTTTCACCCCTGCCCATCCACCTTCTCAGCCCCTTCTACCACTACAGAAGAGACCCTGCTGCACTCTTAATGCCAGTCTGTTGAGAGGGAGAAGGAGAAAAGCAAATAGAGATATCACTCATCCTGAATAACCAAAGAGTTGGAAGAGAGACAGAGAATCTGCTCCATAGCTAGCTTGGAAAACACCCCAGACACCGGAGAGCAATGCAGTTCCAGGTGCCAACACTTCTTTTGGTGAATAGGACCCTGGACAGGGATATCTGGCTGCCGCATGTCCATGGAACAAGTCAGTTTTACAGGGAGAAGGTCCTTGGTTGGAATCCTTCTTTGTTAAAGGTCACACTACCACAGGCATAATCAGGGATCCCTTTTCACTGTAGAGGAAAACTGCTGCAAATTTGGAGGAGCTGCCGGTCTGTTGGAATGCAAAGTAACTGACTGTCATTGCTCAAGGACTGATCTCTGTTAGATACGCACATGGACATGGGTAGAGTTTTTACGATAACATGAAGAAGCCAGAGCTGTCCAGATCTGTTCACCTTTCTTCAAGTATTTTTGCTGCATAAAGAGATGGATGATCAGAGGGCTGGAGCACCTCTGCTATGAGGCCAGACTGAGAGAGTTGGGACTGTTCAGTCTGGAGAAGAGGAGGCTCTCAGGTGACCTTCCAGTATCTGAAGAGAGCCTCCAAAAAGGCTGGGGAGGGACTTTTTAGGATGTCAGGTAGTGACAGGACTAGGGGGAATGGAACAAAGCTGGACATGGGAAGATTTAGACTGGATATGAGGAGGAGGTTCTTCACCGTGAGAGTGGTGAGAGCCTGGAATGGGTTGCCCAGGAAGGTGGTGGAGGCCCCATCCCTGGAGGTGTTTAAGGCCAGGCTGGATGAATCTCTGGCCAGTCTGATCTAGGGTGGGGTGTTCCTGCCTATGGTAGGGGAGTTAGAACTGGATGATCCTGTGGTCCCTTCTAACCCTGACTGACTGTATAACTTGGTCTAGGTGATCCTGCTGTGTCAGGGGGATTGGACTAGATGATCTTTCGAGGTCCCTTCCAATCCCTAATGATTCTATGATTCGTTGATTCTATCTCTAGTCTCATCACAGTTGCAATCCAGAGGCGACCACCAAATACAATTGTAATCTGTTGATATGTAAAAGGCAAAATTTGTTTCCAAGTTTAAATTCCTTTCTCACAAATAATTCAGAAGGAACAGGTAATTCCTCATAACATCTGTGTAATTTTTTTACAAAGATGAAGTGCTTTGTTTCAGGAATCTGGTTTAATGGCTGGGTCCTCTGGGAAGTACAATCCCTCAGTTGCTCTGTTAGGAGTAGCATTCCTGCTCCCACACAAATAGTCTCCTCTGTTATCTTGCATTTATTATCTTTCTGGTTTAGCAGTGGCCCTAGGACAGGAGGATTAATGGCTGAAATCAAAGACCTTAAAAAGGTCTTTTCCAACCGAAGCAATTCTATGACTCTCTGTATTCCACTACGTTTCTCACACACACGCCCACAAAAACCCTATTTAAATGTTTGTATTCTCCTGTGAAAAAGCTCAGTGCATTTCTTTTAGCCAGTAGTGTGAGGTGTGATTTTCTGTCTAGTTTTGGACTTTTCTAAAAATGTGGGGCACAACAGTATGCCCTGTGTTGCACAAATGAACATGAGGGCTCCTGGATCCCTGCAAGGGATAATGACAGCACAGCTCCTGTGTTCCAGCAAACTGTTAGTTTGGAATTGTAAAATAATCTGGTTTTATACCTTGTACTGATATGAAGAACTTTGCCATAATGCAAAGGTGATAATTTCAGGTGATAATAACAGTTGCTAAACTTATTTTGTATTTGTTCATTTATTTTAACCTTCTCGTAAAGTTTACAGTTTTACTCTGCCCTGTTGAGACCTTACATGGAGTCCTGTGTCCAGCTTTGAAGCCCTAAACACAGGAAGGACAGGGACTTGATGGAGCTGGTCCAGAAGAGGTCATGAAAATGATCAGGAGACTGGACCACCTCTGCTATGAGAATAGGCTGAGGGAGCTGGAGTTGTTCAGCCTGGAAAAGAGAAGGTTCCAGGGGGAGGTGATAGTGACCTTCCAGTCCCTTAAGAGAGCTGCAAGAAGGCTGGAGAGGAACTGTTTGCAAAAGCCTAGAGTGATAGGATGAGGGACAACGATTTCACATTAGAGAAGGTCAGATTCAAATGGACTGTTAGGAAGAAGTTCTTTAGCAGGAGTGGGGCTGAACACTGGAACAGGTTGCCCAGGAATGTGGTTGAAGCCTCATCCCTGGATCTATTCAAAGTCTGGACAAGGCTCTGGGCAACCTGATCTAGATGAGGAAGTCTCTGCTCCCTGCAGGGTGGCAGACTGGTTGCCCTTTGGAGGTCCCTTCCAACCTGGGCCATTCTATCATTCTGTTTTTTTCTTTTGTATTGGCTTTGTTTTCCCAATCTCCTCAACTTCTCAAAGCCTGAGTATATTTACCAGTATCACATACATCTCCCAACACCTGGATTAAGTACAACTGCCATGATGGTATAAAACAGAGCAGGAACTGGAAGTTTCCAGCTCAGCACGAGGTGGGAATGGCGGTGTGTTCCAGATTGTTAGGCACATTGATGTGATGTTAGTCTGCTTAGCAGCAGCCACCACTAGCTTGAGCAGTGATACATTTGGTAGTGCTGGTTATCAACCAGAGAATGTGTGTCCATACTGGCAGTTGCCACAGGATCAGAAAGGGGACATAGAGTCCCAGAACGAATAAATATCTTTTCTATGGTTAAATCTCTTTCCAGCTCTGCATTGGCTTTCACCATCTCCTTGATTCCCCTGACACCATCTCTAACTTGCCTTACTCATGTGTGCTATATTAAGGTGTGTCTATCTACAGGGTGTGACAATGCCTCTGTGAGTGACTGCAAACTACGATAAAGTGGCTGTATCTGTGTGGGTTTGCACATATCCAAATGCAGTCCTGTTTCTTGCATTGTTCTCAAATTCCAAATCCCAAGCACTGAGGTTTGAGCACAGAGGCTGTTTCAGTAAGATAGTACTTGTCTATTCTTTGAATGTCATGGCAGATGTTTTACCTCGAGGTTAATATCTGTCTTGCTTTAAATTCATGTGGGAAATCTGAAAGTTCCATTTCCTATCTTGAAAATCAATAGAAACTTAATCAGAGCTGCTAAAAACAAGTCCCAGTTCTTTTGTAACAGAGAAAGTAAACAAGGTACAAAATTAAAAGTGACAGAATATTTTACATGAAGGACATGAAGTGCACCACCAGCTAAGCTTCAGCTCCACCAGGCGTGTGTCTTTCAAGCTGAGGTTTAACTAGAGAAAGCTCCATCTGCTTTCTTCCTATACCAAGACACTAGAGCACATGTAAGGTAACTTTTAATTTTTAGTGTCATGTAAACACATTTTTTTACAGAGATTAGCTTTATTCTCAACAGCTTGTATGGTGACCTGAAAGATTTTCTTTGTCAGAGCCTGGGTGTTTGCTACAAACTCCTTGGGTTCTGTTGTTGTTGACATGCTTATGAATCCAGATCCTGAGCGCTTTACTGGTCTCCTGCCCCAACAGATTCTGTGCTAGAGATTCATATAGACTCATAGAACAGCCCAAGTTGGAAGGGACCTCCAAAGGGTATCTAGTGTCTAGTCCAACCCCTCTGCAGGGAGCAGGGACAGCCTCAACTAGATGAGGTTGCTCAGAGCCTTGTCCAGCCTTACCTTGAATATCTCCAGAGATGGGGCCTCAACTCCATCCCTGGGCAACTTGTTCCAGTGTTCAACCCCATTCCTGCTAAAGAACTTGTATATAGCTAAAGTTCAATGTTCCCTTCTAGCCTAAACTGATTTATTCTCTGGTCTTGCTTCTCGTTTCTTTTATCCAGGTGCTGTTGTGCTGAAAGAACATGTTTGATATTATTTGTCCTAAGATTGAGCGAATGCTAGGGTGTGTAATTTCATCTCAAAGGCAAAGAGACCACTGCATTCAGTTATTATCTGCCCAAGGTGGCTGATCACAGGACATCCTGGTCGCTACATTCTGCTGATGGATAAATCATGTAAATCAACTGTACAAGTCATGCATTATCTTTGTTCTGCTGATGTACTTTCTTTGTGGAGACTGTATCCGTGTGGCGGCAGGCAATGGCAAAAGGATTGTTCTCAGCACAGCGTTTCCTTCTGCTGCCTGAGCCACAACAAAGATGTTTTTTCTAGTTCTTCACTTTGACCTTCCGAAATTCTCCTTTTCTTTCTGCCTTGATTTTTGAAGAAAAATGTAGCACCTAAGGAAAGCCTGTACGAAATATCATACTGCTGTCTTATCTGGGAAAGACATTTTAGTTTTCCTTGGCCAGTGGAAGGAAGGAAAAGGGTAAGCGTTTCACAGACATCTCACGGGAAAGAGAACAAAAAAGGCCTCTGTGGGCATTGGGAAAGTGAGGAGCAAGCTGGGGCTTGCAGGAGCAGAAGTGCTAGTAGGCGGCTGGACTGTAACCTGGAAATGAACATGACAAGTAGAGCACACATTGCCCATCTCTGTCTGCATCTACAAGAAAAGATGTGCTGAGTGGATAACATGGCAGAATGAAACCAAAGCCCAGAAACACCCGACCTTCATGTGAGCATTAAGCAAAAGTTATGTTTCTGAGGGTGTAAGGTTCTTGCCTGCTCCACCAAGAACTGCTGTTGTAAGAACAAGGTAAGTCTGGTGCAGGCAAGAAGAAAAAATCATGGAATAGAGCAAGTGGTATTCTGTAGGAGCATCAGTGAGCTTTTGCATTCTCTTTGCTTCAAGAAACCATTGGGTCACGTCTTAGTAACAGCAGTAGGTTTGTGCAGCTCTCCACCCCATGTATTTCTAAGCTGGTTTACCTGCAGAACTAGCTTAACTTCTGCTCCCTTATATTGAAAGCCCCTCTGAAGCTGCAGTGTGTAGAACCACAGAACAGTTTAGGTTGGAAAGGGCCTTAAAGATTGCTTCTTTCCAGGGACACCTTCCATTGGACCAGGTTGCTGAAAGCCTCATTCAGCCCAGCCCAGGGAGGTCAGTTCATGTTCTGAGACAGCAACCCCAGTGGGGAGGAATGGAAGACTGACTGAAAAAGTCCCCTTTGAATGCAAACCAAAGCACTAGTGCTAATATTCCTATCATAGCAGGGGCTGTTTCAAAAAGTTGTCCTTAAATAGATTCAGATATGAAGGTTGGGAGAGGAGAGCAGAGGCATTGAGAGAGGCAAGGGAACATTCCATGCCGGAGACATGTGACATAGAATCACAGAATCACTATGGATTGGAAGGGACGTCGAAAGATCATCTAGTCCAATCCGCCTGCAACAGCAGGATCACCTAGACCAAGCCACACAGGAACCTATCCAGTCGGGACTTGAATATCTCCAGTGAGGGAGACTCCACAACCACCCTGGGCAGCCTGTTCCAGTGCTCCGTCACTCTCACCGTGAAGAAGTTCCTTCTCAGGTTGATGTGGAACCTCCTATGTTCCAGCTTACAACCATTGCCCCTCGTCCTGTCACTACATGACACTGAGAACAGCCCAGTTCCATCCTCCCAACACCCACCCCTCAAATATTTATAGACATTAATGAGGTCACCCCTCAGTCTCCTCTTCTCCAAGCTAAAGAGACCCAGCTCCCTCAGCCTCTCCTCATAAGGGAGGTGCTCCACCTNCAGTCTGCTGGGGTGTCGGTGACACCACCCAGCTTTGTGTCGTCAGCAAACTTGCTGACAGTGCATGCCAATCCCTCATCCAAGTCATCAACGAATAGATTGAACAGGACCGGTCCCAGCACCGATCCCTGGGGCACTCCACTAGATACAGGCCTCCAATTAGACTCTGTCCCATTGACCACCACTCTCTGACTTCTACCCTGTAGCCAGTTTACAATCCACCTCACTACCCGAAAATCTAGGCCACACTGCCTCAGTTTGGCTTCAAGGATGCTGTGAGAGACCGTGTCAAATGCCTTTCTTAAGTCAAGATAGATGACATCCACGGCTCTGCCATCATCCATCCACCTGGTTACGCCCTCATCAAAGGCTATCAGGTTGGTCAAGCATGACTTCCCTTTTGTAAAGCCTTGCTGACTGTCCCTAATAACCCTCCTGTCCTTGATGTGCCCGGAAACAGCCTCTAGTACAAACTGTTCCATCACCTTTCCTGAGATGGACATGTGACAGGGTTGGGCTCCAGGAGCTGTCTCCAGGGTCACAGCCACTGCTGCATTGAAGGACATGTAGCTGGATACAAGACTATAAAGATTTACTTGTTGGACTATGTGGTTTAAACAATTTCTATGATTAAAACAAAAGTTTGATTTAATTTCTGTCAGATAAAAATTTCTGAAGGAACCAAGCAAAGAAGGAGCTTAGTTTGTCGAGTGGATTTTGTTTTAAAAATAGAAACATTGTCATTGCTATCTTTCTTCTTAAAAACCTCAGAAATGTTAATGAGTGTATGAATTAGTAGAGTGAAAAAAGCTGTTAACATTCTTGTCTCACGACTTAATTTGAAAAGTTCTTTTGCTTTCTTTAAAGTTAAATTTAAGAAAACAGAGCATTAATATGTTAATTAATGAGAAATTCAATAGAGATCTAGAAAGTAAGTAGTTAGACTACTTTTTTCTTTAGTAACTCTGTGAAGCTCATTAAATGTTTCTTGGAACACATGCATAAGAAGTACAGAGAAATCTTCTTAAGATGAGCTTGTGAAGAAACCTCCTGCCTTAAGAGACATTGGTATTCTCAAATGTATTGAGGCTGCTCTTCTTAGAAAATCACATTAATTAAGTGATTTTGTTTGGTTCTACGAGCGAATACTTGAGTCAGTTCTCTTTGGGTCCTGGAGCTGAGTGAAATATTGACTTTTAGATCAGTAGCTGTACTGAAAAATACATTTAAGTAAGTGTGTATTAGTCCAGTGCTTTTTATTAGCATTTCATTTTTTTCCTGAATCAAAGTCAGATTGCTCAGAAGTGAGCTTGAAATTGCTCTTATGGAGATAATTTTATTGATTGAATAACACTTTCATTTTCTCTTAGTTCTTTAAATTAAATAAATTGTATCTTGTAAAACGTTTCAGAGCCAAACTTCAAAACACCATTTGTTTTGAATTGCAAAATTTGAATTGGGGCTCTTTAGTTTCCCGTTCTCTGCTCAGAAGGGACATATTTCTGAATAGACTTCCAAGTCTGCATCAAGCTGAGATCCTGGTTTCTGTGTTACAACTCCTTGTCCAAACATACTGGCCCCACTGATTGTGCTCTTGCTCAGTGTCACAGTTCAACATCTTCGTTTGACTCCTGTAAATACAGGGATTTGCTGTAGTGTGTAATATGGCCACAGCACTGTCATGACATTGTCGCTCTGTGCATCTCCTCTCTGCCTTTACAACATCCTAAGGTCAGATCAGACTGTCCACATTCTTACAAAAGAACCTTCCTTCATCCATCCCAGACTTGGTGTCTAGCAAAACCTGGATTCAAGGGAGTCCCAGAGTGGCCCCAGTCCTCTCTAATAACCCAACCTAACATTTCAGGTTATGTAGACGCTGAAACCAGTTCGTTACCACAGCCGTAGTCAGAAGCTGAGTTGCTGTACTATTTCCAACCCCATCTCTGTGAGCAAGAGGTGCCATCCTCAGCTGTTCTCGGTGTCATGTAGTGATAGGACAAGGGGCAATGGTTGTAAGCTGGAATATAGAAGGTTCCACATCAACCTGGAAGGAATTCTTCACGGTGAGGGTGATGGAGCACTGGAACCGGCTGCCCAGGGGGGTTGTGGAGTCTCCTTCACTGGAGATGTTCAAGACCCGACTGGACGGGTTCCTGTGTGACTTGGTCTAGGTGATCCTGCTGTTGCAGGCAGATTGGACTAGATGATCTTTCGAGGTCCCTTCCAATCCGCAGTGATTCTATGATCCATTACTGGCACCATTGCCCACAGTATCAGCTGGAAAATCCTCTCTTCTGAAAACACACTTTTGTTATAAAAGTAAGTGGAAGGCCAGTCCCTGACACCAGTCGTGCCAGCGGAGGCTTTTAGAGAGAGCTCATGCATTGTTCAGACCTCTTCATCTAACAGTGGTAACGTGAATTATTTGCCTGTAGTTATAAATGTAGAACTTTTGGAGGAATCTGATGTTAAAAGCTGCTTTAGGTCATCGCAGTCACTTGGGGCCCACTGAACTCACCATTACATGAGTACACACAAAAGGAGATCAGGCTCCTTGCAGCGCTCTGTTGTCCTTGGCTACTGCCTGTGAAGTATGTGAAAGGTTTACAGGTTTGCCTGCTTTGTGAAAAGAGGCTGAGCAAGCCGTCCTCGGCCTGAAATCACCGCACGCTTCACAGGAAAAACAAAACAGAAGCCTAACAGTGTTAGGTGCCTCCACTAGATGCACTCAGAACCCAGCTGAGGTTTGCTAGCTTCTGTTAACTTCTTACAGGGATTCAGAGATACTAGAGAAGGTTTAAAAGAAGTGGTTCAGCACAGGCTGGACAGGTTTCAGCTTGTGAAGAGCATGAGCAAATGGGTGACACTTCAGTGTTTACCCAAACCTGTGTCCCTCTCATAGAGGGATCAACAGAGCTGAGGACAAGTCAGCTATCTTGTTGGCCTCACTAGTGATAGCTGAGGAAAAACTGACTGATTTGAGAGAAGTATGTTTCCTGTTGTGTGGGAGTCTCAAATTAGAATTTGCAGAGAACACAAAAGAAAGGGGAAAAATAGAATTCAGAGCGAAAATAAACCTGTCCTTCACCCTCTGTGGATGACATGCCAGTCAAATACTGAAATCAGGCTCCATGATTTCAAATTATTCTTGCAGCAGGCAGGGGGAAATAGCAGAATAGATAGTGCTCTTCCTGATCCATCCTCTGTCGTTCCCTGACACATTCTCTTCAATAACTATAATGGCTTTTAGGAAGACATTTCAAAAGTGTAAATAAAATTATACTCAAATATACAGTGAGTTCTGGCAACTCAGCTTAGTTAGGAACAGAAGGCTAGAAAGTGTCTGTCTTCTCATTTTAACTTGAAGAATCTCCCTCTTAAATTTCCTTTAATTTTTCTGATCCAAACAAACAGTGAGTTGGCTGCTGGTTGCTTGGTTGGTTTGAACCCTTCCTCTCCAGTGGTTTGGATTCATTCCCTCATTACAAGGCTGGCTTAGCTTTGATAAGCTTTTGGGATAGTCACCCAGTTTGTCATTTAAGTATCAGTACTAATTCCTGGTGTTCATGTGCAGTGATCCTCTCTGTTCCACTCTTCCTTTCATTGAGGTTTCATCTTTCTGTCCCACCCCTTTGTTGTAGACTACAGCTGTTCTTCCCTAGTTATCACTGTAATAGTAAGTTTATTTAAGACTGAATTTTTCTTGCTAGACTATAGGAGAGCAGGACTGTGCAGAGTAATTTGGATGACATCCCATGAGTTCCTTGCTCTGTCCCTAGTGGAAATAACTTTTTAAATAATTTTTTTTGTCAGTATCACCTTGTTCACAGTTACCTTGTTATTAGCTAAGACATCTATATCTTACATTGCTAACCTCTTCGTCTAATGAAGTCTAGACAGGTAGAGTGCTCTTTAAGTGAATGTCTAGAAAATGTCTATTTGCTGTTGTCAGTTCTGTCACACTGAAACAGAGATCTTACTGTCTACACAAGATTATGTGTTAGCACACTTTGCTTAAAATATTTGGTATTCATCTCTCCATCTCTTGTGCAGTTCTGTCAAGTCAGTCAAATGCCACAGTCAGACAAACTGCTTGGCTTTCAGCACATGTGGTTATGTGCAGTTCACACAAACTGCTTGTTACTGAGACTGTAACCAGTTGACTCCATCATGTGGGACACTGCATGACACAGAGAAGATGAGCAAATAGCAAATGATGAATGGCTGGAGCAAACTTGAGAGCAGTATGACAGGAGAAAAGAACATGTCATTGGCTGTGGCTGCTGCTGAGTACCTGTATTTCCAGGACAGCCACAAGAGAAATACCATCATGTTTTATGAGTTTGAATTAATTATTTCAGGAGGTGAGACTGTTTCAGCTTCTCAGTGAAAGCTTAGTGTCTGATTTATGTCAGACTTTCATCAGTCATAGTTTGCTGTAACTTATGGATTTAAGAAAAGCTATTTCAATTTTATTCTACCATAAATGGTACCGTGTCACACTCTGAACTTGAAATACAGAACCTGTATGAACTTCACAAATTAGTGCTTCTGCTGTGGGGTACAACTGTGATATAGTTTGCAAATACAAATGTCTGACAAATCAAGATCTCAAAAAGGGATGAGTTTTGCTGGCAGAGTTTTTGTCTTTTGTTCTCCCAAAGGGCTGATTAGTGTAACACGCAAAATGTTTCCAATTAAACTCTGAAAAAAAAAAGGGAAATGCCAGCTTTTTGTAGAAGCTTTCTCCTGAGGACTCAGACCAGTTCTGAGATTTACTAGGGTTTAGAAATATTCCATTTGTACCGAGTCACTCACTCAACAAATTTCAGTGAAACCACGTGTGAATGGGCACAAACCTTGAATCTAAAGAACTATAATAGGTACATTAAAAACACAGACATGCCTCAGCTTGGAAACACCCTGTATCCACCCTGGTCTCTTGTGCTGCTTTTCCTCTCTCCCTGGTTGAATAGCTATAGTACATGGTGAAGCAGTGTTCTGAATCGCAGTGTTCGAGATTGCAGTGGAGGTGGCTGTCATGTACCTGTGGTAAAAAATGGCTGGGTTCCATTCTGAAAACTGAAGGAGAATGAGAACAGAAGCTTCCTTCTGCTGTGTGTGGGATCTTTAAATGAGATGGTCCAGCCCTGCAGCTTTGGCCATGTCTAAGGCAAATAAACTGATGATTTGTGTTCTTGTTGTCTTCTATTTTAAGACAGTGGTTATATTTACAGAATCACAGAAACACAGAACGTCAGGGATTGGAAGAGACCTTGTAAGATCATCCAGTCCAACCCCCCTGCCAGAGCAGGATCACCTAGACCAAGTCTCATAGGGACATATACAGGTGGGTTTTAAATGCCTCCGGAGAAGGAGACTCCACAACCACCCTGGGCAGACTGTTACAGTGCTCCATCACGTGTACTGTGAAGAAGTTCCTTCTCGTATTTATATGGAACCTCCTGTGTTCCAGCTTGCACCCATTGCCCCTTGTCCTCTCACGAGATGACATTGAGAAGAGCCTGGCTCCATCCTCCTGACACCTACACTTCATGTATTTATAAAACTTAATGAGGTCACCCCTCAGTCTCCTCTTCTCCAAGCTGAAGAGACCCAGGTCCCTCAGCCTCTCCTCATAAAGGAGGTGTTTTACTTCCTTCATCATCTTTGTTGCTCTGTATTCCAGTTGCTATTCTCTAAAGCCAAGGAAGATGTTGATGCTGGATTCCTCTGAGCTGCACCTGATGTCTTATACATAAGCACTAGCACAATGTTTGGTGCTGTCATTGGAACTGTGAGCTGGAGGTGTATTTCCCTCCTTCCCAAATATCAGAACTGGTAATGTGTCAGGCGACTACCATGAGGACTGTTGGCGACCTTAAAGCCCATTTCATCACAAAGCCATAGAATAAATATTCTATGTGCTTTGTGCAGGGGAAAAAAGATTTCACATTTAGTAGCTTCTTTTCCATAATTAGTATTTTTTTTATCACAGTAAATATTTATGACTACATTTCCAAGTGTATGTATAGATGTAAGAACACACATGTAGGAACACACAGACTAGGTGTTTAAGCTCTAACCTCTGTATCAAGTTGTCATAGTGAAACCAGGAAAATACCTAAGAAACAAGTCCACACTAAATCCTCTTGTCTGTCTATGATGTCACATTTAAAATATTCCCCCTCAGCACTAAAGACTCCCCAAAATAACAGCTAGCCCTTGTTTTCAGAAGCCTCAGTGCTGCTGTGTTCACAAACAACTGGCTGTAAGCAAACCGAATGGAGGGTGAGGGGAAAGTAGAACAAACCATAGCATCTGCAGGCTGTCTGTATCTGAAAATTCCCTTTCTGGGGCAGACAGGGACTATATTCAGAGCAAAGTTCCAAGCAGTGCTTTCTTTCAGCAGACGTTATTGAGAAAGTGCAGCGTCACCAAACCACTCAGAGCAGATATGCAGTGGGTGGCCATGAGGGTCTAGAGACACACATGAGGGATAATACTATGTGATTCCTAATTTTCCCAGAGGTTGCCTCAACAGGCAGAAGCAATTTTATGAAGGAAAAAGTGCCCATAACTCTGGGCTGCATTATAATTTCAAATTCTTGTACAGTAACAGTTTTATTTATCTTACTTCTGTTACCTCCCTTTTTGTTCTCACCTTTCTTCATGCAGAGAGTAACGTGAGTTGCTGTCTTTGGTTATGAGATTCAAGTTGTACCCACAGCCATGTAGCTTGCTGTGCTGGGGCTAGAAGCTGAAATACCTGGAATTCAGCCCTTTGTTAACAGTATTTATAGGCTGATTTTTTTCTTTTACTATGTAGTCTAAACTCTTTCAAGTGAAAGTAGGGGTTTTTCCTTATTATCTAGTAAATAAATGAGCTTTTGATACTAAATATTATTACTCAGTGCTGCTTTAATATTATAACTTAATTATAATGATAATATAGTCTAATTCAAATAGAGTTTCCAAATGGAAAGTTTCTCTTTTTTATTAGCAAGGCACACAGGACAATGTACAAGAGTTTTAATGAAAACCTTTGATTGTCTGACTTGAACTGGAATTTGTATAGTGGACCCTTGGCCAGCTAGTCAAAATGAAGTGGGATGTCTTGTGATTATAAAAAAGGAAATATTTTTCACTCTGTTGATAAATTGACAGCCCTTTTGTATAGAAGTGCTGACCAGTATTTCAGGAATTCTCATTAAATAATATTGTTGTATAAAAACACAAACCAAAAAGAAAAGCAAACCCTTTGTTGTCTCCACTGAAGATTTCACAGTCAATAGAGTTACTTTATTCATAGATAATGGCTGAGGACAATGAGGAACTTAGTGTTTCCTTGGGCTCTCAAGGGGCTCTGATGATACAAACAATAACAAATCAAGGTAGAGCTGATATTAAAAATCAAAGTAGGACTGAACAGCCTTTACAATAGGTGCACATCAGATTAGCTACAGAATGATTTCTGCAGGATATGGAGGAAGAGGATGAAATGGGGAAGAAGATGAGCTCTGTCATGAGTAAGGGGAGCTGTCACAGCAAACAGACACACAATCAAAATGAGAGGTGAATAAAGTTCTTGTCCCCCACGTGGCCGTAGTGGATGGCTGTGCTTGATGATCTTAGAGGTCTTTTCCCACCTTAACGATCCTATCATTGTATGATAATGTATGCATGAGAAGTAAGAAAAGTGATGCTGCATTATTAGTGGTACTAACAGAGGGCTGTTTTCTTAGATATTCTTCAGTTTAAAGGTGTAAACTGAAAGATTAATCCATCCCAGAGTGTTCATTACATCAAACAAGACCTTCACACTCATCTTGAACTCCTGTGCGAGGTTATGTTGGTAGTGTAATGAAGTCAAACACTGCTAAACATATCCATCATCCCCATCCTGAAGGCAGAATGTTTATTTTATCTGGTAAGTTATACTGGCCAAAGAATTGTCTGTAGCTGAAAATGGGTGGTAAGGGTTTGCTTCCTTGAGGTCTAATAGAAAATAACATGAGACCAAGAATGCCAGTAGCCTGGTTGTGGGATGAGAAGGTATGTGCTAGGAGCTGAGAGAGTAAGTACTGAATGGAAGCCTGATGCTTCAGTTACTGTGAATTACTCAGCACTGGTGAGGCCTCCCCTCAAGTACAGGGGCTGTTCTGGGCTACTCACTTCAAGAAAGAGATTGAGGGACTGGAGCAGGTCCAGAGAAGCAACAGAATCACAGAATCATCATGGCTGGAAAAGACCTCCAGGGTCATCGAGTCCAACCTTTATCCTAGTATCTAACTGTTAGACCATATCCCTAAGCACTGCGTCCCCTCGTTCCTTAAACACCTCCAGGGATGGTGCTACCACCACCTCCCTGGGCAATCTACCTAACCACCCTCTCAGTAAAGAATTTCTTTCTAACATCCAATCTAAACCTCCCCTGATGCAACTTGAGGCCATTTCCCCTCATCCTATCATCACTAATTTGAGAGAAGAGACCAACACCAGCCTTGCTACAACCTCCTTTTAGGTAGTTGTAGAGGGCAATAAGGTCTCCTCTCCATCTTCTCTTTTCCAGACTAAACAGCCCCAGCTCCCTCAGCCCCTCCTCATAGGGCATGTCTTCCAGCCCCTTCACTAGCTTGGTTGCCCTTCTCTGGACTCGCTCCAGCACCTCAACGAGGCTGGGGAAGGAAATGGAGGGAAAGTCTGATGAGGAGAGGCTGAGAGTGGGGGTGTTTAGCTTGGAGAAGNAGGACAGACTGGCTGTGGCCCTTAGTGTCCTGGTCTGGCTGATATGGTGATGTTAGGTTATGGGCTGGGCGTGATGATTTCAGAGGTCTTCTCCAGCCTCAATAATTCTGTGACTCTGGGATTCTGTAATGTAGCTCTGCTGAGCACAGGGCACAGCCCTGCCTCTGAACTGCAAAACTTCATTTGGAAGTCTATGTGCACTGTTGATGTTGGAGGATAGTTCTGTGTAGCTTTCTGCAGGTAGAAGGCACCTTTACCCGATGGCCTGCTGGAGGTACTTTGCTTCTAATAACATCAGTCATTAGATTATTTTAGGAGAGGAACATGTAATAAATCTGTTGCACTTCAGACCCCAATTACAGGCAGTATCTACAGTGTGCTGCATTCCGTGTAAGTGCAAAGTTACTGAGAGACTGAGAGACACTCATTCCAGCCACAACTCCCACTAACAGGTTTAAGGTCTTGACTTTGCATAGTAACAAGATTATGGAAATGCCTGAAGGGCAATTCTGCTATAAACCCAAATGTCCCCAAGTGATTTAAGTAGCAAAAGAAAAAAAATCCCTTTCATCTTATTATTAATTGTATAATTAATGCATCCTGTGTACTGATAACAATAATGCCATGTAATTAATTTTTAAGAATTAAAACCTTGCCTTTATCCGGTCCCATGGTCCACTTTCACATTTATGGCTGTGAATATAAATCCTCTTATCTAATTATAACACAACTGGTTTCATTGTTCCAAAGGAGCTGCTTTTATTATTATTTTATTAAGTTATATTTTACTTTATTGTATAAATAATATAATGCGTTCTTTAAAGAGAGCAGAGAACACGAAATTTGAAGACCTTTAAAGCTCATCATTGCAGTTTTGTGCCAGTTTGGGTAAGGTGTGATATTTCATTTGCTTTCTGTGGCTGTTGTTGTCTCCCATCATTACCCATTCTGTTTACAGAAGGGCTCAATTAGCATTTGAACAGCGAGGCAGAGAGCAGACTGCTTGCGAATCCTTCCCGCACTCATTTGGCAGAACTCTTCATCCCCGCACCACACCCCCCCACCATCCCGCCTCGCTTTTTCTTTCTCTCTAATCAAACCGCAGTTATTAAAGCTGGAACAAAAGAGCTGATTTTCTGTTACATCGATGTGTGCTGAACAGTGCCTTGCTTTGCTTTTTCTTTGAGTTGTGCTAATTGGACTCAAAGGAAATATTTAGTTTATAATAGCAAATGAAGAATTCATTACAGTCTAGCAAGGAAAACTGTCAGGCAGTGCAGCCGGACGCTGCTTTTTGAACACGTCCTCCCTTTCGAGGTACTTATCTTCATACTGGCTTGCAAATAGCAGCAATATTATCTAATTTTCAAAGTTAATTACTTTGGAAAAAGGAAATTCAGAATCTGGGAGAGGAGGGGAGAGGTTTCTTTAGCAGACACCCCACAAAGAAAAAACCTAAAGTGGGCTCCTAAGGAAAAAAATTGTGCTGCTGTCCTCTCTACAGCTTCTGTCTTTCTGCCCCTGGGGTAGATCAGTAGTGAGGGCTTGGAAATCAAAAGACTTACATTGACAAGTGAAGTCTGCAAAGCCTGGGATTGCACAAGAACAATGTTTTACGCTGGATTCTGAGACTTTTTGCCTCTGGTCATAGCTGTAAGTGTCGTAAGAGTTGTCTTGCTCAGATTCCAGACTCACTCAGATGTGGTAAATGGGGAAAGTTATTCAGTATCTTCTGATTTCATTGTTGATTTTGTGGTTTGGAAATTGAGATTGAGCTTCTCGATGTGATCACTTAAAACCAAGATTCTCATGCTAAGCGGCATGAACGCTCTCTCGATTATGAAAAGGCACCATCTACAGCAATGCCTCTGAAGTCATGGCTTTAGACAACACGATGATTTTAGGCAGGTTTAGCAAATGTGGAAGAACTGCAGTGCCTCAGGTAGGTGACCTGAATGTAACAGACTTTAGAAACTGATATCAAGATGACTGGATACCTACATAAACTGGCTTTAACTGGCAAAACTGGTAAGGTGAGGTGCATGTTTAGATGATATGCTCAACCAAGGTTCTGAAATGGCTCATGATTTCTAGGAATTGGCAAAGAGAGTTATGTGTCTGCAATTTTGCTTCAAATAACAAATAGATTATTCTCTTTCTTTTGTGTGCCTCCCACACAAAGATTATTGTCTTTCTTTAGGGGATACTGAGAGAAGCATTTTGAGTAAACAGTAATGAATTGCAAAACTAAATGAAGATGTGCTGTGTCTCTTTGCAACATTGGGTGTGGGCCACAGCCATCCATAACTTTTATATTTTGGTTTGCTTTTTGATGGTGGAAATCCTGCCAGACGCTTGAAACTCAAGTCTTGTGCCCACTTTCGGGTCTCACACTACAAGAGGGACATAGAAGGGCTGGAGAGTGGACAGAGGTGAGTACCAAGACAGTAAAGTACTTGGAACTTGTGTTGTATGAGGGAATCAAAGAAACACTATGGATTGGAAGGGACCTCAAAAGATCATCTAGTCAAATATCCATGCCACAGCAGGACCACCTGCACCTAGTTGCAAATGAACATATCCAGGCAGGTCTCAAACTTCTCCAGAAAAGGAGACTCCACGACCACCCTGGGCATTCTGTTCCAATGCTCCGTCACCCTCACTGGGAAGAAGTTCCTTCTCACATTCATATGGAACTTTCTATGTTCCAGTTTACACCCATTGCCCCTTGCCATATCAATGGATCACAGAATCATTAGGGATTGGAAGGAACCTCGAAAGATCATCTAGTCCAATCTGCCTGCAACAGCAGGATCACCTAGACCAAGTCACACAGGAACACATCCAGGCAGGTCTTAAACATCTCCAGTGAAGGAGACTCCACAACCTCCCTGGGCAGCCTGTTCCAGGGCTCTGTCACCCTCACTGTGAAGAAGTTCCTTCTCATGTTGATGTGGAACCTCCTATGTTCCAGCTTATAACCATTGCCCCTTGTCCTACCACTAGATGATATCGAGAAGAGCCCAGTTCCATCCTCCTGACACCAACCCTTCAAATATTTATAGACATTAATGAGGTCACCCCTCAGTCTCCTCTTCCCCAAGGTAAAGAGACCCAGCTCCCTTAGCCTCTCCTCATAAGAGAGGTGCTCCACTTCCTTCATCATCCTTGTTGCCCTATGCTGGACCCTCTCCAGCAGCTCCACATCCCTCTTGAACTGAGGGGCCCAGAACTGGACACAATACTCCAGGTGTGGTCTCACCAGGGCAGAGCAGAGCCCGGGGGAGAAGAACCTCTCTTGATCTGCTAACCACTCCCCTTCTGATCCACCCCAGGATGCTGTTGGCCCTCTTGGCCACAAGAGCACGCTGCTGGCTCATGGTCATCTTGTTGTCCACCAGGACACCCAGGTTCGGTCTCTTTCTCCTACACTGCTCTGCAACAGCTCAGTCACCAACATAAACTGGTACCTGGGGTTGTTCTTGCCCAGATGCAAGGCTCTACATTTACCCTTTTTATACGTCATCATATTTCTCTCTGACCAGCTCTCCTGTCCAGGTCTCACTGAATGGCAGCAGAGTCTGCAGGGGTGTCAGCAACACCACCCATCTTTGTGCCATCAG
>VXBP01006387.1:399833-450352 GCA_013400115.1 Rhinopomastus cyanomelas | reverse complement strand
AGTATAGACAGAGGCAAAGAAAGTGTTGAATATCTCTGCTTTCTCTGCATCCTCTGTCTCCAGGGCACCCACCTCATTCAGCAGGAGGCATATGTTTAGTTTTACTTTTATTTTTACCTGCAATGTATTTGAAGAAGCCCTTTTTGTTGCCCTTGACCTCTCTTTACTAGTTGAATCCCTACATCCTCTGACTAGAGCCTTATAATCACCCCAAGTGGCCATCCCTTCCTTCCATGACCTATAAGCTTTCATCTTCTCCTTCAGTTTGCCCAGCACCTCCCTGCTTAACCACACAGGTCTTCTGGCTCCCTTCCTTGACTTCTTTCCTGTTGCGATGCTCTTTTCTTGTGCTTCAAAGAAGCGGTCTTTGAATGTTAACCAGCTATCTTGGGCCCCTTTACTTGCCAGTACCCTGTCCCATGGGATTTCCCCTAGCTTGAAATTGCTTGAAAAGGCTAATGTTGGCCCTCCTGAAGTCCAGTGTTGTGATTCTGCTACGGATTCTGTTCCTGGCACACGAGACCCTGAACTCCACCATCTCACGGTCACTGCAACCAAGGCTACCTTCAACCTTTGCTGCTTCAGCCAGACCCTCCTTGTTGTTGAGTACAAAATCCAGCAGCGCTCCTGTTCTAGTGGTCTCCTCTACCATTTGCATCAGGAAATTGTCACCAATGCCTTGGAGGAACTTTGTGGACTGTGGGTGGCTGGCTGAGTAGGTCTTCCAGTAAACATCAGGGTAGTTAAAATCTCCCGTGAGAACCAGGGCCTGTAGCTGGGAGGCTGCTGTCCGTTGCCTGTAAATGACCTCATCAATTTCCTCATTCTGATCTGGTGGCCTGTAATAGACACCCACGACAGTGTCACAAACAAACTGTCAGAGGTGGGATTCAAACCCACACCTCCAGGGAAGACTGCGACCTGAATACAGCGCCTTAGACTGCTCAGCCATTGTGACCCACATGGCTGGGGGTTCTGGGGCTGTGTAGCCTGTAGAAGAGAGATTGAGAGGAGACGTCATTGCTGTCTACAACTACTTGAAAGAGCTGAAGAAGTCAGTCTGTTCTCCCTAGCAGCCAGTGAAAAGGCAAAGGTCTTAAGCTGCACCAGGGGAGGTTCAGGCTGGATGTCAGGAGAAATTTATTTCCTGGAAGGGTTGTCAGGTACTGGAACTGAATGCCCAGATTGGGGTTGAGTCACCATCCCTGGAGATGTTTAAAAGAAGTGTAGATGTTGCGTTGTGGGACGGCGTTTAGTGGTGCGGATAGGACTAGGAAAAGTTGGACTTGATGATCTTTAAGAAATCTTACAGCTGATTCTATGATTTTGTGAATCCAAATTAAGGAAACACCTTAACACACTCTGGGTTTGGTTTCTAGCCCAGTTCTGGCCTCATGCAGGCAAAATATACAGCAAGAACTTAGCACGCAGAGAATAACATTTGCTTCATCTAGACAGCTAAACTGTCACTTCCTGAGAACTTCAGTCACTACCTGGGAGACTTATTTGTTTTTTTCTTGATGAACACAGTCTGTCTGGTCATGTGAGAATGGACATCACCAGAGACTGGAAACAGGCCAGTGCCCCCTGGCTTGTGCAGGAAAGATTGTGTGTGTTGTCAAGACAGGCATTAGGAAGGTTATTGCAACAGAGTTATTATAGGACAGTGATCACGTCTTAAAAGTGGTGTTTGTTAACTATCTGACAACAGATATCTCACTGCTCCCAGCTCATGCACCATGATACTGTAGCAGCAATAAAAAATGGAAGTGGTTTGTGAACAACTGCCTTAAACCACTATTAAAGTGGCAGAATGTTTAGCCTGTGTGGTTATTGGGATTTTTTTTTTTCTTAACTTTTGATTTGAATTTAGGTGCTTGTGGTGAGGCCTTGAAACTGGCTGCTCAGGGAGGGGGTGGAGGCACCATCCCTGGAGGGCAGACAGGGTGTTTCAGGAGATGGGATAGTGGTTGGGGGTTGTAGGGAAGACAGATGGATTTGATGATCTTGAAGGTCTTTTCCAACCTGGATGATTCTATGATTCATTTCAGCAAACTCAGTTATCTCACCTCCTCAGTGTTGGCCATGCATTAGTTTGCAGAGTGTTGGGTGTGAGGTGCTTGAGGCTGCCTCAGAGCCAGTGTGGCATTTGACTAGGCTCTGGCTCATTTAGCAGCCTGGAATCACTGGTAAACTGCAGCACACTGATGCAATTGCTGCGCTTCACCACCTAGAAAATAGTGAAAATGTGCATTTTTCTGCCATCCAGTTGTCTCTTCGAAGTGATGTGTGATTGCTTCCTTTGCAGCTTGAGTCTTTGCATTGTGCCCTTTTATTATAAACCAGTAAACAGAGCAAAGCTTCAGTCACTGTGGAAACGAACGAACAGGCAAATGCCCTCAGTCCGGAGGCAGTTCAGACCAGGCACAGACAAAGAGGCTGCTCAACTCCCCTTCCCAACGTGCTGGCAGGAATAAGCCCTAATTCATCTGAGCAGAGGAGTGTGGCTCACTGCTGTCTTATGGCACTGCCTGGGACAGGGGGTGCCCAGGGCCCAGTCTGCCTCCTGCTTTGTCTGTGCTCTGACTCTTCAGCTCACTGTGTTCCTCCTCTAGCCCTTCCCTGCTTTTCTCCAGGCACTTCATTTTTCTCCTGCTTTCCCACGGTTCCTGGAGCTCCAGGCATTGTTCACCACGGGCTTTTACTGTGCCCTTGCAGCTGCCACAGCACTGGTGGGTGATGCCCAAAGTTGTGCCCGAGCCCCTCATCCCTGCATTGTGCTACTGCTGTGCCCACTGCTCTGCTGCTCACGGCACCAAGGCTGATCAGCCACTGAGACCAGAAAGAGCTATCATCTTGTCTAGTGAGCTGTGGGCTAGAAATGAAACCAATAGGAAACTATTCCAACACTTCTAGCCTCTTACAATATTCTTCTGTGGGTCACCACAATGGAATGCTGTTATTTGAAACGTGTGGGTGAATCTGATCTTGTTTGTAATATGACATTGTATTTTAGCCTAGTTCAGCAGCAGGCAACAGAAAATATGGACATTTAGTAAAAATGGATGAATTTTGTGTATGTAGCTGGCCTGGTACTGCTGAAGGTAACAAGTGGCTGCAGGCAGCTCTGCAGCATGGGTGAGCCTGAGCACAAGGAATAAAGAAACTTGTTTATGGCTGAAGTGTAGCTGTGTAATAAGGTCACTTGTCTACCCTTTGGGATTGAGGTTGTGAACCCTTTTAAATCAGAGGAAGAAAAGGATAAATTCACCTGCAAAACAGTTTTCAGCCACTGCACTCCAGGGAGGAGTTTGGTCTCACAGGACCTGATTTCAAGAAGTGTTTAGGAACCTAAAAAATGCCTGCACCAGCCACAGGCATCTGAATGACCTTCAGAGCCCAGAAATGAAGGGGAGACCCATGTCCTTCTGGAAGAGCTGCTGGAGGCCAGCTTTCTGCAGTGGCACTCGATCACGGAATTTGTCAGAAACACCCAGATCTTTTGAGGCTATTTTTGAGTAGTGTTTCCTGCATTATGCTGCAGAGAAAGTTGTTTTAAATAGATAAATAATTTTTCTGATTGCAGTTTGCCAGCCTCTTCAGCAAACAGCTGAATGTGCGCTCCTGGTACAGTTAACAGCGATGCCACCAGCTGCGTCTTCCAATGCAGCAGGTACGCCGCTCACTTGTCAGGCTTAGGAAGTGATTTGTGTTGCTTGGAATCCCTTGTGGGGTGACCATGGTGGTAATCAGCACTTGCTGTGTTTCTCCCAAAATGCCTATAAAAATGGGCTACTATTTATAGTGTGGAAAATTAGCTGGGGTTTTATTTAGCTTTTCCTAAACAAGGGCCATATTTGCACATGAAAATGAAAACAAAACCAAATAAACAAAGTGAGGTCTCTCCAGATGTATTTTCATGAAATTGTTAAGGACAAAAATAAGAGCTCGAGTAGTGATGGAACCAAAGAACCCACCCTCTGAAACCTTTATCAAGAAGTCCAAGTGGGTCCAGAGGGGCCACAAGGATGGTTAGAGAGCTGAAGCACCTCTTCTGTGAAGACAGGCTGAGAGAGCTGGTGTTGTTCAGCTTAAAGAATAGAAGGCTCTGGGGTGACCTAACAGCAGACTTCCAGTATGTGAAGGAGCTACAGGAAAACTGGAGAAGGGCTTTTTACCAAGGTCTGTAGTGATAGGATGAGGGGCAATGGCCTGAAACTGGAAGAGGGGAGATTTAAACTGGATGTTAGAAACAATTCTTCCCCATGAGGATGCAGAGGTCTTAGAACACGTTGCCTAAGGAGATGGTGGCTGCTCCATCCCTGGAAGTGTTCAAGGCTGTGCTGGATGGGTCTCTGGGCAACTTAGTCTTGTGGGAGAGAGGTGTCCCTGCCCACAACAGAACGGTTTGAACTGGGTGATCTTCAAGGTCCCTTCCAGCCTAAAGTATTCTATGATTCTATGCTAAGTCAGACTAAACTCAGGTTGGCAGCATCAAAAATGGAGCCACATTTTATTGCTGTTTCATACTGGTGCACTCTTCCTTGACACACCTAAAGACTGGAAAAGGTCTTGAGAACTCCTCTTAAAAAATGAGGAATCATTTGCTTTATCCCTGCTGTCACGTGCTAGAAGCAGCTGAAGAACTCATGACTGTGTGAGCTCATATATTCTGATTTCAGTTGGGTGAAGATGTTCATGAATTGCCATTTTATTAAAACTCACATATACAAGTGCCTGGGCTGTAAACTGCATTTGAGGAGCCATGGAAAGCTATTTGCTGTCCTCTGCTGAAGCCTCTGCTTTCCATAGCTAGTCCTATCTAATGACCATCTTGATGACAGTACTTTCTTAGACCTGTTGTTAATTAACTTGAGCTTCTCAGAGCTGAGTTGGTCAGAAGGACAGGGACTTGGACTGTAAATGCCCAACCCAAAATTTTGAATTCATTCCATATTCTAATACAGCTGATGGAAACAAGTCAGCTTAAACTGAGAATAGGTGGTGAGGAGAAGGTGCATGCAGAGAAAACATGGGCTTATTGGCTTTACTAAGGTACAAGGGGGAGGGGAAACCCTCTTACAGCAGTTTTCAAGACGCAGACCAGACTCGTTGAAATGTCAGGGGCAAGTATATGTTGTAATGAGAGCTTCAGATGAACTTTGCTGAGTGATTGAAAAAGGCTTTCATTAGAAACCAGCTTTCCAAAACATAGGGTCTTCTGCCTGCAGTGATCTATGTGAAAGGAGTGCATCGTGTGAGGAAACGTGCAAACTTTACTATTAAAACTTGTTTTTATCCTTACTGATGTGCCTGTACGAGCGACTGCTTTCATCACGACACTACCTTGTCCTACTTGTGGTAACTGGGCTGCCACCGAGTTTGCTGGAGCTAATGGCACCACCGAAGTGAAAATTGCATGTGAAATCCCGGCAGTGCTCTGAGCTTCGAAATTTAAGTCCTGGAGTTTGTCACAGAACTTTCACTTCTAACATACAAGGGGCAGGCAGCACAATCCTCACGCACAGAACCGCTCTACCAACAAGTGGTGTAAGAGCAACACAGGGTTCTGACTGTTGAAGGAGAAAGTACTTTGGTTAAATCCAATTGCAAGTACAAGTCTCACTTCCATCAAGTCTGCTTCAGCCTGGGAGGCTGGCTGATTGCTTGTACAAAAATGCTGATTAATGATCATCATTTACAAATAAATGCTGTCCTCCCAGTGCCAGTGGGAACAATGCAAATATTTATTTCTTTCCAGCAAAAGGCTTTCAGCAGGCCTGTCAGCATCACTAAAAATGTTTTACAGTGCTGAGGAAGATTAAGCTGACAGCAAGCTATTTTCTGGTGTCACATGAACAGCCTTACATGTGGTTTATTTATTGAGTGGAGTGAAAATTAATTACATATATCAAAGGGGGAAAAAAGTGTTGATTTAATTTGAAGATTTGTTTACCTCTATTTTAACAGCCTGAAAGCTCTTTTCAAGATTAAGTATTTTAATTAAATGAATTAATAAATTAATGTGATTCAGGGTCATTTTTTAAGCCAGAGTTGTTATAACTTTAGAATAAATATTATAAAAGTGTGTAATTAAGTGACAATTAATTATCAGTCTCAAAGCTGACTGTATCACATAAATCTCAGTATTGTTTGTTAAAGGGAAATACCACTGAAGTGGAGGCAGCAATAGCCATTATTTTCAAATCTTGGTGATCGTTGCTTGCAAGTTTAGTGCAGGCAGACTCTCAGCTACTCCTGCAAAGCCTGGCAGATGGTAATTTATTAATATTCAATAGGCTTCAACAGAACAGAGAAAAGCTAGCAGAAGTTTGTCATCGCGGTTTCTCCTCCAGCAGCAGGTAAAAAAAGATTCATCAAAAACACAGAGGAGGGTTGTGTGCTGTTGTTCCAAACAAATTAGCTTTTCTGTCTGAAGGAGAAAACAGAATTATTTCTGGCTCTGGCTCCTTGTTCTTCAGACAGGAACTCCCAGCTGTACAGACCTATATGGAATGTGGCCTGCATCAGGACTCTGCTCTCCAATGTCCTTGAATTTTCAGAAGCAGCCCCACTCCTGGAAAAGCCTGTCACAATCCAGGTGGGATGCGGATTTATGGGAAGTTCAATCGTAGAGATATCATTGACCGTATGGGCTGACGCAAGCGCACTCAAGAAATACACTGAGTTGGGGCAAAAATACATGGAGGTAGGTTTATTTAACAGTAGTGCATAGGCAAAGAGAGAGAAAGAGATTGGAAGGAGTGAGATAAAAAGAAAGGAAGGCAAGAGATAGCTAAGAAAAGGTCAGAGTTGTGTGTGTGTTGTCTTCTTCTTTTTTTCTGGAGTCCCAAGTGCAGCTTCCACAGTGTCTTGTGTGTCCTTTGGGTGCATTGGGGGAGATCTTCAAAAACAGGGGATCTTTTGGGTCACTTTTATCTCCTTCCGTGCCCCCCCCCCCCTTTCTCCCCTCTCTTTCGAAAAGGTAGAGATAAAACCCAGGCGATTCGCACAGGGTGTTTGCGTGCCGCTATGGGGCTCTTATGATGTTTGGATATTCTCCCCCACATTTTAAGCAGAACGCTAATTTCTGGTGTTTTCCTCTCTGCAAGACGAGGTAGAGTGCTGATTTCTGGCATTCCTTTCCTTGGGGTGTCTTAGGACATGCTAAGACAAAGAAAAGTCTCTTTTATTCTCACAAAGCCAGAGTGGCACTGTACACATGTGAAAAGAAGAGGGAAAATCCAGGTACAATCTGGTGATATTTTCGCTGTATGAGACTTACCTCATGTTCCTTCTCCCTGCCCAGACCACTGAACCTGAAATTCTTTCTTCAGCTCTTTCAAAGCTGAGGGCAGACATGACATATCCCTGCCCCAGTCTACTTTGATGGTTGCAGCACTCTCCTCTGGGGAGAGACAGGTGACTTTTGAATCCTTTGAGGCAGAGCAAGGCGCTGCACCAGAATTTCTCTTGTCATGGGTGACTTAAGTGTAAGAAGGAGCAGAGGTGTCTCTAGGCTGTTCCTCGGCTGATCCGTGCTCAGTTCATGGGGTACAAGCCTCTCTTCTGAGCAGGGTTGTTGGTACATTTTCTGAATAGCTGTTGGTGTGGGACAGTCAGCTGCTTCTCAACAAAAATACAGGTTTCACTGGCAATTGTAGTGCAGGTCAGTTTCCTTTTTTTCAGGTCTGTTTGTAGGTGATGCCTTGCTCAGATTGTGGATTGTCCTGAATCTCGTTTTGTGGAGCTGAGAAATGATCCCAGGATGTATAAAAAGAGCAGAGCAAGAGATTTGGATTTTACTCTGGATGTCAGATATCTAAAAATCTCCATGCACTTTGATTTTCTCTTAGTAAATTGGCATCATACAAGTCACCAGATGGGGTGTTGTGAAAGAAAAGATAGTGAAAGGCTGTGAGGAGCTCAGGTATTAAAGTGATAGAGGCCACAGAGGGACTGCAAATGGATGTATATTCTGAGAGAAATACCTACAGGAGTCTGGGGATAACCCAGTTCCATTCAATCTCAAGAAGGAAAAAGAAATAAAAGCTGTATTACAAGCCTGTAAATAACAGAATTGACATAGTCATATTCCATTGTCCTCCAGGTCCTCCACATAGTCATTCAATTGTTTGCTTATACAAGGTAGAGTTTTCCTTTTGCTGTCAAGTTTGATGGTATCTACTTCAGTAAACTTCACCGGCTGCTCGCTGTGTTAAGTATATGATGAAGAGACAGAGAAAAAGAGGTCACCACAGAGTCAGCAACTACCACACAGATGTCTCAGAAAGCCAAGGCAGAAAAAAAAGCAGTTTGAAGCAAATCTAGCATAAAATGTCATGAGATGAAGCAAACCATCTACAATGCATCAGTAGCCCGAAATGTTGCTTCTGGTTGTGTTATTTATTAATGGTCATGAGCTGATTTTTCCAAAATGGAAAGGCAAACTTGGCCTTATTTCATGCTGCTGGATAGCCACAGTTTCATTGACATTACTGCAGCTTGGAGGAGAAATTACTCATAAGGTTGGGTGTCTTGCAGCCTTTTAATTTAAAGCTGGTATAAGCACAAATTATCCATACAAACCAACTATTTATTATGAAACAATTTTTTCATAAATTCACCTGCAGGTCTTTTTCAGCTGCCAACACCTCCATGTTCCCATGACCTCAACCTTTATCTTTGCATGTCTTTGGTTTCTTTCATCCTCTTTTTGCTTCTCGGTACCTGACTTCCTGTTTCCTCCACAGGGTCAGGAGCACTACAGGCAAATCGGGTTGTTGCCCCACAGATGGCCATAATGGATAGCTGGACTTAGATGATTCTACCTTCATGATTCTATCACTCTGACTGTCTGAAATTCAAAAGGTTTTTGCTTTTCTCAGCACAAAGACTTTGTTTCAAACGTTATTTACTGTCAAGAGCTGGAGTTCACTGTTTTTCCACCTGAGTGTAAAGTCTCCTATTGGCAGTTTGTTATGACAACCCTCTCTCTTGTCGCTTCTTCTGTACAGAAATGATCTATTCTGTAGTTTGCCATGACGTGAATCTCTTGGCCTTTGATAACACTCACTGAAATTCTTTCATATTGAGAGAGTTTTGGACAGTAAAAATCCTAAAGCCTGTTGTGCCACAAGAGATACCTTTGCACATTGAATTTGCAATGTGGCTCCTCTGTACTTCCCAAGTCCAGCCCAGTTTGTACTTTCTCCGTTAGGATTAAAAAAGTGTCCACTAGCTAACTACTGCCCACAGCTGCTTGGCATGAGGGTTGGCTGCCACAGTTGTCATTCCTTCTGCCTGCAGTGTGCTTTTCTCTTCTTGTTTGACTGTGAGGAACTTTGAATACATAGAAGAGAAAATAAACTGAACACATCCTCAGCACTTCTTTACCTGCTATTTCCTTTATCCTGAATACACAGAGATTTCCAAGTATCAGGGAGCAATTCTATTATGTGTGGTGATATTTTAACACTCTGACTGGAAAACATTTGTATCTGATAGGAGAGGAGGGGGGGAAAAAGAGATTGAAGTTCAGAGGTTTCCAGGGTAAATTGCATTGAATAATTATTTTCCAGATACAATGTCTTAACGAAGGGGAAGTATGGAGAGACGAGTGTTTTGTATAAACTTTATTAATTGTATAGATAATGAAAAGGATAGAGGCTGCTGTGTGAGAAACCACGGGATGACCATCTTTATGAAGGTACTCTCTCAATTACAGATCTATAAAAAACAAAGATATAGTAAAAATGGTCTGTTGGCAGAGCTTCAGAGAAAGCACAGTGATATTTGAACATTAAATATATTTGTGGTTGAGGCTTCAGAACATGCGTGTGACACAGGATTGTGCAGAAGGAAGGGTGAGCAGTTGTTCTTAGCTTTGCCCTTTTGCAATATATCAAGCTCGCCTTTCAATATAGATTCATAATAGGAACTTCTCCTAGCTTCTACTATATGAAGATTTGCAAAGACAAATGAGACAGGAAATTAAAGGATTGAAAAGAAAGCCAAGGTAAGTTCCTTATTGAATTCATATTGGAAGGAAGAATAAGAGGCAAGTGGGTAAAGAAGGATGCTTCTAAAACTTTTCTATTGCTATCACAAAGTTATTAATCTGCAAAGATAATAGAGGAATCTCATTTTCCTGGGGATGTTTTCTGGTATTCTGTGTGGAATAGTTCTGTGATAACAAATTCCACTTCTGCTTATGGTTCTGTTTATGAGGGTATGACTGTCATGGTCTAATTAGACAAAGGGTGCTGGAAATGCCCATCTGTGTAAGTAAAGCTGTCTTCCAAACAGGTACATTTTCTGAACAGAACGGGGGTTGCATAGTGCAGAGGAGAAACTCAGGGTGTCTCAATTCAAATGTGAAAATGGTTTAGATATTGCAAGAAAGACTCAATATGAGATTTACAGAAGAGTTTAGCTCTTGCTATTGCTTATGCTATTGCTCAGCTTTAACTGAAGCAGTAAAACCGTTTCTCTGAAACCAATGCTCCATGTACTCTGCTCTCTCCATACTGTACAGGTCCTCCCCATACATTTCCAGCATGTCTCCTGCATGTTGTGCTGAGGTGCATGTTGTGCTGATGTGGACATTCAGTCTTCTCTGTGAGCTGTTTCTGTCTTATGGGGTCAGGATTACAGTGGTTCTGAATTTTTGGTGTCTGAGAACTAGGCGTGAGTGCTGAGTGCAGGGCAGCAGGTACAAGGCACTGAGGTTACTCTAATGCAGCTTCTAGAACCACATGACACAATCATGGTCTCACATTTAATGTCAAGCAATGCTCTCAGCTCTTACAGCTGCAAGGGCAATTTTGATGATGTGTATCAAATGCAATTAAGCATAATTGGTCATGTCTTCATATCAGCCTGCACTGTATCTGCTTGAGCAATGGAAAGTTTCTTTCATGCCAGACTTTACCCCTAGGACAGTTCCAGCCTCCTGCTGTACTTCAAAGTGCTCTTCATACCTCTGCTTTCATCCTCTCTTGCTTTCAGGACTTCAGTCCTCCCTGCTTCTGCCTTGGAGGATATGGTTTGTTTTCAGCAAAACTGGGGAGAACTGGTTGCTTCTCTCACTACTCTTTCTAGGTACCCTAGCCTTGTGTCTCTGTTTTGAAGAAAAAAAAGCCATATAATATTTACAGATCTAGGGATATTCCAGGTATGTCGACTGTAATTCACCAAAGCATGTGTTCAGGCCTGACCTGTTTAATTCAGGTTTTTGGTCTGAGGTACCACATTCACTCTAATCACAGCTGCAATTTTAGAAAAGCTTGAACTAAACAGTCCAGACGCTGATACTGGTCAGATGTCCTCAGTTCAGCCTTTCCTCATACTTCCTTAAATCTCTCTGATGCCATCACACCATGTACAGCTTCAGTAAGACAAATGCAGTCTGGGAATACCCATTTCCTTGGTGAGGTGAGTTGTTTAGGCAAATGATAACTTTTCTCACACTCCAGATTGACATTAAGCTTCTTGGTGTTGGATTGGTGCTGACCGTAACTTATGTGCACACTTTAGGAAGTAAGGAAAATAAAACGGCACCGTCATTTTATGACATCATAGATGCCCTCATTCACTTTGTGCTTACAAAATGAACCTCCAGAAAAACTTTTAAGGTATTAAACTCACAAGTTCTGCACAGAATCCTTACTGATAATAATGTTGAGAGTGTAAATGTTTTCACATATCCCTTCAAAGGGCAGGATGTGAGGGACCTCCAAGCATTTTCCCACGGTTAATCAAGGCTTAGTCTCTTTAACTGAGGTCTGTTGAGGCCATGTGTTTGGTGATAAGAAATACTGATTCAATAGCAGCCTGACAAACAGTTCATTTCTTGTAGGTCACTGAGCGACTCTTCAGCAGCAAATGTCAGTGCAGTGTTACTTGCATGTTGCAAAACAACTTCTCTAAGTTACCACAGCTTATGTAACTTCAGAAAGCAAAGAACAAGGTAAAATACAGATGTGTTGGAAATTCACCTTTTCTGTGAGCATGGAAATAAAACACACTTTTACTTTAACAAGTAGTACTTATATATTTGTTCACTGAATTTTAAAACAGAATTATAGGTGAATTTTTTTAACTCAGCACAAGTCTGCTGAGTGTGTGCTCACATTTAAACCCGCTAAGTTATGTGAGAACCATAAAGCAAAGCCAAAGCATAGAAAGACTTTCTTTTTCTCTCATAAATAGGGGCTAGGATTTTTTCTTTCTCGGATCTTTTAAATGTCAGCACATACTCATCAAAATAGGCTAAATAAAATGTTATTGTGTCTATAGTGAGAGATGTTTTCATGTCAAAAAGCAGAGCTGTCACACCTTATTCTTAAGCTCCCTTTGGCAAACACACTCGGGGACTCTCCAAGGTGACACCAAAAGCTTTTTAAATGGAGAATTAAAAATGTGTCATCGTGTAGGATATTTCTCTGTCGGAGTACAAATGAAAAATCTTTGTACGGTTCCTTGGAAAATAATCCATTTTTCTTCAGAGGCTAAAAGAAGTCCTACAAGTTGAAAGGATGTGCACAAGTTTGAGAAACATTTTACCTTTTTGGGGCATTTTTGTCTGTATGGATATGGATGACCATGTTTGATGTGCATGTATGTAAATATATACAGACATCTCCAAACTTGTATCGTGGCAGTCGTGTATGGCCACGGGTGGGGTTGATTCTGTGTGCTAGATGCAGTCTGGTGTCATAAACAGGCACCTTAAACAAGTTTTAATACTGATGCTGGTAGGTGCACCCAGGGCCAGTCACTGAATCAGCTGGACTCTGGGAAGTCCCAGTTGTTGTATGGCTTGCTCACAGTCAGTTCAACCTAAGTGGTTTCTTTCCATTTCTCTGTTTAGAGGTAATGAAGTCTCCACTTGCTCGGAGATACCGCATGGCAATATCTCACCAGAGTGAATTGCAAAAGGTAGCAATTCAAAGTAAACGGTAATTGCTGTGCTCTGCCATGGGATTAGCACTGAGAGCTGGTGTAAAATAGATTGATCTGTGTATCATAGACTCATAGAATCATTATGCTGGGCACTCCTTGCAAGGGAAGTTTTTCAATTGATATTATCCTTATTCAGAAGGACAGGAAGTCACAACCAGTCGAAGCTCCTTTGGCTGATTCCTTTCTTTTTTGTTTTCCTGTTTAAAAAATCCTCACTGTTGGGAAATGTTTTAGACTGTTTCCTTCTTTGGAACTCAGAGTAGTTGAGTTCTTCCTTAAGTAGAGTGCCCCAGTAAGGTACCGGTTCTTTGGTTGGTTCAGTTCACCAGATTCAAAGTGTCTCTGTAGGAATTGCACAAGCATGCAGTACAAGATTAATCACTTGTAAGAATAGACCCTCTTTTTGATGGGTTTTCCAATTAGTCTGATGCGGAACTCATTAAGATTTAGAAATGTTGTCTCTCCTTTTTTGATGACACAGAATACTTTGAATCCTTGATTCCACCGTGCTTTTAGATCCTGTTTCTCAAGCGACATCTCCGAGGTTGGTTCATGTCTTTATCAGCTCGGAATCCATCTTGAGGATCTTTCCAGATTGAAGTGTTACAGTTTCCACAACCGTCTCTTCCATCACAGGCCTCACTGAACAACAACCTATGCAACCATGAGAGTGGTGAGAGCCTGGAATGGGTTGCCAGGAAGGTGGTGGAGGCCTCGTCCTTGGAGGTGTTTAAGGCCGGGCTGGATAAGGCTCTGGCCATCCTGATCTAGGGTGGGGTGTCCCTGGCCATGGCAGGGGAGTTGGACCTGGATGATCCTGTGGTCCCTTCTAACCCTGACTGACTGTATGACTTGGTCTAGGTGATCCTGCTGTGGCAGGGGGATTGGACTAGATGATCTTTTGAGGTCCCTTCTGACCCCTAATGTTTCTATGATTCCATGATTCGGTGAATTTTTCAGAATTCCACTGGTTTTTTTTTCCTTGAGGACTAAGGAAGGCCTCAATCTGTGTCAGTTCCTTTATGTTGAAAGACCTTATGAGTTTATACTTGCTTCTTCTTTCATTACCCCTTACCTGGAAACAAGAAGAGATTGTACTCACTGCTTTCCCTTTAACTAGAATATTCAGGTGCAATGAATATTCTACTCATCCAAACAACACCTGTTTGAAAAATTTGGGTCATAGAAAAAGCAGAAAAAATAGCCTTTCCCTCCTCACTCTTCCTTATCCCCAAATAGAGAGAAAGTAGCAAGCTGTATACAGCAATTGTAACAAAAAAAAAACAACCCAAAAATCCCTCTGAAATGAAAAAAAAGAGATTAAACTTTCTATTTATTGTCAAAGATACTTTAAGAGTTTGATAGCTCTTTTACCATTGATACTGTAAAAGGTCTTTGATTAAAAATTTATAAACAACTTTGACTGTAGGAGGTCTCATTTGTGCAGTTATTTTAACCTTACATTCCACAAATTCATCCAGATTTTGTGGCAATGAACTTAAAGATAAAAGATCAGTCGCGTTTACTGTAGTGTTGAAAGTTTCTGTATTAGGAGCACTGGCTGGACTTGACTAGACCACCTCCAGAAGGGGATCTCTTCTGAAATAAGATGAAAAGTCAGACTACTTGCTCTTTCATGTGTCAAGGGGGGTAAAATTCTAGTGAACTGTGCAGTAACTGTCTATTCCCTACTGTGTACTGAGATTAAAATATCATTTCGGCTGTGATCGTTACCAATCTGAAACTTCAATAGTTGCTCCTTAGAACTGAAGATGCATTCATCTCTCATGCCACACAACATCCAGCCCTTTTTCTGCTTTACTTTTAAAAAGATCACTTACAAAAGCTGAGGGGAGCACAGTGTCTGTTGGTTTGGATAAAATAATATTTTACATAGCTCCAAATAACGTTTGCCAGGAATTTGGGTTTGTGGAGGAAGAAATACTGCAAGCTAATGGAGAAATATTACAGGTTAATGGAGAGGCAGTTTACAGCATCTATAAATACTTAATGCACCACAGGAACAGAAAAGGGGATAGGTAAACAGATGGAGCTAATCCACAAATTATGGTGTTTGGGATTAATAGATTTAATTAGAAATTAGAAAACAAGGACAGAATGTTTTTTCTGTATGAATGCAATGGTATCAGGCTGAATTTTCTGGTACCTTGCACCAGAAATTTTTAACAACTTAAACAACTACTGGTGCTATTTACACAACGGAGAGAAAAAGGGGGTCACTCTTGCCTGGCAAGAACTAACTAACGCTAATTAGTTGGTCAAAATACACGTGCAGTGAGGGTGCAAAGCAACAGAGAATCAGCCTCTTCTTTGTTTAGGATGAGGTTTCCTCATAAGTCCATTTAACATGGAGTGTAAACAGTGTTTGCTGTATTGGTCTGAATAAGTAAGTCAATATGCCTAGGTCCCTTTTCATATGTTAGAGGGACATTTACATAATAAAACATAGGAGATGAAATAGGGTCACTGCTTTAGTGGCCAGCAAAGGTTATCCCACTAATAACTGAGCCAAACTCACGTGACTGGGGCAACTGGCTGTTAAACAGCAGTCGCTGCAAACTAATTCCATCTTGAGTCTTTCTGATTTCTATTTACAGCCTAACACTATTCCCCTACAAGTTGAATATGGCTTTTTTATATTCATACTATTTTTTAAAATGTCACTGAAATTATCTCCGAGGAGCAGATCTGACAGGTCAATCACTGCAGATGGTAAGTGCTTTGTTAATTATACAGAAATTTAAAAACAATTGTAGAATGCCTTGCCTCGGGAGGAATTTCTCTCTTGCTCTGCTTGAAAGTAGATTTCCTCTACTGAATTAATTTTGTGTTTTTGTGCAGATAACAATCTCTCTGCTGCTTTGTAGGAATAACTCTTTGCTCCTTGTTCAAATATGCAACTGTAAATAAGCAGAGGAGATTGCAAATAAACAATGTGATTCCTTTTAAATAATGCAATGTGTGTAATTAGGACGGTGCAATTACAACAGTATACAGCTCTCAGTGTAACAATTAGGGCTTTGGCAAAATGTAATTTGTTCCAATGTAAATGTTTTCCCTCAATTCAGAAGTTTCCCTTGAGTTGATACAATAAAAAGCCCATTTCTACAAACGTGTGCACTTGCACTGTGTGCTCCAACACACAAATCAAAGGGGACAGCTACATTATAATAAGCTATGGGAATTATAAAGTCAGAGCAAACTGATATCAATACTATTTTCTGAGGGGAAAATATGTCCAAATATCCTCTTTCAATTTCCATTTTAATCCCAGAGATGTTGAATGCTTTTTCCAGTTTGTTTTGAATTTACTTGAAAAAAAAGAAATGATCCCCTATGCTGGGCTGCTCCTGTGCTACCTCGGCCCCCCAGTGATGGCAGCTGATTATTTCCCAGTCTTTCCACTGTTTACTCTTGGAGAGAAAGAAGTGCTATTATTGTCACTTTTCAGTCAAGTAACTCAGCTACACAGAGCAAACAAATCTGCTCGAGATTTCACCTGAAGCTTCTTAGGAAGCAAAATTCAAATCTAGACCCACTCTCTCCCCATCAGCATCTCTGGTGTCAGAATCCCTCTTGTGGTGCTGGTGCAATGGTTCCCAATAGCACAGCCAGTGCTCACTCCAGCTTCCATCCTGCAGTCCAGCACAATCAATCCCTGCTCCATGGTTTGCAATAATGTCTGTAATGGTACTATTTTAAAAATCCATGCTTCCCCCTTAGTGATGGGGGAAAAAACAAGGCTTTGGAACATCTAGGCAAGTCCCACCATACTGGTGGGTAAGCAATGTGGAGTCAGAGGTTTTTTGTGGTGTCTCGCAG
The DNA here is from genome assembly GCA_013400115.1 of Rhinopomastus cyanomelas. Taxonomy (NCBI): domain Eukaryota; kingdom Metazoa; phylum Chordata; class Aves; order Bucerotiformes; family Rhinopomastidae; genus Rhinopomastus; species Rhinopomastus cyanomelas. Next base: position 433,543 of record VXBP01006387.1, on the reverse strand, counting down.
TTTTGCATTGACTAAGAACTTTCCAAGAGTAAAGTTAAACTGAGGGTGACGTGTTTGTGGCAACATGCAAAGTGGTGCTACCAGTGTGCAAAACACGGAGCTCTAGAGCACTTCTGCAAATGCCTGGGAGGTGCCTGGGACAGAAGGGATGTCATTACTACTGTGCATAGATGGCAACACTCGGTGTGTTCTCTGCAGAGGAAATTGTCCAGACTTGATTTTCAGATTTCGGTTTCTTCCTCTGTACCAAAGACTGCAAAATTTGGGTGACTTTCCTTACTAAATCATCCTTTTATCATTTTGGAGGCTGCAGGTTAGTTGATCAAAGCCTGAGCCTGCTGTTACCAGTCATTGTCAATACTGCAGCATGTTCAACGAGCAATTCAAGCCCCCCAACAGCAGCAGTAATGTGCAATGATTGCAGGGCTGGGTGCTGCCCTAAGCAGTGTCTGCTTTGGTTAAGTCATTGCTAATGAAACATCACAGCTGATTACACTGGTCAGGAGAGCAGTTCCCTACAAACAGGCTCCATTTTCTCAATGAATCTTCAGATATTTGTCTCTGTTTCTTGAAATGCAAGATATGAGCGAGACAAGCAAAAATGTTCTTTTAATGATAATTTACACTGAAAACCACATGTTATGATTGTGGCTGTGTTCTAGAACGATTTCTCTCTTGATTACATGTACATGACTACCTTGCTTTCCCTGCATTCTGACGAGATAACGAGTAGGAAGAAAGCAGAGGGAGGAAGTACAACAGACCCTCCATAAGTGCAGAGAGATGGAATTGATGTTTAGTCATCCTGTAACCACACTTGTGCCTCTTCTGGAAGAACAGCAATGGTGATCAAAGCAGAAAGGACCTTTGAGATTGGTGCTTTCAGACTGCTCACTAATCACTGTAATTCAGCAGAGAACAGGAACAGACCTACCCCAACAAACACCACAGTCATTGTGCTCTGAGTCAAAGGGATTCTCACCAGATAAGGCTGCAGCAGGGTAAAGCCTGCTCTATTACACAGTGTGTCAACATTAAACATAGGGCTAAATCCTTCGGAAAATTTAGGTCATTTCCCAACCCAGCAATGACAGAGCCAGTCTGCTTTGTTAAGTGAATAACCCTCCTTAGAGCCTGCTGAGGCAGCACCACGGTGAACAGCCTGTGGTCCTACGCAGGCCTGCTGTAACCTTAGCTATGCTGACTTTGGCATTAAGGTGGTGCTTGGTTTAATTAAAAGCCACTTGCAAGAAGACCCGTGTACCTACAGCACATAAACCTAGAGAAACTTCCTCCTCCTCTCCAGTTCGGTTCTTTTCTGTTTACGCATGGAAATTAAACCGCTTTCCGACACGAAGCTGAACGGTAGCCAGGTGCTTTATAACTGTGTTAGCCTGAAGCTCTCATGAGAAATATTTTTTCCTGGAAAATAAATTATAACATGGCTAAGTGGTGCCTGACAAAGCTAAACAGGAGCCATGCTGCTCTATTGCAAATTCATCTGCAGTCTCTCGGTAGAAAGACAAATAAAAGCACTTCATCAAAATCAGTCAGAGAAGCACAGGAATACTCATAGGAGACCACTAAACTCTAAATACCAATCAATTTCACCAACTTTTTTGTCAAACTTGCAAGTCCCCTTAAGCACTGTCATCTAGAACTGCCAGAAGATGCTGCGTCATGCGTTGCAGAAGCAGGGAGCCCCTGTCTCCCTGTCAGGATTAGTGGATGTGCAGGTCAGGGTTTGAAGGCAGTGGGTGGGTCTTGGCTGATATTAAGGTATTGGAAGCAGGCTTGGAAACCTTATGCTCCACTTGAGAATTGGGCTAACTGTTTCTTTGCACTGTTTCGGCTATTTTTCAGTGACCTGAGCAGGTCCCAGTGGCCAGCAGGCGATTTTGTTGCACACATTATGACTGCAGACTTCCGACTGTCCTTGGATTCAAAGTCACTGAAATATATGGTGTTGAGGTATTTTTGTCAAGACATTTTCACTGATACTTTTTCCTACACAAAGAGTTCCTAGAACTATTTTACAGCCAATGAGACATTAAAGGTTGTTAGTGTGTTGATTTCCCACTTGCCACTGACTTCCTACTGTCATTCTTCTCAGCCAAATGCCAAAGGAATCACGAGAGAAGGAAAATTCAGAATTTGACCTCCTCGCCCACTTCTTTAAGATGTGGCTATGCCCTCCCTGTTAAAATACTTCCATTTTCCAAGTCAGAGATATATTCTAAAGTTATATTGGAACAACCTCAGATCCTTTCAACACAGCCTAATGGACAGAGATCAAAATAGCTTCTCTAATGCCCCCCACCCCACACACACTTTGTACACGGCTGTATCATCTTGAATCATTTTGTCTGGAATAAGAAGCAAAGGGAATTCAGCAAATAGGCTGTGAAGCAGAGCACAGAACAATACGTGGTCTAACATAGGTCTAGAGTATATAATCAATACCTTCCTTTACTCTCAAGCCTTTTTTTGTGTCTTCGTTTCTTTGCTTTCAGGTTTTTATTCATGACCAATCTTCGCCTTCTAGATATTTCTCTGTGGTTTTGTTTCATGGTTTGTTTTTCGTTCCCATCCAAGAGAAGGCCTTTCCCCCATGTTGTTTTCTGGAACTGGTGTTGAACTTGAGCGTATTTGTCTTCTGGGACAGATCTTGACTCTAGGCTTCCTTGGAAGAAAGCCAGTTTTGCTTTTGGATATAGTCTGCTCAGGAAAGCAAGATCATGTCAACAGTAGTTCCCAGCTACGCTCCGCTGAATTCAGTCTTCAAACTGAGGTTTGTGTATGTTGTTCTTTGAATATCCTGTGTGTCAGCTGAATGGTCCTGAACACTAACTGAATCATGAGAAGGTGAGTGAAACAGGGGAGGAGAAGCTTGCTGAAACAGTCCCCTGCAGTGCTCTGTAGTACAAGCATACTGCCTACGCTTGTAAATGTGGCACGTGAGGACAGCTGTGTCTTCTGTCCTTCTGCACACGTGTTGGTAAGAAAAGCAATACAAAAGCAGTCACTGAAAACAACAATCCTTCCGTTTTGCTGGACTTTCAACAGGGAGACTAAATGGAATTTGTGCTGTTGTATAATCAGCAGTACAGCAAAGTTCTGCACTGCTTTGTATGAAACTGTGTTCGTCTCTACAACAATTGTCTATGAAGCTACAGAAAAAGATGCCACCATGTTCTGTCACTTCTAAATGATTAAAATAATACCCAGTCTCACCTTAGAAATGAAGCCTGGGTGTGTGGAATAGAAGGTTTGGTGATAAGCTCTAGTGTCTTTAATCCTTTGAATCCTGTTTCAGGTGAGGTTCATGAGTCACTTGGCACTGGTTTCTCAGCAGTAAATAAAATCAGTAGTCTCCTTGCAGGACTGTGGTCTAATCACATCAGACACTAATTAGCTTCCTTGCTGATAGTCCTTAGTAGGACATATGAGAAATCTGAATTATGTATCTCAACAGTGCAGTGGTCATCCTACTGAGCAAAAATTAACTGTGTATACACCCATGGACAAAAAAGCATCTCTGGAAATACCAGATTAAAACATCTCCCTGAAATGGACCCAAGTACTTTTGCTGTTGCTGTACTTCCAGCTGAACCATGTTCAACAACTGTTCAGATTCATCTAGTGTCAGCAGTAATTTTCAGAGAAATATTGAAGTGTGAATCCATGTCACTCAGAATCGAACACTAATCTTATCATCAAATGTACTTGCAAGGGTCAGTCATTGCAGAAGACTGAGGAACTCGCCGAATAGTTCTGCCTCACTCTTGCTGCTTGTACAAGCTCTCAGGAGCACCCATACAGAAAAGATCCATGATTTTCAAAATGTGCTTCATTGGCAGAAATGTGCCTTACATTCCTATAAATTTCATGAAAATGTCAGGATCTGGGATCAAGTGAGGGGAGAATAAGTTACTCTAAGTGTATCTTCACCATTTTACAATGTTGATGTGTGTTTTCAGTTACCAGCAATTCACAAGGCAAAACCTGCACTGCAGACAAGTATCTCCTGGACCTTTGTCAAGTGCAGCTGACTGAAAACCCCAGAACATCTTGGCCTGTCTTACCTTCTCATGTCTTGAAGCAGATCTGTGCACTGAAATGGTTTCAGGAGACACAAAATGCTTAATTACAGAGAAGCATTTTAACAAAAACCCATTTCCCATGCCAGTTCAGCTCTTGATTGTTCCTGCCAATTCTCCACCACCATCTGTCATAAACCTTCACTTTGCTGTTCAGCTGAAATACCAGTATAATACTGATTCCAAAATATCGTAATAGATCCCTGTCCCCTTTGTACTTCTCTGTCTTGACTACAGAGACTTGCAAATCCTGTCCAAGGTAGCCAGTAGCTTTGTCAGCCCTGAGAGTCACAAAAAGAAGCTCATCTGCTAGGGTAACTCATGACAACCTTGTCTTTGGTCACTGGGACAATCTTCAAATATTTATGTCCCCTCCAGTTCCAGGGCAGTTTTAGATCTTGAACTTTTTACAGTAGGATTTTGAAGCTCAAATAGTTCTCTTCCTGGCCCAGACACTGTAAAGTGTAGGAGAAGGTATTCCCTTTACTCTGTCTCTATTTCCTCTTGGTGTTTCCTTGTGGTTTTGATTGCTTAATTCCTTGTCAAACAACAAGCCAGAAATGAATCTGGTGATTTGCAAACATATATAGTTCACAGCAGTTCATGTGTCCCTGAAAGGAGCAGGTTTCTTCATTTCTTATTATTTGATATCAACTCCATAATTTATTTACTATACGGATTGATGTGGAAGTAAGAGCTTTACCTGTACTTTCCTCTCCAGGAGAGAGTGCTGCTGGCCTGAAACCAAAGAGATCTCTTGGCCTGTCTTAGATGATCAGAGATAACTAAATGAGAATGTTGGCTTAGAAGAAATGAGTGGCACACAGAAAACACAGCCCAGGTCCACCTGGGACATGATTTGAAATGTGGCCAATCAGAAGTGGCTGAAGTCTATTCCTGCTTGCTGACTGCAGACAGTCTCTAGGGGAGTAAGTCACATCTAGCCTTTCAATTAGCAGGACAAACCATGCAGATGTCACATCAAACAAATGTAGTCACATTTCAGAAGAGGTCAGTAGAGTAAAAGAAATCACTAGTCTAGCACAAATCCTAGGGAATTGTCTGTGAGAAGGGGTTTGCAAAGTGAGCTACTTGTGCCTGGGATCCCTAGGATGGCTCTGAGAAGGCAGCTCTGCTGTCCTTACTGCAGGCTCAGTGTTTCCCCCTGTTCATGAAGTGCACCATGACTCTACTAGAGAAAAACTCTTTCACCAACTTTTCCCGTTGTGACGTGTCCTGACGCGTTTGTATAGGAACAGGCAGTGGCAGGCTTCAGTGGCAGAAAGAGGAGGTGCCCAGAGCATTCTGTGCCTTTGCCTGCTAACAAACACACTTGTGTTGCTGGGTGTATGGGAAGTTATGGTTGTTACCAAGATACAGTTGAAGTCAAACTGTTGCATAGAAATGATTGATATCTTGTTTTCCTGAGCAAAGCAGTGTGAACATTTGCTGTCAATTATATTTGTTACCGACCCAGATTCTTTTGGCAGTGGTTCTATGTTTAGATGGACTGGCTAAACAACTTGCTACACAAGTGGTCTTCAGCCTGCATTTTGCAGATCGTTTGGATTATTCCGTATCTTTGCATGAGTAGCAAGTTGCACAGATTTGTTATTTCTGTTGTCTGATTAGATGCATTCAGACAAAGAAGTAACTCATTCCCTAGTATTGTTGGGTTTCAATGTGGAATAGAATGCTGTTTTCTAGACACAACTGTAGATTTCTACTTGCAGAGGTACCCTGTTGTATTTAATGATTTAGCCAAATTATTCTCTACAAGTACTGTTGAAAATGTAGTTCCTGATCAGTGCTACCTTAGATCAAATGTGAGCTTTGGAACAAATACACATGTACATATGTGCACACCTCCCTACCTCCCTTCCCTAGATGCTGAAGCTGATTAGTAAATCAAGCTGCTAACATGCAATTCTGATCAACAAAGCAGTCTCTCTATGTAATTAGGAAGCAGCAAGTCAGTCATGAAACCTGGCTTTTATTTTCATCTTCTGTTAGGTTTGCAATGAAATATAAAAGATCAGATAAAACTGTAGAAGATGCTGATATATATCCCAGTAATTTAGGCACAAAATATTTCAGGTAGGCTGAAGACATCAAATGGAAAACATATGTTTGGGATATGCTGCAGCAAATGTGTACATTAAGGAATAGTTTTGTAAAAAAATAGGCAAAATATGTTTTTTTCTCTACAGAATTTTTTCTACCTGTCACTCGTGATCTGTGTCATTCCATTTGAGTGATTCTTTGGGCTGCAGCAAATGAGTCTGCCTGGCAGATCTGACTTGAAACAGCAGCAGTAATGCTTTCCTTGCTACTGGCCCATCTGATCTTTGCAGAGGTCACTGCCTGCATATCATGAAGGCTAAATGAGGCATGTATTTATCCGTCAGATGCTGAGGTTTGCAGTCCAATGGAGCTTAGGGGCTGTACTCTAAATTACACACTCAAGGTGCCAGCATAAGCACCTGCATAATATGTGGTAACCTCCATCAGTGGGGTGGGACCCGTAACTGGGCATAGTAATCTCTGCAGTTGTCCCAGGAGGGTCCATCAGAGCTGGCTAACATGAGCCTCTATAATTCATGTCACCTATTAGCTGCCTGCTGGATTCCATGTGCATGAACTCCTACCGTGTTCATGGTTTCATTTAATCATTAAGTGCAAAGGTGAGCTGAAATGAGAGAAGGCTTCTATTGTCATATAGCAATGAGAAGATGTGCTTTTCCTACTGTGCTCATGATTTGCTGGATGTTTGTAATTAATCTTTGTACAGGTCATCAAGGAGTGAGGCCAGGAGCATCACTCTATCCTACTGCAAGCTGGAAAGAACATGTGGAAAAAATTCATAAGCTACTGGAGGACAGACAAGGATCAGGACTCCAGCTAACTCACAATCAGCAAAGGGGCAGATGTCAAACAGCCTTGATCACCACGTTAGTGGTGTTAATGGGAGAATCAAAATAAAGAGGGAGTAGTGTATATATAAAGGGAGAAATGTATGGGTATTACGAGAAAACAACTGGAATCTGCTTCCCTGTGGTGAGCTGTACTCTCATGTTGCACGATGCTGACACACTGCACAAGCCTTGTAGCTGAATCAGTCTCTAGGTGGATGTCTCTCACTCTGTACACTATGGACAGAACCTACCCCAGCATTAACAGCAGGAGAGGGCTGGCAGTATTTCAGACCTGTGGATGGTTTGTCTTTCAGTTTCTCCCATTCCTGTTTGAGTCATAGATCCCAGAAGCAGCACTGCATAGCAATGTCTCCAGCAGCTGTTCTGGGGAGGGCACACTATGGCTGAGCTTAAGGCAAGTGTTAAAGTCCCCGCGCAGTAGCTTTCAGCTCGGTGTTTGACACCAAAATGTGTGTGTGAAGTGAACCATACAGACAAGGGAAGGTATGAGATGGGAAGGAACAACAAGAGTTTATTGTTAATAATGGGAAATGGATTTGGCTGGTAAGTTTATTCTTACTCTGATATGTGTGTGAGGGTCAATGGGAAAGAAGATATAGGAGGAGAAATAGAGATGGATGAAAAAAAGTGTGTATGTGAGGAACTTCAGAAGGAAAATTAAGATAAGGGAGTTACAGTGGGAGATAAAAAGTTGGTAGCAATGTATTGAGTGCTTATCCATTTCCCTATATACTGAGACCATCATACTGAGTTGTCTTCACATTGTGATGCAGAAGAAATATGCAGATGGTGGTGCATAAGCAAGTTGAAGGACTTGGTGGATGTCAATGATAGAGTTGGCACTGATGACTAACACTGAGATCTGGAAATTCCAAACTATCTGAGTCCAAATCTGTGATCTGGAAAATGCAGAAAGGAAAATCTTGAAAAAATATTGTTTACTTCACTGCCCTCTCTGATTTCGGCCTTGGATATTTCACACACTGCTGATCTTCTGCAAGACACCCATGAAATCAAGACCAGGAAAACTCTTTTGCTCTATATTTGTTGTATAACTTAGCACTTGGCAGTGGACATCCCGTTTTCTACATGTCTCAGAACCCTAACTCCTTTGAATATCTTCTTAGGCATTTAATTGGCTGTGTGAGAGCTAAGTTCTTCTGTATTTGAATCAGCCATACATTTCACATATTTGGGAATTCTCCCTGAATTCTTTTGAAAACCTAAGGTGACAATATCAAAAACAGTTATATAGACCCAAACATCAGTAGTGCCAGATGGGAATCATCAGTTGGCACAGTCAGTTCAGCTGAGCATGAAAGACAATGTTGGAACCAAGCAGTTTGATCAACACAACCAACACCAACACAATTTATACTTCACTCTATTGAATTTACCAGGTCATATTTACTATATCACAGCTCCTTAAGCTGGTGTTCCACTGTTAACATACCTTTAGGCTCCACTGAAATACATTGAAAATGAAGTCACGGAATCACAGAGTCACAGAAACTTAGGGATTGGAAGAGACCTCAAAAGATCATCCAATCCCCCTGCCAGAGCAGGATCATCTATGTCAAGTTGCACAGGAATATGTCCAAATGGGTTTTAAACCTCTCCAGAGAAGGAGACTCCACAACCTCCCTGGGCATCCTGTTCCAGTGCTCTGTCAAGAAGAGGCAGATTTTCTAAAACAACGGAGAAGCAAGGAGTAGGATGTTCAGCATCAGGTAACAAACATACAGCACAAATTACAACACCTCTCTGTAAGCCCAGAAATGTATTTAACGCGTAAGTACCTTAAAGTCACTGCAACGTTGGCTTCTTCTGTGCTTAAGTTAAAGAAACTTACAAAGGATGCACCCATGAACTTGTTTGTCAGGAAAACAGCAGAAACCTTTCTAAAGTCTTCAAAACAAAGGCAAGTGACTGATAAAGCTTTCTATCCTTTTTACAGCTGCAAACAGCCCTAGTTACTAGCAGGGAAAGTCATAATTCAATTTCAACCTGAAAAAGTATTGACAAAACAAACATAATGTAGTGTCCCAGACTTCCTTCTGGGGAGCTCAACTGAAGTAGAATATGCAAAAAATAGTGAGTTGTCAGTAAGGGGATTTCTAAAACACAAACAAATAAAGTTCCTCAATGAAGAATTTCCTCCACTCATAAATATCAAATAACTTCTAATAAAAATGTGACATGTGATGAAGTCTTTTGTAGAAGGAACAGCCAACTTGTAGGTCCCAGTTTCCCTTATCTGATAAGCAGTTTTGATGCCTTTTTTGTGAGTAAGGGCCTCAAAATAGGAGTCATATTTAACAGAAATAAAGATAAATTATAAGAGGATCCTAAATTCTGGAAAGAGTTGCATTTTACTGATCAAGTGCTTAATGGTATAAAACTGGAGAATGCTGTAGAATAATTGGACAATTGGAATACATAGGACAGCAACATAGAATCATCACAGAACCATAGAATTGTTAGGGATTAGAAGGGACCTTGAAAGATCATCTAGACCAATCCCCCTGCAACAGCAGGATGACCTAGACCAAGTCGCACAGGAACAGATCCAGGCAGGTTTTAAATGTCTCCAGTGAAGGAGACTCCACAACACCCCTGGGCAGCCTGTTACAGTGCTCTGTCACCCTCACTGTGAAGAGGTTCCTTCTCATATTTATGTGGAACCTCCTATGTTCCATCTCACAAACATTGCCCCCTGTCCTATCACTTCTCGAAGAGCCTGGATCCATCCTCCTGACACCCACCCTTCAAATATTTATAATGAGGTCACCCCTCAGTCTCCTCCAGGATAAACAGACCCGGCTCGCTCAGCCTTTCCCCATAACGCAGGTGTTCCACTTCCATCATCATCCTTGTTGCTCTATGCCGGACTCCCTCCAGCAGTTCCATGACCTTCTTAAACTGAGCAGTCCAGAACCAGACACAATATTTCAGAAGCAGTCTCACTAGACCAGAATAGACGAGGAGAAGAATCCCTCTCGATCTGCTAACTACCCCCATTCTGAAACACTCCANCATCCAGACCACACTGCCTCAGTTTGGCTGTGAGGATGCTATGTGAGACTGTGTCAAATGCCTTACTGAAGTCAAGATAGACCACATCCACCACTCTGCCATCATCTACCCACCTGCTTATGCGCTCAAAAAAGGTTTTTAATCTGGTCAAGCATGACTTCCTTTTGGTGAAGCCATGCTGACTGTCCCAAGGACCCTCCTGTCCTTGATGTGCTTGGAGACAGCCTCTAGGACAAATTGTTCCATCACCTTTCCTGGGATGGAGATGAGGCTGACAGGTCTGCAGTTACCTGGATCGTCCTTACCCTTGTTGAAGATTGGAGTGACATTTGCTCTCCTCCAGTTTCCAGGCACCTCTCCTGATCCCCATGATGATGGAGAGTGGCTTAGCAGTGACTTCGCTGTCTTCCTTAGCACTCGCAGGTGCACGCTACCAGGACCCATGGATTTATGTCCATCCAGTTTGATCAGCTTATCCCTAACCCAGTCCCCATCAACCAGGGAAAGCTTCTCTTTTGTCTCAACTTCCTCTGGGGCCTCAGCAGTCTGGGGCTTGATATCAGGACAGCCTCCAGCAGTATAGACAGAGGCAAAGAAAGTGTTCAGTATCTCTGCTTTCTCTGTATCCTCTGTCTTTGGGGCTCCCACCTCATTCAGTAGAGAGCCTACATTTCCTATAGTTGTAGTTTTACCTCATGGTGACTGCAACCAACACTGCCCTCAACCTTCACTGCTTCAGCCAGACCCTCCTTGTTGGTGAGTACAGCGCTCCTGTCCTAGTGGTCTCCTCTATCATTTGCATCAGGAAATTCTCACCAATGCCCTGGAGGAACTTTGTGGACTGTGGATGGTTGACTGAGCAGGTCTTCCAGTAAACATCAGAGCAGTTAAAATTTCCCACGAGAACCAAGGCCTGTGTCCTAAACGTCCTTACAGATTTATGAAGTTCTGAGACTGATCTAGACCAGAGGAGAGGCAGCAATGTACATGTTTCTGTTTGCTTAAGGAAAGTCTGATTTAACACTAACTATGTACTTATACACACAAATATTGTTTCAAAATTTTTTCATGTGGTCTTGCTGGTATGGGAAACTAAGCAGAAATTCATAAACAGTTCAGATTCACCTAACATTTTGTTTCCATTTATCACTTAAGAAAACTTCTAACTCAAACCTCAGACCCAGCTTTGATTCAGATCTCATGGGATGGGGACTTTTCAGCGGAGGTCATCTATCAGCATGTGCAGCAGGAGGTGCGTTATGTGTTCCTTAGGTCAAGCCTATATCCTTGCTAAGGTTTCTAGAGCTGGTGTTGGAATCTCTGGTGCATAACTAATGGAATAAATTATATCAAACAGTAATTGTCTTTTAAAAGGTGCTGTGAACCAGCATCACCAACCACTTGCCTACAGAGTTAGAAATTACTTTTATTTGCTGAGCACATCTGAAGCTTCTGTGAGCAGCACTTCGGCAGTCATTGAACTCAAATCTCTTCTTGAAGAAACATTGCTTTTAAGAGAAACTATGAGGGCAAATCTTTAAAATTCCATTCTCTTTCCCTGCGATGAGCAAATCCTGTAAAACAAAAACCAACTGGAATTGTAACTTCTCAGCTGCACACAAACAGAATTAGTTTCCGTCTTCATGAAGAAGCTTGACATGAGAACAAAAGAGACCTCTGTGCTTTCACGAAGCTGTAGAAATGTCATTTTCTTTTCATTGTCAGATATTTTGCAGAATGGCTATAATGTTAATTCTATTTCTAGGATGAAATCAATTGTATTTAAGATGTAAAAGGAAGAAAACAGCAAGGCGGCAGCTGAATGAATAATATCCACAAATAATTTAATTCCCATTCACTTTGTTTTCAGTTTGTATTTCCATCTGTGAATGGATACAAAGGTCTTAAATGCAATGGATTTTATTTTTCTACATGTTTCTTCAGCAAATAATTTATTGGATTGCTGCTTACTGAAAATACTGGAATGGTTAATTTAGTCTGATTAATCACACTTCATATTCATTATTTTTCAACTAAGTGACATACAGGAGCAACCAGAGCAGTGTATCTCACATACATGGCAAACAAATACAGAAACACTTGTATATTAGTTCACTGTCTCAAATTCAGCTTACTTTTCTCTGTGTTCCACTTGCATACCAAACCAAACCTAGCAGAAAACTCACATCACATGCCTGTGCTTCCCAGTTCATGCAGGTTTCTATCTGACAAGATCATCTGGATGAGATTCACAAGTGTATTCCACAGGTCTCCTTGATTCTTTCAAACTAACATCAAACATGTAGCTTGTAAATTTAAAACTGGCTTTCTTCGGTAAAGTACAATGTTGAGGTGAACATCTGAACAGACATATTTTGTGTATTTCCATCAACAAGAGGAAGGAGACTTGGAACAGCAGACAGAGTGAAATAGAATCAGGCAGGAGAACCCACAGCACCGAACTAAGAGGCAAGAGCTGAAGCACGGATAGAATGGAGCTGTGGAGAAGGTTCACGCTCAGGTTCTATTCTTCTGCAGATATAACAACCCATCTCCTAACTGGGAAAACAGATTCCATCCTTCTCACTAGTCCAGCTATTTGTGTTGTTCTGGTTACACATAAAAAGAACCAACGGGACGTGCGTAACTGCAAGTTTCACAGATCATCGTTGTGAATAAGCAGCATTGCAATAGTACTGCGGAGTACCAAGGTGATCAGATTTGACATCTTAGCTGCCCTGAATTCGAGCCAGCTATGAAAATGCTTGATCAGGTTTGGTTTTTTCTTACTCCTGATAGTTAGAATGAAAGCTCCAGCATAGTTCAAAATGCTAAGGAACTTCTCTTCTATTGCTCCTTTCCTGGTTTGTTTTGATTTTATTGTCCACCAGAAAGACAAGAAAATATCTTTGGAGCTCAAAAAGAACAGAGTAGTTGAACTTTTCACTGCAATTTAAAATTTGTTTGCCTAATCTGGAACTACAAGTCTGGATTTGGGAAGCAGAAAGGCACCAACAGGAGACTCTTTGATTTCTTGAGTTCTGTTAACTAGCAGTCAGATTTACCAGAGTTCTAAGCCTTGCAAACATTTTGGAGTCGCCATGACATTTCAAAGTAGTACATTTTTCTTAATTCAACCTTTGAAGAAAAACAGGAGTGTGAAAATAAAAGGCCATAGATCCATGGAAGAGGAAGTTCTACCAGGTGCATCTGAAGTTGTGGGAAGATAATGCTGAAATATGAGGGTGACAGTGTGAGGAAGCTGCCTGTGTATTGCAACTGTGTTCTTAGGATGCTTTGCCACCCCTTGCACAGAGGCTGCTCCCCTGTGCCTGTTGTTTCTAGTCCATATTGAATGCTGATATTCTTGATGTCAGAGCTCTTGATCTGTTTAGTCTGAGTCTGACAGAAACATCTTGGATTAAAAAAAACTCTGCTATTAGTATTTCTTTTAAAATTTGGCTTCTGGCATTTTCGTTTCATTGAATTGGAGGAGATGAGAAGGTGCACTCTCAGGTTTCTACATGACACCCAGATGAGGGGAAGGACTGATATGCTGGAGAACAAAGCTGCTGTGCAAATGGACCTAGACAGACTGCAGGATTGGGCAGCTGAGACCAAGAGATATTCAGCAAGCCACGGGCTCTTGCCAGGATCTCTCCCAGCACAGGAACAGTATTAATAAACTGGATCAGGTGCTTCAGAAGGCTACCAAGATGGTCAGGGGACCGAAGGGTTTGCCCTGCAATGAGGGGCAGAACCCTTTGGTGTGGAGTAATTGTGAACATTGCAGGCACTTTGATGGAATACGGTGTTATGTTACTCTTAATATGGTCTTAATTCAATTCAGTTTTAATAACTCCTAAACTATAAGTTGGTGGAATATGCTGAAATCCATCCATTCAAATTAAGTCATCACATAGGGGGATTTGAAATATGTGCTCCCTGTGCATGTTCTGTTTAAATACTGTTGCATCACCCACAGACACTGAGAGACAGAGTAAGTAAAGACTGATTACCACACTGAAGACCAGCTTGCTGACTGAGCAGCCTGCTTTTACAGAGGGCCAAGCCACACTCACATGGGTGTTAAAATACTGTTACAATTCATATCAGAAAGAGAAATCATTTGAAAACCTCTAGAAATTCCATTCTTTATTACTGTCAGAACCCTCCTAACAGGACAGAGCCTAAATAGTTAAACAATCTGTGACAAAGTATTTAAAAAGTGTTGGTAAAACACAGGAAAACCTGAGATGCAGGGAGTCTTTGGAAACTACTCCCATGGTAAGTAGGAGGAATTTCACTACACCTGCAGGTTTGTCTTCTGCTATTATTCAGAAATTACTAGCTGATTCTTATCACCAATGCATAGAGTTGTGAAAATGAGACATTGCACCAGTAAGAGTGACATCAGTACTTGCTAGAGGTGGGAAAAATGTCTTTCAATTACTCCTTTTCTTCCTCCTCTTTTGACCACATGTCAAATCAGGCTTAATTACAGTGAGAGCAATTGTTAATCCATGTTGTCCTTTGATATGAGAATTTCTTGAGGCTACAGAGTAAAAAGCAAAATAAAGCCATTTAGTGAACCTAGTAATTTACACACTTCGTTGCTGTTATTAAATAAAGCAACACAGTACAAAGGCAGGGAGAGGTGCTCTACTCAAAAAGCTTGATTGCTTGCTTTATCCCCTGCCAGTATGGATGTGACTTCATCATATTTAACAACGTGAACAAATCTCTTCTAAAAAGCAAATGCCAACCTTGAATTTACAGTTTCACTCTTTGACCTCCAATTGTATCAAGGATAACAGCATATTTCACAGTTTCCTCTCTAGTTCTACATAAGTAATAATTGCCACCAGAATCATTAAACAAGTTAAGGCATTTAACTTCATTATAGTAGTTCTTGTTAGTCAGGCACATCGTGCCATTATCAGACCTTTTACATCCATAGAAACAATTGATAAATCTGTAATAATTTTGTGTCTCAAAGATTGGATAATGATCCCTTGTAGTTCTGTGACATGACACACAAAAGTACTGCTTTTCAGTGTGTAATTTCTCATTTCAGAGAGCGTTAACCAGGCTGAAAAAAACCCCTTTCATACAATCTGTTCAGCAGAATGTACATGAATGTGGGGAACACTTTCTTAATAGATGAGCCACCATTGTGATTATTTTCAGTAACATTTGCTGTACTTAATGGTACCATCCATCTAAGGATCTCTACATTTATCCTGTTTATAGGATGGTTAAAACCTTTATGGAGGAATCATTAATTTCCTTGCAAATGTCACTGACTTTGAATGCTTTGATCAGCCAGAGATTAGCCCAGCCCCTGTCATCAGCAGTCTCTGATGAGTTCAGGCTGATTTGCTTTGTACATCAAAGGCATAAAAGGGACCACTCTGAGTCTCAGTCTTTCTGGCTGCACTTTTGAAGTCTCCTGAATACACATGAGCCATTTTGTTCCAGGAGAATGAAAAGCAGAGGCCCATTGTTCATGTGGTGGACAATGCGCTTCCGAATTTACAAATTTATGTTGCTTTTCATCAGAGACACAGTCTGCCTCCAGGAGTGTCCCCAGGGGTCAAGTGAATGGGTCATAACCATAATGATAGCCAGTGACATAAAAAAAGGAAAAAATTCCTCAAACACCCCAGTATAAGATGGTCAGAACTGGACCCCATGTGCTGCAAGGCAATAAAGTGCCAGATAACTGGAAAGTTGATGGCTGTGACTTGTCGAAGTCTGTAAAGAAAAGAGATGTGTTGCACGAAGATGAGAAGAGGCAACTTCTACATCGCAGGGGTTTTTGTACCAGTTTTTGCTCTTTTCTTTAAATTGAACTCTATTTGTATTTTGAAAATATGTATAGAGCAAAATCAAACAGACAAACCCCTAGTAACTTATTATGTTTTAAATAGTAGTTGTCTTTATGAGAAATATGTGTCGCAAACTTCTTCGAAGCACCTGTTTTATCCTGTAAACTGGCCTATAAATCAGGTACCACTTTTCTCTGGATTTTTTTCACATAGTATTTTTAAAAGCTTCCATTTTCAAGCATTTCTATATAGGTTCCTCTGAGCTTCTAACAGCACATATTTATTAAGATTTTCAAAAGCAATACTAAAAATTATCACCCTGAATGTCTATTATGACTCCTAATACACGGTTTGATTTTCTAGAATTGTTCAGCAGTTGTCTTGAAGAAACTCCATTCAATAACAAAGTTGCTAAACAGAAACTGAAAAGGTTCTGAGACACATGAAAAGAAGTTTCATATCTTGTATGGTTGGTGTGTCATAAGTCAGTTATATTAACACTATGCTAGGCTTCACAGAATACAAATAATGGTCAGTCAGCGTTGCCCCCGTGTGTGGCTGAGAGCCATCTTTCATCGATGAGAAGGTGGATGAAGTTACCTGTCAGGGCATTGCCAGCTCTCATTTGTACATTATTTTCACATGTTATCCTCCAAATGCAAATAGAAACTGTGAAGAGAACAATTCTACGGAACCAAAGTCTTTTCAGATGGAGTATAGATGGTCTTCTACCAGTCTGCTAGAGGTGCTCCACATACTGCATCCTCAGGGGCCACAACATGCTGCTTGAAAAGACCCTTTGTGAATGGGAGCACATGTTTCACATTGTAGTGGCTCTTAAGAGTGCCAGGACATGTTTTGGATTTCACTTAGCAGGGAATTGCCAGGACAGTGTGATTCTTTGACAAGAGGTAAAGCGTGCTTACTGCTGCATGTGCTGGTCAGCACAGATGCTTTGGTAATTGTAAGTGCAGTACCTGTAGGACTGCTGAATGTCTGTTACTCTCTCACACTCTAACCACACTGACATTAATGCAATATTTTGTTTATTTATTATTTTTAAATTTTCAACAAAATGACCTCGCATCTCCCTGTTGCGCCCTTTTTTGTCCACATCCTAGGATGGCTGGGTCACAGAAGGTGCGTACACTAGTCAACACACCCCCAAGGCTTCCACGCCTGATTTCATCAGTAAGCTCCTAGAATAAATCATGGATGAGTTTTATGACAGCAGTCACAGACATCATACACACCCACAACACTCACAGATCCATTCACAGCAAAGCTATTACACTTTTTCACCCAAAAATAGGTTTATTCTTGTGTCACAGAGACTTTAGAAAATCCCTCTTGAATAAAGGTTTGGGAACTTGATTTTCAGATGTTGACAGTTTCCTCTTCAAATGTCTAAAGAAGATACAAGTGCTGGAAGAAGTTAAGACGATGAGAGAACAAACTGCATTCTGTGCCTCCAAATGCTTCGTTTGTCTAGGCACTTTTTATTTCGTGGGTTTCCACAGCTGAAGTCACACTGTGGTGCTGAGACGCTTCTGTCTGGTCAGAGGAAAGTGGCTGCTTAGCAGTGACATTTTCTTTTAATTGGGTCCCGTTAGATAGGTGATTTCTATTATTTTTTCTCCTGTATGTGAGATCTCTACAGGATGAAAACTGTAAAGCTGTGGGGATTTTCTGGCACAGATACTTTTAGATACTGAGAGATGATCTGCAAGGTTTAAAGCAAGACACTTTTTGACTGTTTCCATGATCACTGAATGCATCGTTAACCCCTTTATTGTTGATATCCTACAGAGACCTGATGTGTAGTTTTAATTATTTTAAAATGCATTACTTTGTTACTTAGCTGTTGATTAAACATAAATTAAAAGATGGCAGTGGCAGAGTATTGTTGCTCATTAGCAGATCTAAAACCCTAATCATCTAGTAAGGGACTAATTTTCACATACTTTTTAAAACAATAAGCACTCTTGTGTAGGAATTATTTGTGCTGCTTCTACTAGTTAATTAACCAAATCACCAGAGAGAGCACGTGAGTGATTATTTTCTATTATTTCAATGGAGAGACCTAAAGCAGGAATCCCAGTCAAAGCTCATATTCTTTATAACAATAAAATGTATTTGAACTTCAAGTGCTCAACTATATTAAGGATTCTAGCAGGGAAAGATGGGAAGGACAAATGCAAGAGCAAGGAGACTAGAACTCTCATTCACAATTTTGCAGAGACAAGAGACTAATCCTACTGCAGCAGGCAGTGCTGGAGTCCATACAAGAACCCACCCATAAATAGCAGAGCTACTGCAAAGAAATAATTGTAAAAGAAATCTTAAAGTTGATTTTTTTTTTTTAATACTCACCTTACACAACAATTCCTTGAGTTTAGAAAGAGAAAACCTCAAATTTATTGATTGGATAATTTTCTAGCACTCAGCAGTAATTACTTCATGCTTATGCTCCCCTCTCTTTTCCATTTTCAGGCTTTAGTCTGGCAGATGGTGGTTCATGTGGTGAAATACAAGAGTGATTGTTGAGGTTGTAGTCCTTCACCTCTTTCATTCATTTCCAGGGTACTGGCAGGTAGGACTGATGGTCATAGCTGGAAATGGAAAGTTCTTACTCCTATAGAGGGAGTCACTTTGAAGAAGATGGTATTATCCCTGAAGTGTTGATATAAAGGTATAAAAGTGATGGTACAAAGGTGTAAAAGTGATGGTATAAACACACAAACCAAGACAAGGTCTTAAGACACTTTTACAACTGTGATGAAAATATTCCAGCTTTGATAAATTGGACATTTTCAGAAACGCGAAGACAAAGTAGCCTATTTCTATTTAGCAAATTTAAGTTGCAGAAAGTCTAATAGTTAAACTGATAATAATTTGCTGAATACACACCTGTAACGAGCTAAAAACTGGTTCTGTACAATTTTTTAGTAAAAATGTGTAGTTACAAACAAGGAGGGGGAACAAAATCCTGGAAGCTGTTACATCCGTGTCTCCTTCTCTGACACACGAAATTTGGAGTTTTACAACAACCATCTGTTTGTGATCATTAAATCCTTTCTCAGCCTTTTATAAAACAATTTGGTGTAACTTGGAAATGAATGTGGCTAAATTTACATAAGAAGCAGCCTTGCTAACATTTGGAAGTCAGCCACAGGAGTCCACCTCTGTGCTCCTGGAGCTGAGCACCATTGCCCATGGGTGGGGTTTCTCTCTGGAGCTCTGGTTCCAAGGAAGGGAAAGGCCTACACTGAGCATTATGTCTTCCACCTTCCAGCGTGTAACTGTTTCCTTATTACCAACCTGTTTCTGTTTTATCTGTGGTCCTGGTTTTCCAGTCCTGTCTGCAAGCAGATTGCTAGCAAGTTGTTAAAAAATGAACCCAAAGGGCAGAAATGGATTCCTCCAGTCAAGTGAACAACATCCCATAGTGTTGGTCGGGCCCTGTTGTTGTGGATACACTGACACCCTTAGGGGAAAGAAAGAGATCAAATAAGTAGATAATTTTATTGGGAGGAGTAAAAGTAAATCTCTTGTGTGGTCCTCCCTTGTGTGCAATCTCCTAGATGATGCTGTAAGCAGTGGTTCTTAGTTACAAATCCTGCATCATCTGCTGTACGGTGCTGTCTCACATACTGAGATGCATCTAGTTCCAGGTCATTTTTTCTTTATAATTTTCTTGGCTAATGATTTATTCACCCTTGCATATTGTGTATGTTCAGGTTTGCCTGTGCAGATTTATCTCTATTCTGATCTGTCTTATTAGTGAACCTCATTTTTGTTTTGTTTGTTTTGAGCATCATAAATTAATGTGAACATTTATTGGAGAAACAAATAGTGATTACGTTAATGTTGGCTTCGTTCTAACACTACTGTGGGATGTTTAAATGGCTACCAATTTCCTTTCCTTTGTAATCACAGACACAATGTTTATTTTTGAAAGCTATTTAAGAGAATCGGTTAGTGCTTGGCTTTACATGAGTTTGATATAAAAATAACTGGTTGAGTCAGTAAAGAAAAAGATGACCAGATGGTAACCTCAGTATGAGATAGAGATGAACTTGAATCTACAGTGAGAAATGTCCCAAATAACGAGGATTGTTTGAGAGGAAGGTGGGATGTGCACTTTGTGGCCATGAATAACGCATCGATGTACATACTTCAGTAACCAGGAGTTTTCTGTATAGATTACCACAAGAAAAGTTCTACATGGGAATTAAGTGCTTTGGGTAGCTGAATTATTTCAAGTATGCATGTGAGAGAGGAGAAAGTCTCAGTTTTGTATTCCTGGTGTCAGTGAAGGAAAATGGTGAACTGGGATAAAAATACTGTGTGACCTTCCCAGGCAAGTGCTGTCCTGCCTGTCCTGGCAAGATTATTCCCCCAATTTCTCTTTCCCATTATAACCAAACTAGATGGCAAACTCTTCAGCTCTGCAAACGAGGGAAGTCACATTCAAACTGGTAAGAACATATAATCCCACCTCAAAGAACTTATGAAAATCTGTCTGCCCCACCTGTTATTCCCTGTGTGAAAAGTTACACATGGAACCGATGCTGAGGAGTCTCTCTAAAAGGACAAATCTTAGCAGTTCTCCCTAGCCATGTCTTCTGCCCAGAAACACAGCCAAGAGAAAACCTGTTAACTCTGCTCAGTAACAGGGCGAGGTATTGCAACACAAGGAAGCTGAATCAGTGCGAAAGGAAATGCCGCTGCTACCAAAGTGGTTTGCCATGGGAGATTTGCTGCGATGTGAATGATGCTCAGGGCTCACTTTGTGAGGGTGTTGATTCTGCAGAAATTTTAGGTACAAGCCTTTACTGGCTGTTGCTCTTACACTAGCCAAACAGCTGGCATTTGGGCCCTCCTGGTAACAGAAATCAAGCACTTGCCAACTTTGCTACTTGCACCAATAACTATCTCAGAGGCAGCTTTGCCCCAGTGGTCCCCAATGACTCTGTGCTCTTCTCTGTCTTTCCACTTTCGCAGGCAGCTGCAGAAGCAATTGTGCTGCTCTGTGTTTTCTTAGGATGTGCTCAGCAAAGCCTAGGAGGAGAAAGGGAGTCATAAGATCTTTTGCAAATTAAGCAATTAAGCACCTCTCCTATGAGGCCAGACTGAGATAGTTGGGGCTGTTGAGTCTGGAGAAGAGAAGGCTCCCAGGTGACCTTATTGTGGCCTTCCAGTATCTGAAAGGGGCCTAAAAAAAGGCTGGGGAGGAGCTTTTTAGGATGTCAGGTAGCAACAGGACTAGGGGGAATGGAGCAAAGCTGGACATGGGTAAATTTAGACTGGATATGAGGAGGAAGTTCTTCACTGTGAGAGTGGTGAGAGCCTGGAATGGGTTGCCCAGGAAGGTGGTGGTTGAGGCCCCGTCCTCGGACGTGTTTAAGGCCGGGCTGGATAAGGCTTTGGCCATCCTGATCTAGGGTCGGGTGTACCTGCCTATGGCAGGGGAGTTCAACTGGATGATCTTGTGGTCCCTTCTAACCCTGACTGACTGTATGACTTGGTCTAGGTGATCCTACTGTGGCAGGGGGATTGGACTAGATGATCTTTCGAGGTCCCTTCCAAACCCTAATGATTCTATGATTCTATGAAATTGTTAGTTTCTCATCAAAACTGAATGCCCTCTTCTAGCTGGGAATACTCATTCCAAAAGATCTTCACTAAACAATTCCGCTTTCTCTTTCCCCAAACAGAGTCTTCAGTGCAGTCCTTTAGCAGCAGACTCAGACTAGGACTGATCACGATTTTATTTTGATACAACTAATCTAATCAATTTTGTAGGCGTAGGAACTTTAAACCCATCTTAGATCTTCCCTCCAGTCTTTATTTTGTTGCATTGAATCCAGTACTTAAATTTGCTGGACTGTGGTGTTGTTCAGGTGTGGTTATTTCCATTTCCCATAAATCAAAAGTCATTATTTAGGGAAGTGATGTGAACTGGTAATTATGGCTGAGCTCCCTTTTTTTCTGGGGTGTGATATTAGCCCCAGTGTCTTCAGATGCCCCAGCTGAAAACGCATGTACTGTCCCAGACTGTTTCTTTTGCAGGGTTTTCTGTTTACTGCTGCCAGAATGCAGTTTTAGCAGGGCATGCACCTCCACTTGAGATGTGAGGATTGAGCCTTTAAAGGCGGTGAGCAGATTACAACCTGTCTGTTAGTGCTGAGAATTTGTCTAGATTAATAAATGTGTGATGTGGACCACCAAACTCACAGGCATCCAGATATCAGCCCTGAAGACTTGCTGTCTGCCTGATGAGATAGATGCCTTGAGCCCCTCTGAGTGATCAGGGATCACTTCAGCTGCATTGTTTTTCTTTCAGTGTGCCAAGTGGAACAAGGCTTTTGGTTCTGCAAAAAACCCTTATGTGTTAGCTAAGTGTATGTGGGCAGCCCTTTAGCTGGTTGGTTCTTCTTTGCTGTAGCTGTTAAATATACAGCTGAAAACAGGCAAAAACTATCTAATCAAGAAACCAAAACATAGGGAAAAGGTAGTCAGTTTTATCTCTGAAAAATGGATCTAACACAGCAATAGCAGTCTGCCTCTGTTTTCTCAGTACCGCTCCTGGCACTTGTTTGGGCTGTAGGTATTGAAATCTAAGGACTTCTAAGGTTTTTATGTTTCCCCACAGAATCCTGTTCATACATTCTTCTTAGGAACAGAAACTTGTCAACCATGCAGTTTGCCTTTCTCCCACGAGCATAGTCACACTCCCTATTAACTTTCACATCATCTCCACAGATGTCCAAGCACTGGCTTAGTAAGAACTTAGCACTTTTAGTTCTTAGTAAGTAGTGGATTTATAGTTTTATTATTATTTGGTAGTCTCTTGCCACTGATGTTTTGGACATCTTTGTTAGCTGTACATGTCTGGTTTTGGACTTCATCATGCAGAGGAAAACAGAAGACAGAAATTCTAGCTTCAAAATTAAATTTGCATTATCACAGTAGACCAGCTTGGAAGGGACCTTGAGGATCATCCAGTCCGAGCCTTTAAGCTAAAGAAATACAGTTTAAATGAGGCTGCCCAGAACCCTGTCAAGCTGAGCCTTGAAACTTTCTATAGGTGCAGAATCCACCACTTCCCTGAGAAGAATATTCAGGTGTCTTATTTCACTCTGGAGTCCAGCTGGATTCTCCCCAGGAGCAGCTTGTATCCATCGCTCGTTGTCTGTTCTATGTGACTCCACCTTCTCAGCAGCTACCTTTTATGTCCTGGTAAATGGTGATAAGGTCCCCCTACAGCCTTCTATTCTCAAGGCTAAAAAAACCCAGCCCTCTCAGTCTTTCTTCATCCTCATGGTCTTTTTCAGGACCCTCTCCAGTCTATCTGCATCTTTTTTGTATAGCAAACACCAAAACTGAACACAGTGGGACTTTCTACCTTCTGTCCTTCTTCAAAATGATTAGCAATTTCATAGCAGAGTGGAGCACTAACAGATCTTAAATACTTGTTGCTAGTGTTGTTTTTCAGATATAAGTACTGCAGAAGCTTTACTTAGTCTGCATTTGATGTATTCACTCCTGTCCAGTTGAAACTTAGGAGTTTTCAGGATGCAGGGGAGTTCTGCAATTGGTGCTGGACAATGGATGAATTAATCTCTTTGGAAGACCTTGGTATCCTCTTGATGTTGCGATGTGTTCAGGCTTGTCTGCGGACCAGCTTTGAAAACACTGAAAGCAAATCACAGCATTAAGACTCTAGTAAGTCAGACCCATCATAGCTGCTGCTCTCTAACAGCTAAACTGCAGGATTGGCTAACTACTGTCTGCAGCTTCCCCTTTGCCTTGTCATGCACTGAGAGTTACAGTGTTCCTCAGATGAACGTCAGCCACCCATGTTGAACTATCTAAGGGTTAAGTATGAGACTGGCAACTTGGGTGTTGTTTTCTAGCACAGTAGAACATGAGAGTTTTTCCCCTTCTCTTATGCCCTTCAATTCCTGAGTCTGAGTGCTGTGACACAGCATGGCTTTTTCCAATGGGAATGACAACATTTCCTCTCATCTTCTTCTCTTCTGTTGTCATTTTATGACCATTTTTGTTACGGCTGTTAATTAACAGCTTCTTTCCTTTAGGCTTAAAACTACATTCTCCCACTGCAGCTTTTGAAACTGCATTTTAGTTAAGCGTGATATCTCATAAGAAGTACTGAATATCTGCTTTGTTTAATAGGTTCTTCCTCTTTGAGCATTACATAGAAACAAAACAGATGGCAAAACTAGGAACAGGATGCTTCTCTTGGGTAATACCTCAGTTCAAATTCCCTGTTCATTTTAGGGTCCTCATGATGATCCCGTCTTTCTCAGAGTAGAAGGACAAGTTCTCCTTAGAAATAATACCAGCAAAATTACAAAGAGTCTGGGAGGGAAAATTTCTCTGTGCTTCTTATTTAAATCTGTTGGATCTGTGCCATGGGGATTAAGTTGCAACTGGAATTTTAAAGAGCCTGGATCATTTCACGATACTTGCTGTTCTTACTAAAATAACAGTAATAAAATATCATGGTTCAGAGCCTTCACCGACCACAAAAGGGCTCAGGAAAGTGTTTCCCTCTTATCTGCACAACAGCATAATTGGCTTAGGGCATTGGTGGGGCTGTATCATCTCCACTCACGACAACAGGTAGCAGACTATTTACTGAGATGGGACTGGAGGGACCTGTGAAGCAGATGCGTGAGAGTTTCAGTCTTTGTGCTGTTGTAGGAGTATATTCCTAGGACTCAGATTTCCTGTGCTGATACTTTAATTTTATATCTATGTCCAGTATCAGGAGAATGACTGCTCTGAAATTCCATAGCTTTTACTTTGTCTCTGAGGCTTACAGTAAAATTCATCCCCATCTTTGACTGCTTCCAGAACCCTGGAATCTGAATTCATCTGGGATACCAGAGTTCTGAGATCTGTCCTGCTCTGCTGCTCTGGAAAACTTTAGGCTGTTGATGCTGCAGCCAGCAGAGCAGGAGCAGTGCAGCAACTGGCTGCAGCAAGTGGTGTGCCAAGCGCTCTGCCTGGAACATGCATCAGAGGGATGGGCAGCTCAGGTTATCCGTGTTTTGCAGGAAAATAGCCCTGCACAGAGAGCGAGCTCTGGCGCTGAACGAAACTGGCATCTGCATTACAATACAGCATCTGTGGATTCTGCGTGGTGGAGAAGTAGGGCATCAGAACCTCAGGAATCTCAGTTAGTAAGAAAGTCCCAACTGACTGCTCAGGCAATACTCTGAGGTATTCCACATTTTTTAATGTGCCTGGAGGAGTAAATAAACAGACAAATCTGCTGCATTACCTAATGAAATTCTCTACATACATGCAGTTAAATCAAAGTGTATAACATGTGCAACGAGAGTTTTATGCAAAAATCCCCAAAACATTTTCCTCACATATCTGAGGCTTATTTCTACCTTACATTACACGTTATTTTTTCTGCTTCTCTCAGCTGTTTTGGTTTAAAAAAATGCAGTTCACCCAGAAAAAATACACCAAGCTCGTGTGTGTGGGGATAGCTGTGCTGCTGGGTCCTGAATCTGGCCTGTAACCCTTCCTGCTCAGCCTCAGCTGCAGCTTCCTGCACCTCCTTTGATGGCAGTCACTCTTCACGTGGGTTCCAAGACCCATCCTGCCAGCTCTCCCACTGCTGCATGCATCCATGAGGCTGGTGAGCACCTAACAGAGCAGAAACTTAGCCCTGATGGTGATTGCAAAAGGATTTGAATGACAGGGAAGACTGTCCAAGCACTGGTGTATCTTTGAAAGGGCAGCAAATTGTTTTTTCCTGCCTGAGATCCAATCAACCAAAACTCATTCAAACTGCAACTGTGAAAAAAACCCACCTCTTAAATAAATGTTCCGTGGCTTACATGACAATATTTACTTGTTTTTCATTCAAGCACATGCTTACTAAGTTGAGGGGTTTGGGGTTTTTTTACACTTTCAAGACATATTTTTTGATAGTTCAACATTAAGGTGCAGTAATCCTAAATGGAGGATGTATTAATGGGTTTAAGGTTAACGACATCTTTAGTCTATTGGGTGGTGTCAACTTTCATGCTAAGGACCAAACTCTCAGCCCACTACTGCTTTTGTTAGTACTGACATGGAACAGTTGAAGATCATCCTGAGCTGGTGTGGGAGATGTAAGAAGATGAGTGTTCAAGGTAAGGTATGTATCACCCCAAATCATATATGATGCACAGAAAACTTCCAGAATCCCTGTTTTGACCTTGGTTTATACTGTGCATTATACAGAATTTCTCTTTCACAAGGATAATTAGAGATACAGTTTGATTAAAGTTTCATCAGCAGGCATTGTTTAGAAGTGTGAACTAGCTTTTGTTTATGTATATGTATAAAAATACATGCCTTGTGTTCATTTTCCTTTTATCATTGTTTTTAACCTTCTTAACATAAGAAGAAATATAAGGAGTCTTCAACTGAAAAGTAAAAAGGGATGTCATACCTCAGAGGCTAAGAGCCTGTATTGTCATAAGAGTGTAGTAGTGTTGTAGGGCCTAGTCTGGATCCCCTTGCATCCCATCTGGGTTGCTGTCAGCATTATGGGTCAGAGACCCTGACTGTATTTTAACCAAGAGCTTTTACCTAAAAAGTGTCAGGCACAAAGGGAGGTTTTAACAAACCCACTAATGAATCTGCAGGCAATTAAACAACTGACTCAGTTTGTGGAAGAAAGGCACCAAGACATTTTAATTAATTTCCCCCACCACACCTCAGAAGAAGTCTCACATAAGAGATAGACAATTTTCTTCCACTTCAGGAGTGATGGCATTTTCAGAAGCGAGAAAAGCAAAGAAGGTGGAGAAAAGTCACTGAGGGGGAACAAGAGGGAGCAGTGTGTGGGGACAGACACTTTTCAACTTTTAAACTTCAAAAGTCTTTGCAGAAAACACATAAATTAAACTTATGGTTTCTACTTGGCATTTAAAGCAGAATAGAGCCTAGTAAGTTTGCCTGACTAGGATATACATTAGCGTGAGGCTCTATTACGTGCTAGGGCACAACATCACCAGAGGTACTTAGGAGGTATTTAGGCATAGAAATCTTTTTGAGACAATCTCTATGAGACTTGTGTGTCTTTAAAGCACTGAGCAGGGATCTCCATAGAACAAGTTAAGCCATCTACCCGTGGTTAATTGTCTGTTACTATGTGTTCTTTATTCCCCAAAGGTTAAGGTCATTGAGACAATTAAGCTTTAATACAAACTGTTCACTGGGCTGAATAACAGACCTGTCAATTCATAGTGTGGTTCAGTTGTTTCTCCTCTCATTCTGTCTAGTTCTTGGCTGTCAAGGAAAACTTGAGTAATGCTGTCAATCTTGCTAGCTGCTGCAGAATTTCCTTAAACATCTCTGAATACCAGGAACATTTCCCTTGTCACAGGCTTGCCATGGTTTTCATTTCAAGCATGGTCAATACCAGCTTAAAGATCTGTAATTGATTGTTCTCAAGATTAATCTACAGGCATCTCCATTGTTTTGGCAATTCTTTGGTTTGAGAATGGCAGAATAGCTGATAATATAATTAAATGAGCCAGTTCACTACCCCATTGAGTCTCCAGAGATCACACAAAAGAGTCGGTTGACCTATGTCAGTGTGTTGGGTTCCACCTTTAACCCTAAAATCAGGACAGATGGAATTAAGCTTTGGACTGTGACAACGCTTTTTCAAATCATCAGCCTGAGGTACGGATTACAAAATAATAAAATAGTTCTTTATGGCTTTTTATAGAAACCCCTGTAGTCTTCCATTCTTAATCTCATATCCAAGAAATTCACTGCCTTTTTATCAGCAATTTCCTCTGATTTTAATGATCAGAAGAGCTGAATAGAACACTTGCACTGAACTTCCCCAAAAGTTACAGACTACAGAATAAGCTGTTCAGTTCCTCTGAAGGGGTGAGTAGTTATTACAGTGCTGAGAATAGGTGATAAATAAGCCAGTAAAAGGGAAAAGGAAAGGGATATTTTGGAGGCTAAAGTTGGTCAGGTTTGAATTTGCAATCAAATGTGCAAGTTTCTCTTCACTAAAGCCCTCCAGAGCTGGACTCTGTAGCTTTCTAACAATTTTGTCATGTCAGAATAGATGTTAGTGAGACCTGCCTGAATGCAATGTTTGTGTCCTTTCAGATATTCCCTCCATCTGTCACTCCAGTTAGCATCTGGATGGCTGACTTTGGATTATCATACAGGCCTGATGTGCACTTGTGCAAACTGCACAGAAGTGTAGCCCTTGTTCTGCCGTGTGGCAACAGGTAGCCACGCATCTAGGATGTGCTGGTGGGGTGTTGGAAGTCCGGCGCCCTGTTTATTTCATGAGATAATGAAGATGTTATTAGGAGCTTTGGAAACTGCTGCTGTAAGTTTTAACTCTCCCCCATCATAACGAACAATGTAACCTCATTATTATTCTGACACAGTTCTCTGCTGCTGGAGCAGGTCTGGTTTCAGCAGCTCCGGGCAATAAGGATGACATCTGAGATGATACAGTGAGTCCAGACTACATGAGGCTTCAGCACACCTTACTGGATGATCTATGGAGTGGGACATCTGTGGCAGCTATACTGGGAGCTATTCATCCATCTTCGACGTGGCGGCAGTGAGCCGAGCTAAGAGCTGCATCTCTGAAAAGAATCACAGAGAACATTACGGGAGACTGAGTGAGGAGACCCTGGGCCTTTGTGCAAGGGAGTCTTGGGACTCCTGCTGCTAAAGGGAAAAGAACACTTCTCAGGTTTGTGGCACTAAAGTACAGAATGTTAGAGATTAAAGGAAAAATTCAGCTTTGTTTTGGTGGCTGAAACTGCCACTAATATTTCTAGATGCAGAGAGATCTCCCAATCAAAACAGAGTTGGGTGTTCAGAAGTCAGAGGGCTTGCACAGTTTTACCTAAGGTTAGCGTTGGCGGCAATGAGCATTTCAGTTTTGTCTCAGGCCTGGCAGTCATTCCCAGTAGCCTTTCAGATGGGCTAGAAGCCAGCATATGTCCCTACTCTCCAGCAATGCAGCCATCCCCTTCTTCATTCGGTAGGAGACATGGTTCCTGGAAAAATTCGACATGATCAATTAATTTAAAGTCACATTGTACAGTTCTCCAAAGTGGTGGGATTTGTCTTGTCCACATACATTAACTATGTGACCTTTTGACTCATTAAAATTGAGTAAATAGTTCTCATTTCCTCTTGGACAAGAGGAAATTGGGACAAGTTGTGCCTGGGAGGTTCGGGTTGACTCTTAGGAAAAACTTCTTCCTAAGAAGTGAGGAGGCCTTGAAACAGGCTGCTGAGGGAAAGGGTGGAGACACCACCCCTGGTGTAGAGAGGATGATGAAGAGACTGGAACATCTGCCTTATGAGGAACGGCTCAGAGACCTGGGGCTTTTTAGTCTAAATAGGAGAAGATTGAGAGGGAATTTAATCAATGTCTATAAATCAATGAGGGCTGGGCATCACGAATCATAGAATCAGGCAGTAACAATTGTCTTTTCATTTCTGCCCTGGGATAGGACAAGGGGCAAAGAATTCAAGCTGAATCACAGGACATTATACATCAACATGAGGAAGAACTTCTTTACTGTGAGGGTGACAGAGTCCTGGAACAGGCTGCCCAGACAGGTTGTGGAGTCTCCTTCTCTGGAGACTTTCCAGGCTTGTCTGGATGCATTTCTGAGTGATCTGCCCTGGCTTTGGTCCTGTTCTGGCAGAGAGGTTGGACTCTATGATCTTAGGAGGTCACTCCCAAGCCCCAACATTCTATGATTCTGTGAATATGACTTCAATGAAAATACTCTAAATTCTGTATTTAGTATTGCAGGAGTTGCAGCAAGCACTAACTTTTATAGCTAGTGTAAGACAGAATAATGTAATACCCTCTGTGGACTCAGACAGGCTCCTTGCCCTGTGACAAATAAAGCTGTGGTTTCCAATGATGCCAGCTGCAATAAAATTGAAGAGGCTACCATCATCTTGTACTCTGAAGAGACCAGGATAAATGTTTTTGTGAAGCTTTTTCTTCTCTTAAGTGAAAAAACTAAAACTTTAAAATTCAGGCATTTGAATTTCAAATGAAAACGAAGAATTATGTGGTTAGCTGCAGCTTATGAGCCACTGCTGGTCAGCTTTCTCAGCCTGTAATGCAACTACTTCTCTTCAAACAAGTGTAGTGAAACATCTACACATTGTACTAGTCAGGAAAAGAGTAGTATTTCTGTTTTGCATTTCCCTCAGCATTCTTTAAACTTCTAAAGAGTTTTAATGTTGTTTCTACTTTAAACATCTTATGTTCCTATATCTGTGATCTGTGACTTAAAAAAGTAGATGAGACATTAATTTGCTCAGCACATCTAATTACATTAAATTTAGCAAAAGCAGGATAAAAAGAAATTTTAGTATCATAATGCCTGTGTGTTACCTTAGTAACTGTGTCATTTTGGAATGCTGTCCCAAGAACTCAAATCCATTACCTGTTAGTGGCAAGCTCATAGAATCATGAAATATGTTTAGTTGGAAGGGACCTCCAAAGGCCATCTAGTCCAACTCCTCTGCAACAAGCAGGACCATCTCTAACTAGAACAGATTGCCCAGTGTCCCAACCAGCATGACTTTGAACGGCTCCAGGGATGGGGCCTCTACCACCTCTCTAGCCAACATGTCCCAGTGATCCCTCACCCTCAGATTAAAGAACGTTTTCCTCATGGCCAGCCTCAATCTGCCCATTTCCAGCGTCAAAACATGACCCCTCATCCTATTGTTCCCTGCTCTTGTGAAAAGTCTTCCGAAGCCTTCTGGGGAAGATACCAAATACCTGAAGGTTGCTGTCAGGTCATCCTAGAGCCCTCTCCTCTTCAGGTTGAACAACTCCAACTCTCTCAAGTTGTCCTCATAGCAGAGGGGCTCCAGCCCTCTGAGTATTTTTGCGTCCTCCTTTGGACATTCTCCAATAGTGTCTCATCTCTCTTGTGCTGCTGATTAAAAAGGCCTCTTTGCATGTGTCAGCTTCGTATTCCCACACAAAACCACCAAAGACATGCACTTGTAACCGGAATCCTTAAATGCTTACAGCAGCAGTTAATCAGCGTAGAGTTTACTACACTGCTTGAGGGAACTTAGTAACAGCGAGGTTCCTGGTGGGGATAGAGAAGGATTTGATTTTGAGGTAATGAAGGCTGGAAGAGCTATGGTGTGAGCAATAATAGGAATAGTACCAGCTTTGTTTCATGTATTTTGTTTAAAGCAGTTAGATTTTTTTCTTCTGCGTGTCCACATGCTCATATGATTTCTCTTTCTTCTGGTGTTTAATCAAAAATCCACTGAAGAGCAGACATGTGCCTGTGTAATGGGATTTGTTGCCCTTGGAGCAACATGAAGCAGGTCAGCATCTGATGGAACTGCTGAGGCAGCTTTCTTGATACTGAAAATTTCCACCTCTGGAAGATGATCGCTCAGCTCGGAGGATTCATCGTTGCAGGGTGAGAGGACAGTTACCTCACTGGCTCTGCAGAGCCCACCCTAACCCAGGATGTGTCAGTGGTTTGGCACTTAGCTGGCTCTTCCTTTTGTCACTGCCTCCCTTGTTGTCAGGAGACGTCCTGACCAGTGCAGTTGTTGTCTCATTTCCCAGTGTTTAAGTTTCTATTACACTAAAGCCTTGTCACAGCCGAAGACTGTAGGTCTCCTTGATGTGTCCCAGCACCGCCAGGCTATTTAAAACCTAGTGTCATTTGGATACTCACGTGAGCTAAGAATAGGCCTCAGCTTCCTAACGATGGAGGATCTGGGGGAGTGCTGGTGCTAGTAATGGTCAAACTGGCAGAGTCTTTGCTGATTTTAAACATTGAGGGAAACGTGCAGATTGGTCAGAGCTGTTCCAGAGGACAGAAACAGGTATGAACAGAGAAAATATGATCTCTCTGAAAAGACCGACAGAACTGGGCTTGTTTGGACAGGAAAACACAGCTGGCAGGAAAGAGAATACCAGTCTTGAAAGGAATAAAGGTTATCAAAAAGAGGAAGGTAATAAATTGTTCTCTATGTCCATTGCAGATCAGGATAGGGGATAGGACAGTAAACAATGTGATTCTTTGTCAGTGAGGGAGCTTCCTTGATAATACTGTGATACTGTGATACTGTGAGGGAGCTTTATATTGGACATCAGGAAAGAAAAGCAACTCAAAGCACTTTTCATACTGTAACAATGGTTAAGCGCTTGGCTGTGTCACCCTAGGAGGCTGCAGACTGTTCCCCATACTGGAGAATTTCAAGAACAGATTAAGGAAACAGCTGTCAGAAATCATTTTTGTGCAGCTTATCCTGTCTTGTTGAGGGAGATGGATTTTATGGCCACCTAAGGCTTTGAGGTACCTGCCTGCCCTATCTTAGAAGACTTGATGAATTTCACTTTTTCCTATAGCAAAAGAATCTATTCTTAAATGAGTATCAGAATTCCTTTTTCATGGAATATGTGGAATATAGATGAATATAAATTAATATAGACCTCCCTGCAGATACAGCCCTAAATTATTGCTGTCATTGCTAAACTATTATCCAAGCTATCGATGGGTTTCCTCTCTGCTTTCCATTGCAAAAATCTGATCATACTTGAACTTCCTGGTTTAGCCTCTGGGAAATGGAAAGTAAGAGGTGAACCAGTAAATGTTAACCTTTGTTCTTCTGTCAGCTCTAATTGCTATACAAAGTAGAGTCTTGATTGCTTTCTACAGATAAGATTCAAGAAATAAATTAGATTTTTCATTCCAAATCAAGTAAAATTGTTCAGTCGTAGTTTAGCAAATGTGCCACTCAATCACCCGAATTCCAGTTTTCATTTACTGATTTTTAAATCAATAACGAATGTTTGGCCTTTCCTTAGCCATTCAGCATTAATCAATCCAGCAGCATGTTAATGCTGTCCATGCTTTCCATAGCTCATAAATGGCAAACCATCACCAGGGCTGGAAACTGCAATTAATGTTAGTCCATGCAAAATGTTAATGCTGTGGATTTTTACCTACAAACTGCTTAACATTGGAAAGAACATTACTACACGTGGTGACTGCAGAGTGCGTAGTGTAATACACATCACCAGTGCTGGGGTAAACACATCACATTCAGCATGGAAATTTGCTTCCAACACTGAAACTATGTTTGACATCTTGTGATATCTGCAAATCAAGAGAGTATGGGGCATCACAGCCCCAACTTTTAGGACTGAGCAAATTTTTGTGTGGGTGTTTGTGCAGTTTTCTGTGTGGCACTGATCTCTACTTCCTCTACTCATGCAGTAGGAGAAATGTGGAACTTTGCTAGTGGTAAGAGCCTAAGCCACACACCCAGGAAGGAGCACAGCTGGGCTATGGGATGACACTGTTTCTGTAAGGCTGCGGCCAGAGAGGAGTTTCCTGGTGTTTTGTTAGACCAACAGAGACAGCCCATAACATAGAGACAAACCTGACCAAGTGTCAGCTCCAGTTCCTGTTACGTGAAAGGAGGTGGGGGATCAGGAATTTAGTAAAGGATAAACCCCCTTGTGTCCTAGCCAGGGGCTAGGAGTGGCTGGGTTTATCTCTTAATAGGGATGCAAATTGTGAGAGTGTTGATATCAGGAATAATTTAGTAAGGAATAAACCCCTTGCGTTCACAGAATCACAGAATCATTAGGGATTGGAAGGGACCTTGAAAGATCATCTAGTCCAATCCGCCTGCAACAGCAGGATCACCTAGACCAAGTCACACAGGAACACATCCAGGCGGGTCCTGAATATCTCCAG
>VXBP01006387.1:378972-399520 GCA_013400115.1 Rhinopomastus cyanomelas | reverse complement strand
AGCCAGTTCACGATCCACTTCACTACCCGATAATCTAGACCACACTGCCTCAGTTTGTCTGTGAGGAAGCTGTGAGAGACTGTTTGAAAAGCCTTACTCAAGTCGAGATAGACCACATCCACCCCTCTGCCATCATCTATAATGCCATCATCTATAATCATCTGTGTTCAAAGTCGAGGGGCTAGAGGTGGCTGGGCTAATTTCTTAAAAGAGGTTCAAATTGTGAGAATGTCAATATAAATCCAACACCGGAGTTTGCAAAATAACATTATTTATTTACACATGCAACATGATATAGATTCTTGTAGATTGTCAGGGATTAAATTGATTTGCATAAGCAGTCCATGCCTTAAGGGTAAAGATGGACAAACTAACCTGTGAAATAAAACACTGGCACGAAGTCAGGTTTCTTACCAACAGTGTTCTAGGGTCCGAAAAGAAGAAGACTGGTCAATGCCCTTGTCATTTCTTTGGGGTCAGGTTCATGTTTTCCCTCTTGGCTCAAGCCCCCCAAAAGACTGAGATTTTTATACTGTGTTATGTGCTACAGGTCTCTCTGTACAGAGAGAATCCTTGCGGTAACAGTGAGCAGCAAAGTTCTTGATGGGCAATATAGCTTTTGATTAGCTTATGGAGGTGCAGCCATTGTGTTCCGAACTGTGACCCATTTCAGGCCATTCCTTCCATCCTTTCTGTGTCAATACAGACTCCTTGCCTGGGAACCTTTGCCCCCCCAGGGAGAGTCTGATTCTAGACACAATTCAATTGATGTTTTGACTTGGCTGAGTTCCTCTGTTTGTGCTCTGAGTTCTCCTTTCTGGCTTGTGCTCTGTGTCTTCCTTAAGCAGGTGAGCCATAAACAAGTGAGCCACTGCTGAAAACCGACAGTGACACAGCAGCTCTGCAGAGTTTCCTCTTGAAGACTGCTATTGAAAATAAATGCATTTTAATAAATTTAACTTCAGTCTGGCAAAGACTCCAAAATTACTAACTTTCATGTATTTTATTGGTCCATAACTTCAGAATATGTAGAGAAGGAACATGGACTCATCTGATTATCATTGTTTTTCTTCTAGAATTAATCACAACTGTGCTTACACAACTATGGAGAAGGTATTTCCTAAGTTACTGGAAAATTTCCCATGAAGGGATAAATAAAATTAGTGATATTAATGTAGATATTGAACTGCCTTTCGTGCAGGAGGCTTTCCAAGGATTTGTAAGTGCCTGCTTAGTTTTAGGAAGGAAATTATGTAAAGGAAAGGATTTGCAAAATATTTTCTTATTTACTTGGAATGGGTGGATTTGCAAGTGCATTTCTGTTTCTCTTGTCTGTACAGTAAGTGTCTTCTGAAATGTTTATTGCTTTTTTGGAATAAAAATTCCTTTCCAGCTCAAATTGTGGCATCACATTTATGTGGAAATACAATATTATAAATAAAAAACTGGGGAAGGCAGCATTGAGACAATGATGACAGCCAGCTCAGCTCCACGTTCTGAACTTTTATTCTTCATGTGTCTAATTTGGAGAAGAATTATAGAGGCTTTCTTCTTCAGTGCAGGATAAAGACCGTATAGCTGAGGACTAGTTCATGCATACTAACGAAAATAATTCTCAAGTTGAAATATACCTTCCATTCATCTTTGACAAATAGTTTGACTATTAATATTTTCTTAATTGCATCTTGATTTAAGGACTAATTATGACTTCCCTGTAGTAGTCATCTGTAGATATGTGGTGTGTTTCCTAAGGAAAAGAAGAAGATGCTCTCTGGTTGCTTCTATTCTCCTTCAAATTATGATGCTTTGGAGAATAAAATCCTAATTATCATGATATATACAATAAGGGACTGAGAATTCTGCTCTGCATGTTGTCGTTTGAAGATTGACAAACCTTTTACTGAAAGGGCATCAGAGGACCTCTTCCATAATTGCTTTATGAATTACTGCATTCTGGGGAACTGTGTACGAACAGATGCGTGTCCACGCAGAGCAAGTGAAGTTTTGACGGAAAAAGCATTCTGGCCTTAGGTACCAACCGTCTGTGCACATTTGATTCCACCTCTTCCTTCTTTTCACAACTTTAATGAAATGGGAAACTAATGACAAATGTTTGCAGTCCTGATTGCAGAGCACTAAGCAGTACCAGCTGAGTGCATGCACATATGAATCACAGCTCAAATGGATCTTTGATTGCTCATGTGGCTCCATACAGGTTGTGATTTGTGATATCAGGGAAGACCAGAAATCATTTTCAATTCATTACATTGCAGTACACTTCAAATCTGCTGTGGAAAAACAAGTCAAGTGCTCTGCTGGCCAGTCGCTGTCCCTGTTATTATGGAGCACTTTGGGAGGTTTCCTTTTATCCATATGAGTTGTGTGGTTTAATTTAGAAGCAACACCAAGC
The DNA here is from genome assembly GCA_013400115.1 of Rhinopomastus cyanomelas. NCBI lineage: Eukaryota > Metazoa > Chordata > Aves > Bucerotiformes > Rhinopomastidae > Rhinopomastus > Rhinopomastus cyanomelas. The sequence continues at coordinate 397,110 of VXBP01006387.1, read as the reverse complement.
ACCTAACTTTCTGCCCTCATTTAATAAAAGCTTGTTTGTGAAAATGGAGAGAATTCAGTCACTGGGTGGAAAGACAAACATAACACCTGTCGTTCTCATCTGACTATTTCTGATTTAAATTGTTTGTATTACATGTGGAAAGTCCAAAGGACTTAATCATCACTGTTTGCATGAGAAACCATTTTACAGCAGTTATTTCCAGGCATCTTATCTGCTAACTGCAGGATGTCTGTTGATAGTGCTGCCTTCGTGTTAGACGATAATTTGATCACTGTCTTTACTCTGTTGTGCTGATCAGTGCTTTAAAACTAAAATTGTCTTTAGGTTTGTGCTGTGACAAAGTCTATTGCTTTTATATGTTGTTATGTTGGAAAGCTTTGACATTATTACTGTAGATTTTATTGTCTTTTTTTTTTTGTCTTTTTCCTTGTAAGCAGTTTGATATACAAGCACTGTGTGAGCCTTATCCTCACAACACACTAGATCGAGAGTCTGGAATCTTCTGTTACCTGAACCAAGATGGCACCAGATGCCAAAACAGTGATCTAGCAGGTTTCAAGTAGGAGAAAGTAGGCAGAAGTAAATCAAAAGGTATTAGTCCTGTTGTCATTGAGGTTCTGAGGGATGTGACTTTTCTCTTGCAAGGCAATCATACTCCTAATGTCTTTTTAGGTGGCAAAACTTGCTGAAGTGTTTTTTAAGATATATTCTAGTGCCAACACAAAGGTAATGAGGTAAATGCTGAATGCAGCAGCTCTAATCTCAGAAAACAACAAAAATTCACCCAAAACTCATTTTCAGTCAACAGCTCAAAAGGTAATGAGTTGATGCCCAATGTCAGTGCAACCAATGTTTTTTAATTACTAAATGCTGCGCAGTTTAACGATAACCATGTTTATAATTATATCTCAGTGCAGAGGATATATGAAGCCATGAAACTATTTTCTGAGGCTCATAATCTTAATTGCTTCTGTTAATAGTGGGTTACAGCTTTGTCAAGGTTAGTCAGACCCCATCTGAGTTTTTTCTGGTGCCGTGTTAGAGAGCCTGGTTCAATTCCATCAAAGCCAAAGAGTTTCAAATAGGTTTTGGCAAGTATCTCCACTTCACATGTGTATTCCTCACCTAACACTGCCGGAAGAGAGATGAGTGGAGTCTATTTTCATTTTCTATTACAATTCTTCTTCCACTTTGGTGCAAAACACAATTTGGAGGGTTATTGGTACCCAAATGGCAACAGTCTTACAGAGTATTGATTTCATCTCAGCCTTATCCTCTGTAGCAAATGCCTCTGAAACTAGAGGCAATGTGGCACCTACCTCCAACTTTGGAAACACTCCCAGAATGTAACCTGGTGGGCAAAAGGACAAACTGTCTGATTTCTAGAGTGTGGCAGGTTATGGTACCTGCGCTTGTCTACTACCTGTTTGTGCGTGGCAGAGATCTCAGGCCCACCTCAGTTCCTGAGCTACATATGCTGTGCTGGGCATATCCAAGTGGCTGCCCCATCTGTAGTCATGTTTATTTGTTTTAGAGAAAACCAGCATTAATTTACAAAAATGAGGAAGGGTTGCCATCTACAATTATTAATTAGCATGCACATCTGCCGAGGTGTTTCCATAAGCCTGTCTGAAGTGCTTTATTGTCGTTGTTTTTTTTCATTTGAGGGGGATCAATGCTAATTTTCAGTGTTTACCAGCGATCATAGATGACTTGCAGTTAAAAAGCCATCAGCTCTGTCACATTTTTCAGTGAACAGAATCCCTTTCCAGATGGCCCTTCATTTGGATAATGGACAGCCTAAGGGGATAAAAGTGTCACCTGTTGTAGCTAGTCAACAATATTAATAAGAGCAGAAGAACAGACCATTCATAAAGCGGGCAACAGCCCAAAAATCATTTGTGAACAGTATAGTGAATGTTTTTGGTAGCAATTGTACTTTAAGGATTCACAGACACCCTCAGATCTGGTGGCTACTGCCTTTGCACTAGCTGTTACCTTGCTGTTTAGTCAGGAATGGATATATTTTGTTCCTAATGTATTTACTGATGAAAGAGAAAATACACGGACGATTACGCTGTGCTTGTGGTTGCAAAAAAATTATTCCAGGTAGGTAAAGAGGAGATGTCTTGTTTTGTCTCTTACACAAGGTGATTTTAGGATGTGCTGCAGGTTTACTAGGACAATGAGATTGACTCAGAATACTGAAATTGGTTTAGTCTCTTTTTTATTTGGACAGACTTCAGACATTTTAAAAGTTACATATAATTAAAATGATATGGCAAATATTTACATTAAAATTCACATTTACACTAGAAAAATATTAAAAACAATTAAAACTTTAAAGTCTCCTACGTAAAAAGTATTTAAAAAATTAAAATAGAGAGTTCTCTTCTACCCTGGCAGAAAGTAATGAATTTATGAAACACTCTGCAATGGCTTATGTTTTGACAGGTAAATGTCTTATCTGAAAATGTTGGCATTCATGGCTCTCTTGTGTTAATGATTACAGCTGGGAACACTCAGACCAAGTATTTCAGAGTTTCCTGACAATTAAAGCAAAGTCACCTAGAGAAAAGCCTGAGAGGAAATCAGATCTCTGTGTAACCAACCCAGGGAGAGGGTTTTCCTATACCCAGAAAAAGGTGCCACTTACAGTCTATTCTAAGAACCTTGGAGCTCTGGCACCACATCCTCTATTAGAGAACAAGCTTGTCTGCTGAAGGAATACGCAGAACAAGCTTGTCTGTCTCCTCACAGCTGCTGAAAAGAGCCTGGAGATACAAATGTCCTTATCTGAGCCTGAAGACAGATTGTGAGGGCTGAGTGTCACCAGGTGTCATTGGGTTTCGGTCAGTGTGACCAGTGAGCATCAGCTGGCAGCTGGAGAAATACAGTATTTCATAGTGGTTGTAGGAGAAGCAGTTTATTTGTGTTAAGCAAGTGCGAGTGGGTGGGTGACACACGGTTAGACACACAGATATGAGTAGCACTGTCATTACTAGTATGACTAAATTACTCCTTACACTGCGAAACAGAGGATCCGTACCCTCGTCAGTCAGAGCAGTCCTTCAAAGATGAATTGGAATATCCTTGTGCTCTGTGAAACATTAGTTCAAAACATGGGTTGTGTCAAATTAGGGTCAAGCTAGCAATGGCTGTGCAATACACCCTAGCAAGGAGATGAGGGTTCTGAGTTCTCTGTCCTTTTTCAGCAAATTTTGCATGAAACACCCATTATTTTTCCTCATACAGTCCTTTATTTATGCTTTACATGAATGCAAGAGCTAGTTTATCCATAATCCATTGCCTCTGTAGGACCTGAACACTGTCATTGCCAAATAGGTTATGCACACACAGGAAAAGAATTAAATGACTGCCTCACAAAGCTCTCACCTTGAAGGGAAACAGGAGCAAAGGAAAGAAACTCTGTCTTTTCCATATATATATATATCTATATATATAAAGTGTCATAGACATTTAGATGATGATTCCCTCTCTTCCCATTTGGAGACCTCAGGTTACTCTGCTGCATGAGGGTTGGTTGTTTTATATCTCTTCAGAAATTCATTCAGATAGAGTCATAAAATCACTAGGGATTGGAAGGGACCTAGAAAGATCATCTAGTCCATTCCCCCTACCACAGCAGGATCACTTCACTGGAGAACTTATAGAATCAGAATCACTCAGGGTTGGAAGGAACCACCTGATCATCCAGTTGCAACCCCCCCACCATGGTCAGGAACACCCCACCCTGATTACACAATGTAAAGAAAAGTCATAGTTTTTATTTTAATAATGACAACACTAATTTCCATTGCATATCCTTCTGGAGAGAACCCCCCCATGTGTCAATGACTTTTTCATTTACAAGCAATACATCTTGAATGTGTAATAGATACCACAGAATTGCCACTCAAAAGCATAGGATTTACATTTTTTTTCTCAAAATAAAACATTTTATTTGTACTGTGCAAAGTATTTTTAAACCCATTACAAGTGGTTTTTGTGGGACTCGTGCTGAACACTGAGGTAAGGTAAATCTGATATCCCAAATACATATTTACTTTTGAAAAACTGTACCAGCATTTCCAAAAACAGCATCGAAAGTTGTCCAGATTAACTGAGTTAATATATCAGCACTAGTGCCTACAGCTCCAGTGGAAGAAGCTGCACTGGTTTTAAAGGTAAAGCATGTCCACTGGAAGGCATCTTTGCAGGTGAACAAGTGCTGAAATGTTGTGTAGAAATAACACTCCAACCATCTGGTGTATTCCCTTGATAGTTAATGACCCCTGGTTAATATGAAACCTCTATTTATGGGCTTAACTGAGATCAGTAATTAGCTTTGTGTGGGTAGGAGGTAGATTGACTTAACATAAACTCTGACTGCTAACGGAAAAAATCCCATTGAAAATTGTCAGAGTGGAAACTTTTGAAGTCTGAAGCAAAGTTCTCAGAAAGGGAAAGAAGAAAACCAATGATCTCCTAATGGACTTGGAGCATTTCTGGGGTCATGCATAAGAATAATTGTGTTATAATTTTTTAATGCCTACAAATTGATTGAAACTAATCAGGGGAGCACGTTTGATTTTTCCAACTGTCTCTCCAATTCTAGTTTACTCTCAGTTTAGATTAGGGGGTTGTTTTCATGGTAGAACCACTTTTCTTCCAACAGCTGGTGAGCTTGAAAATACAAACACAGGTCAGTTTTACAATAAAAGGATAATATGAAATAAAGAATTTTAAAAAATAATAAAAAGAATAAAAAGATCCACTAAAACAAACTGCTATCATCACAGTACCTACCTTTGTACTGGAAAGTTTTTATTTATTAAATAGGAAATTTATTTAAACTTGAGAGAATAACTAAATTTCTATTTGCCACCTGCGGAAGTAGCAAACAGCATATTCAGCTTCAACCTTACAAAGAGTATAGATACATAAAATTGCAAAGAAAATCACACAGAATGCAAACTTCCAGAGAATTTCTTGATACTAATTAAGTAAATTATGCTTAATTGGGTAAATTTTCAATCAGATCAGCTTTTATTTGCAAAATGGAGAGTGTGTTTGTCAAAAGAGCAAATACTTTGATATTTTTCATAAATATTATGTCATGTGAAGGGTCCTCTATCAGATACTCTGTTCAGTGTTTTTTTCCAGTCAGAATCTGAGTATCTTCCTCATCTACATCTCATTTGAACAAAACACTCTTGCAGAGCATTAAAAGTGTATTCTCCTTCCCAGATCAGAGTACTGTGGAAACAAATCAATTCAATACACTATCTATATAAGAATGTGACAGATTAAATCTGGGTGTCATTATATGAGTGCCAGAGCACTACTCACCTTCTCCAAAGCCAAGGTAGGTTTCTCATTGTGTGTATTCACAAAGCCAATCTGACTTCCAAAGAGGCTCTTCTAATACTGTTACTCTTCAGTATTTAGCAATATTTTAATGTTGGGTCAGCACTGAGATTCCATAAAATATTTACTCTGAAACAGCAAGTTCAAAATTCTGCTCCATTCCCCAGCATTTCCCTGGAGCTTAGGTGTGTATTTGCTGCACAGATGGTGCAACAGCAATATCACACAGTGCTGTCAGATCCCTGATATATGTGGTGCAACACCATGAGGGCAAGAAAAATGAAAGCCCAAGATTCACATTTCCCAGTGCTTTAGGAATTAAGTCTACTCTTTATTGATCCACTGATGCCTCCTGGAAGTCTTCAAAATAAATCTCTCTGTGAGAATATAATTCTACAACTGTGTTATACTAGGTAATGATTAGTTTACTTTAATAATTTTTCATTGCTATTGACATTTATTTGAATTGCTGTGATTTTTTTTATGGTGAGCAGTTCATCAGCCTTTGAGTTTGATTCCATCAGATTTTATTGTTGTGGGTTGGGAGGTCAAAGGCTGCCACTATTTATCCTTGACATTACAGAGCCGTGGCTCAAGTTCTTGGTTTTGTAAGGACTTGTATGATCTTCAAATTAATGCTCAGTGGGTGTTTGTTGTTGTTTTTTTAATCATAGAATCATTAGGAATTGGAAGGGACCTTGAAAGATCATTTAGTCCAATCCGCCTACAACAGCAGGACCACCTAGACCAAGTTGCACAGGAACATATCCTGATGGGTTTTAAACTTCTCCAGAGAGGGAGACTCCACAACCTCCCTGGGCAGCCTGTTCCAGTGTGCCATCACACTCACTGTGAACAAGTTCATTTCCTTATTTATCTGGAACCTCCTATGTTCCAGCTTACAACCATTGCCACTTGTCCTATCACTAGATGACACTGAGAAGAGCCTGTCTCCAACCTCCTGACACTCACCCCTCACCTATTTATAGACATTAATGAGGTCACCCCTCAGTCTCCTCTTCTCCAAGCCACACAAATTAGAAAGAAAACTTTGCTAGGTTACAGATGCCAGAAATAGTAAAAGTGCATTGGTGACAATTTCCTGATGCAAATGCTCTAACAGTCCACCAGGAGAAGAGCGCTGCTGGATCTTGTTCTCACCAACAAGGCGGGTCTGGCTGAAGCAGTGAAGGTTGAGGGCAGCCTTGGTTTCAGTGACCATGAGATGATGGAGTTCAGGGTCTTGTGTGGTAGGAACAGAATCCTTAGCAGAATCACGACTTTGGACATCAGGAGGGCCAACTCTGGCCTTTTCAAGCAATTGCTAGGGGAAATCCCAGGGGACAGGGTACTGGCAGGTAAAGGGGCCCAAAGTAGCTGGTTAACATTCAAAGATCGCTTCTTTGAAGCACAAGAAAAGAGCATTCCAACAGGAAAGAAGTCAAGGAAGGGAGCCAGAAGACCAGTGTGATTAAACAGGGAGGTGCTGGGCAAACTGAAGGAGAAGAAGAAAGCCTATAGGTCATGGAAGGAGGTGATGGCCACTTGGGGTGATTATAAGGCTCTGGTGAGAGAATGTAGGGATGAAACTAGAAAAGCCAAGGCCTCCTTGGGCATAAACCTTGCAAAAGAGATCGAGGGCAACAAAAAGGGCTTCTTCAAATACATTGCAGGTAAAACTAATAGTAGAGGCAACATAGGCCCCCTGCTGAAAGAAGTGGGTGCCCTGGAGACAGGATGCAGAGAAAGCAGAGATACTCAACACCTTCTTTGCCTCAGTCTATACTTCTGTGGGCTGTCCTGATATCAAGCCCCAGACCACTGAGACTCCAGAGGAAGTGGAAGCAAGAAAGGAGGCTGCCTTGGTTGATGAGGACTGGCTTAGGGATAAGCTGATCAAACTGGATGTACACAAATCGATCGGCCCACAGAGGATGCGCCCACGCATACTAAGGGAGACGGCAGAAGTCATTGCTAAGCCACTCTCCATCATGTTTGCTAAGTCATGGGGATCAGGAGAGGTGCCTAGGGACTGCAGAACAGCACATTTAAGTCTCCTGTGAAACCTGCTCAGCCATATCTTTTCTTGGTTCCACCTGCAAGAGATTCCAACTTTTATCAGATCCCTCTTTCTTCTCACAAGATTCCCTACTTATGAAACCCCTCTAGGCACGTCAAAAACCTCAAGAAATATCATTCGAAGACCGGCACCAGCTGTCTTGCTCTGCGCAGTCTGAGTATAGCATCTGGTTTCGCCACATTTAAAGCTCCTGCGGTTCTTGCTCTGCCACGTCCCTTCTCATTTCCATCCAGAAGAGATTCTGACTTTTATTGGATCTGTGTTTCCTCCCCCAAAGTTCCCTAGTTGGGAAACCCCCCCAAGCACATCACAAACCTCAAGAAATTGTTTCCAGGGACCAGCGACGGCTGTCTTGCTCTCAGAGATTCCTTCTCCCATGCTGGGAGGTCTCAGCTAGCAGATGCAAGGTACTTTAGATGCAAAACTATAGGTATCCTGAAACAAAGGAACAATAGAAGATGAATTTTATGTACATCCTCAAAGACACACCAGGCAGGCATCAGAATTGCTACATCTATTTCAAGGTACACCTTTCTATGCTTCAGTTAAAGTAAGGAGATAAATCAGCAATTGAAAGTTCAACATGTACATTAAATCCTTGGAATCAGATGCCCACAGTGGCAGTCAACTACTCTGTGTGTCACATTCGCATGGAGCTTTTCCTGCTCTGCATATAGCTCACAGTTTGGAAGGGAATATCTCGAGACCCACTGCGCGTGTGGGGTTGATCCTGCACGCAGAGAGAAAATAAAATGACAATTAGTGCACAAGCTTGCACAGACAAATACTGTTTATTTTTATCCAAAGATACCAAAGATGTTTTCATATCTGTACTCTTTATCCCTTTTATTCAAATTTGCTTTAGCAGAACAAAATGATTATGAAGCCCATTAATCTTAATTTTTCACACTGAGATTCATTTTGCAAAACTGAAAGCTGCAGAATTGGAACCGTCCACTTATTTTTCTATCCCTGGGATAGCTGAATATAATGCTGATTGAAAACTAAATGCAAGAAACAAGATAGCAGCTCTAATACCCTAGTAATTTCTAAATAAATAGTCTGACGGCAAAGAAAAACTCTCTGTTTTCCCAACAACACAAGACAGTAACACTTGTATTTAAAAAGTCTCATGTTGATTAAGATTTCCTAAAGCTTTAAACTTATTCCTCCAATCTATTTAAGTATATGTGTAATAGAGCTAATACTCCTCTGTCTCAGTGGATTTGTATTTTTTCATTTACCTCATACCTTTGCCGTCTTTCATTTACATTCAGATCAAGTGACTTACATCCGTCGCTTTAATCTGACATTGGGGGAAAACTAGTCCAATGTCCAATTTGGCAGTTTCAGAGTTGAGTTCAGCAAAGATGTTACAAACCCCAGGGTTCAGGTAGTTCTTAGAAGTGTTAATTTTGTATAAACTTTCGGAGACAGACTGTGATCTTCTCACACACACATTTTTAATCTATTGGCAATTACTGGGTATCTTCAACAGGAACTTTGTGTCTTTTGCTTTGATTAAGAAAGCATTAACATACTTAACTCATGTGAGTGCCCGTGAGACCTCTGGATATGTCAGCAGCTTTGCAAATTGACTCTGCTGCTGGTTGATAGCAAAGGTGGATTGGAATCATGTTTGAGTGCCTCTGTTCCTTACTTTCAGAGAGATCCCAGAGGAAGGTGCTGTGTAATTGCTCACTCACTCTGAGAGTTCTCTCTTAGTTATAAAATAAATAAATGAATAAAAGTAAAAGAGGAAATAGCACTGTTTGTAAGCAGACCAGACCTTACTTCGTAGTTGTTCAGCAGAGGAGGAAGCAAGCACAAGAGAAGAAGTAGAGGAAGTTTTTGTGTCCATGCTGTAGACAGCAGTCAGTATTTCATGTCTCTACTAGGTAAGGATCTTCCTTCTGCAAAGCTGTTTCATTAGATCAAAATAAAGACAAAAAGATGGAAAAGAAAGGGCTATTTTCTAAATGATGGACTTTGTTACAGCTCCCTTTTGTTAAATGGACTACTTGTGAGAGGTTTCCAATGATGTCAGTTTTATTACGGCAGAGGTTTTAGGGCATAAAAGGCAGCTAGAACATCCTATCCAAGGCTAGTGGCAATATTATCCTGCCATTTATATTTCTTGATTTATTTAGCACAGGCCAGAAGAGCACGATAGAATAACGAGGACTGGTGTCTCTGACTTGTGCTGTAATAGGGTGCTGTGGCCGTTTAAATCTGAAAAGGCAGGGCTGCCCATGCATTGAAGAGCCCAGACAGCAGCAAAGGCTGAGGTGGAACTGATGTCCTGCTTGATGCCTGGGAAAGGGAAAATACAGGCTAGTACTGATTTTCTTTTAAAGACTCTGTCAGGTGCCTTGTTGTGCAGCAGATGTGTCAGGGTGGCTGAGGGATCTCCTTTCAAGCCAATCAGAACAAGTTTCAGAGGTGAGAGAAGAGCTTATAGTTCGCTGCCTTTCTAATAAAAGGGAGATGTGAAAGAGAGAAGCAATTGTCTGCTGGGCTGTTTGGCTGAGGAGCTCTACAGGTGCAGGGCAGTGTAGAAGAAACGTCATGTTCACAGTGTTGCCTGACAGCAGAAACAAGAGTATTGAACCAAGGATTTTGTAGTGGACAAGGTTGAATGGAAAGAGTTTAAAAGCCAGCTAGATAAGCCCACTCAGGGCTGCAGCCTGCTTTGTGATCCAGGATGTAAAGAGATGCTTTGGACACTATCCATTTGGAGCAAAACAAAAGAGTTCTTAAATTGGAGGTCTGTTTTGTTTCAGGCACTGAAGTATTTGGGTATTTTAAAATCTTATTTTTCTGCTTGCTTATTATAGCATTTACTATTACCAGACTTCTGATTTCAAAACGTTAGCAAGGAGCTGTGTGTTTTTATCAGTATTAATCAGGACAGCATCCCGATCAGCCAATTTCCCCTGACACTGTGCAGACAGCTCTGGGGTTTTGTGTTCATCCAGGAATCTCATATCACCTGGAGATTAAAGCTGAATCAAATCAACAAAAGTCTGCTGAGAAACAAGAATGCTTCTTTGTTTGCCCAGTGTTCATTGAACAATACCCTGACAGCAGGATGACATTGGATAAAAGGGAGATTGCAGATAACTCAGTGAGGATGGGGAAGGAAAAATGTACAAAGTACTGCGAAGGATCAGGATGCTACTGTCTGATGTGAAGGTAACGGGGACTTAATGGCATGGACATGATGGGAATCCTTGACTGCTTCAGTTCAGTCAACCATCAGAACTGAATGCATTACACTGTGTTTTGCCTGTGTTGCTGTGTAGGTGGAATTAGCTGATGTTATGAGTAGGACCAGATGGTCTCAGCTCATGCTCATACACTGCAGGTAGCCTTCCCAAGTGTCACATTTAGCACTGTGAAGAATGCCCTCAAACTCCAATCACAGAGCACAACAAAAGTTTTAAAAGAATGTCCAAGTATTAAAAAAGATTAAGATACACAGATACACAATGGACTTACTTGTTCTTACTTCCCTGAGACTAGTGCTGTGCTTTAGTGTAATAAACATGTGACTTCAGAAAGTTAGTGCGTTTGGGCAGTTTTCTGTGGCCATCGCAGGGAGGGGAGAATGAGGAAGACTATTGCACAAGCTGACGTATAAAAGGAACTTTTCATCAAGACTAAAGAAAAGAGAAGTTGTAGCTATCATCACAGACTAGCCTTTTAATGGTGTGTCACCCCCTTACCCCCACCCCAGATTTAAACAGACCTAAATGTTTAAAGTTGCGTCTGTAATGTTTAACTACTCAAGGTAAGGCCGTGGATACAGAATGGGAAGCTGAAGCTGTATATAGAAACTTGGAGCAAATCATAGAATCAAATAATGGTTTGGGTTAGAAGGGACTAGTTCCACTGATTCCACCTTCCACTAGACCAAGTTGCTCAAAGGCCTCGTCCAACTTGGTCCTAAAAACATCCATTTATGGAGCATCCACAAAGCATTGGAGCAAGAACAACTGATGCATTTTACAGTCTTGGAAATTAAAAAGCTGTGACTGTAAGACATCTGAAACTGTGATAAATGTACCTGGAGTCAAAAGTATAAGTTGCTGATCTTAGAAAATGCTGAGGTTCACTGATCTATTGCTAACTTGTTCAGATGTCTTATTTCTGAAGAAGCCAATCACAAGGAAGCTGTCACTGTAGAGATACTGTAAGTGTGTTACATTAATTAAAAGCAGTTTAGGAATATTTGTAAGTGAGTTTGCAGTAGCTGTGTAAGTCTTAAAGGAGGTCATACTGCTTCAAGCTTGAATCAACTGGTATGGATTGGAGCAAGATGTTTAGCCTAGCATGGAAGAAGCATCCTGAGATAGGGTTCCAGGTTAACCCAAGTACCATAGATTTAGAAATATGAAGCCCACTTAATCCTCATAAGCAAGTAGTTTTAAAGTAATGAGCTTGTGGTTGACATCCTGGAAGATCATCTTGATTTTTGTGGAGGAAGTCTAAACTCTGACAGAGATGAGTACTTTTGTGAAGAAATTTGTATTAACTGATTTCCAGTGAGAAACCAAGCAAGTACAAATGTTAAACCTAATGAAAAATGGTAGTATAGAAACTTCTGAATGAATACTTCATTAAAAAAAGTGTTAATTAAGGTGTCATGAAACTTTCTGAAACTTTACACAGAATCAAATTTTGTGAGTACAGTAAGAAACACTATCAGATATTTCTGCTGAGATTTTGCTAGCAGCATTAGCTAGCGCATAAGTGAAAATGCAAAGTCTTGCATAAAATTACACTACATGGCCTGCCCTAGGTGATCCTGCTTTGGCAGGGGGTTTGGACTTGGTGATCTCTAGAGGTCTCTTCCAAACCCTAATGTTTAATGGTTCTGTGAGTCTACGTTATGGGGCATATACTCGTGACAGAAATGTTTTGATCCACCACAATGCACTTAAAAATACATCTATATTAAGCTGGTGCACAAATATAAATGATACTGGTAGCATTTTTATGTGTTTTCTTGTGGGTTTCTTTAAATATATGATGGCAGTCCTCATTTATTTCATCTTGAAATAACCAAACTGTTACTACCTGTATTACGTCCAGCCTTGGAACAATCCTAAAATGTTACTAGTGCCCAATGATCTGAGGTCAAGTGCTTATAAAAACAATCTCTTTAGCAGAGTGCAAAGAAAACAGCATCCTAAGAATTATTTCTGGTGGAGCACAGGACATTAAAATGCTGCTAGATGATATCCCAGCTTGGGTTTAAAGAATTAATGAAGAACAAATGTTCTAACTGACATGTAAGCATAAAATTCTCTCTGTGGGTTGACCTTCATTCTTCTGCAGTTAGTTAATGAGGATTCTCTTTGTTATCTTCCTTGCCAAAGAACCTCAGGGCCTTGTATCATTATTGAGTGAACACAATGTCACCTCAGGTGGCAGAAATGTTTTGCCTTTTGTCAGGAAAAGAAGTTTCCTCATGTCAGCTGGTGAAAACACAACACGGCGAGGACCAATTGAGACCAGACATTTCAATTCAGCTAAGTTAGCCCAGTGGAGATGTTTAACCTGCTGCAGTTGTTTTGATCAGAATATTCAGGCTTCATTATTGTACGACTCTCACATTTACTTCTCAAGTTTGTGACTTATTGTTATAAATTAATGATAAACAAAAGCATTTTATCTGGAGAACTGCTCTCACTATTCCCCTTCGAACACTTAATTACCTTTTGTCGTAGAACAGTGTGTATTTTTGGAAATGAACACTTACAGAGCAGCTGCTTTTTATCAGAATCAAAATGGCAAGTGTATTGTTAACCATCAGTGGTTCCTGTAAGGTACTCATCACATCTGCTCACAAAACTCTGAGCTTTGCTGTGAGCTGCAGTGCATGATGCACAACTGTAATATAACAAAATGTTAACTGCAGGGTTCATTCAACATGAGTCTATGAGTTGAGGTACCCCCAGTACTCACATTGTTTCCTCACTGCTCAGGGCACCTAAGGTCATTATATATAGAATCATAAAATCATTTGGGTTGGATAAGACCTTGAAGATCACCAAGTCCAACCATATACCCTACTCTGCTGAGTCCACTATCAGATCTGCCACTAAACCATGTTCCCCAACAGCACATATTTGAGGCTTCTGAACATGTCCAGGGATTGTGACTCAACCCATGGGCAGCCTATTCTGAACACAGCAGCAAAGCCAAAGAAAATGGAAAAATACAGAGTGAGTCTTCTGTGAGCAGTTAGGAGTGGCAGAGAGCCAGTGTGTCTGTGTGAAAGCACATGGTGAAAATGTGCAAGAGGAAGTTATTAATGAATTGTCCACCCAGGTGTAAGACTCAATACGGGACCTCATGATGGACAGAAAGGATGTCAAGGTAGCAAGTGCTGACAGTTTCAGAAATACAAAGACAAACTCCTATTACTACTCTTTTTGACCAGTAGGAAAAAGACCTGACACTGAGGAACAAACTTCCTGGCTTCCTGTCTGTGGGGATGCATTTTTTTCCCACCCCAAAACCAAATCCAGTCACAACTGAAGTTGATTTAAAATCCTCAAACATATAAAACCACAGCTATGTTAGAGATGAAACTGGAAAAAAGGAAAGATACTGCTTTAGACCGGGGACAGAGGTTAAGCTGTTCACAATCTTCCATGGGAACACACGGTTGAATTTGCAAGCGTGACCACCTACACTGGAGCTACTGGTTAAATATTCCAGAAGCACTGGAAAGGCATAGGGCAATGTAGCGTAATGTCTGACTTCTCTTTACCATCCTTCAAAAAATATCACTCTAGGATAGTCAAATATCTTTCAAACATTTCTTTGAAAACCAAGGTCCGTCCTAAAAAAGGAAAAAAATCCGGCAATCAGTCCTTTGGAAAGTGAGAGGCATAGGCATGAATTTTTATTCCAATTAAAATGTGTCTATGTCCTACTCAGAGATGTCTCCAGTCACTCTAGATTTTGACCAGAACTTTCTGATGCCATTTTTTCGTTCAGAAGTGTGAACGAGCTAGGATGTTTTAAAATAAATTGCTTGTAAAAAATCAGTGGTTTTCAACTAAAAAGAAGAAAAACATGCTTGAAAGTTTCAGATCACTGCAATCAGTTGAACCTTTGTGTTGCATAATGGTGTTTATTTCATTTAAATAAGGTTCCCTACCTCAGTGCTGTGCAGAGTAATATTCTGTTATCGCTCATGTGATAAGGAAATGAGCACCAGCAAAGGGAACCAGAGGTATCCAGAGGTTTTGCTGTGTTGCTTTTTGCCTTATAGTCATTTTCCCTTTTCTCTTTTTAAGGGAAGAGAATTAGATCCATAATATTATGAATACTATTTGTTATATTCGTGGAAAGGAAGGGCATTTGTGAGGTTTCTTATCCCAATATTCAGCTTATCTTCACTCCCATACATTGCACCCAGAGCCAACAAGCACATATGTTTTGTTAGAGTCATTAAAATAATGCTGTATTAAATATGTCTCTAAAGTGAATCAAGTACAACTGTGATACCTTCTGGTATTAGGATACATATGTTTAATATACATTAATTCTGGAATCCCTTAGGGGACAGCCATGTTATTAATACAGCAGAGAACAGCTGACTGAGCATATGGTTTATTAAGATGTGCTTATATTAATTATATGTGGAGACTGTTCAAAAGGGTCACTGATCTATAGCTCAGAGACCCCTCATGATCACTGCTTTGTACCTCAGAGCTCAGTAGGATTACTCTTGATCCAAGCTATTTGTTTTTGGCTGGAAAAATCATTATATTGGTGTCTAAGCTGGAAATTAAAGAAACACTGCAGAACCTAATACCACAAAAACTCAAGCAATCAATGAATGTGCAGGATGGAAGGAAATTTTGCAGGCATGAGGAAGCTGCACACAGGAGAATCTAGAGCTCACGTACTTCTGTATATTCTGTTATACCTTGCACAGCAGTCTGATCCAGAATAAGACCTTATACAATGTACCTAATAAAGCAGACTAAGCTCATATTTGGAGTTCCAAATAAAAAGTCAGTTACAGGATGGCTGGGACTAGGTGATCTCTGAGGTCCCCTCAAACCTAAGCTGTTCTATGATTCTGTGAATCCTTTCTGCATGGCTTCATCCCCTTACTGCTCAAATCAAAGAATCATAGAATGTGTTGAGCTGGAAGGAGCTTTTAAAGGTCATCTAGTCCAATCACCCCGCAGAGAAGAAGGACACTTTTAACTAGAGCATGTTGTCCAAAGGCCCATCAAGCCTGACCCTGAATGCCTCCAGGGATGGAGCTTCTACCATCATTCTGGGCAGCCTGTTCCAGTGATCCACCACCCTCATTGAAAACTTTTTTAGTATGGCAATTTCTGATCACTAAAAATTTATGCTGAAATTTTATTTCTAAGGCTGTTTTTCACTCCAGAAGCTGACTGTGTCCTGCAAAGTAATGTGGTTGTTTCTTTAGTCTACAGAACAGAATGCTAAGGGGCTAACTTACTGCTCTTTACAGCTACCTGACAGGAGTGGAGTCCCTGGTGTAGCTGAGAAGTTGTGAGGGATGAGATCACCCAATCACAGAATCATAGAACATCATGGATTGGAAGGGACATCAGAAGATCATCTAGTCCAGTCTCGCTGCCACAGCAGGATCACCTAGACCAAGTCGCACAGGAACACATTCAGGCAGTTTTTAAACGTCTCCAGAGAAGGAGACTCAAAACTGGGCAGCACATTCCACTGCTCCATCACCCTCACTGGGAAGAAGTTCCTTCTCACATTCATATGGAACCACCTATGCTTCAGCTTACACCCATTGCCCCTTGTACTGTCATTGGATGACTCTGAGAACAGCCTGCCTACATCCCCCTGATACCAACCACTCACATATTTAGAAACATTAATGAGGTCACCCCTCAGTCTCCTCCAAGCTAAAGAGCCCCAGCTCCCTCAGCCTTTCCTCATCAGGGAGGTGTTCTACTTCCTCCATCATCCTCACTGTTCTGCGCTGGACTCTCTCCAGCAGCTCCATGTGCTTCCTGAACTGAGGGACCCAGAACTGGACACAATATTCCAGATGTGGTCTCGCCAGGCCAGAGCAGAGAAGGAGGAGAATGTCTCTAATCCTTCATCCAAGTCATTAATAAATAGATTTTATAGATTTGGGAGACTCCACTAGATACTGGCTTCCAACTAGACTCTGTCCCATTGACCCCCACTCTCTGCCTTCTATCCTGCAGCCAGTTCACAATCCACCTCACTACCTCACTGTCCAGACAACACTGTCTCAGTTTGGCTGTAAGGATGCTGTGGGAGACAGTGGCAAATGCTTTACTAAAGTCAAGACAGACCACATCCACTACTTTGCTGTCATCTGTCCACCTGTTTATGCCCTCACAATAGACCACCAGGTTGGACAAGAATGACCTCCCCTTAGTGAAGCCATGCTGACTGTCGATATTGACGCTCCTGTACTTGATGTGACTGAAGACAGCATCAAGGTTAAATTGTTCCATCACCTTTCCAGGGATGGAGGTGAGGGTGACTGTCTGTAATTACTTGGGGCCTCTTTCTTAACCTTTTTGAAGACTGGAGTGACATTTGCTGTCCTCCAGTCCCATGGCACCTCTCCTGATCCCCATGACTTAGCAAAGATGATGGAGAGTGGCTTAGAAATGACTTCTCCTTTCTCCCTTAGCACTCGTAGGTGCATCCCCTCTGGGCCCATGGATTTGTGTACATCCACTTTGCTCAACTGATCCCCAACCCTGTCCTCATAAACAAAGGAAGGCTTCTCTTTTGTCTCAGCTTCCTCTGGGGTCTCAGTAGTCTGGGGCTCGATATCAGGACAAGCCTCAGAAGTATAGACAGAGGCAAAGAAGTTTTCAATATCTCTGCTTTCTCTCTATCGTCTGTGTTCAGGGCACCCACCTCATTCAGCCGGGGGCCTACATTGCCTCTAGTTGTAGTTTTAGCTGCAATGTATTTGAAGAAGCCCTTATTGTTGCCTTTGACATCTCTTGCAATATTTAACTCCAAGGAGGCATTGGCTTTCCTAGTTGAATCCTGACATCCTCTGACTAGAGACTTATAATCACCCCAAGTGGCCATCTCCTTCTTCCATGACTTGTAGACTTTCTTCTTCCTCTTGAGTTTACCCAGCAGCAGCTCCCTGTTTAACCATGCAGGTCTGCTGGCTCCCCTTCCTTGACTTCTTACTTGTTGGAATGCTCTTGTGTTGTGCTTCATAGAAGTGATCTTTGAATGTTAACCAGCTATCTTGGGCCCCTTTACCTATCAGTACCCTGTCCCATGGGATTTCCCATAGCAATTGCTTGAAAAGGCCAGAGTTGGCCCTCCTGAAGTTCAGGGTTGTGATTAGCCAGGGATAGTTTTATGGCAGCAGATGTGACTAGCCTAGTGAGTTTGAATGATGGCTGTGGTGTTGTGTGCTTTACTTTGGCAGTGAGTTAATGACAAATACCTGAACAGAGATCCTGAGATAGAAGGGTTCAGAAGAAGCAAACCAGTATGGACAATGATGGTGGTGTCCATAACTCTCTTCCAATGATTTACCTGTAGCCTTTTTTCTTTTTTATTAACCTTTAAAGTAGTAGAAACATTTTACACGTCTCCGACGGGGACCGCGGCTTCCGAACCTGCCGCGGCCCCGGCCTGACTCCACC
>VXBP01006387.1:224065-378228 GCA_013400115.1 Rhinopomastus cyanomelas | reverse complement strand
ATCATCCTCACTGTTCTGCGCTGGACTCTCTCCAGCAGCTCCATGTGCTTCCTGAACTGATGGACCCAGAACTGGACACAATATTCCGGGAATCCTTAAACCTTGGATCCGTAAGACAAAGACTGGGTTGCTTGCTGCTGCACTGAGGGATGCAGGTGTGGGTGCTGAGAAACTCAGGATGGCCCCTGATGGATGAGAAACATCCAGGACTGACACGCTCTCTGTCCCAGGTCTCTAAATTGAAAGAAGAACCAAGGCCCAAACTGTAGTGATCTCCCATTACATTTTTCTCAGACTGTGTAATGGCATTTATGACACAGTTTCTAGTTTCTGTGCACCGACTTGCGTAACCTTTTTTCCCACTCTGTATATAGTTAGAGTGTTAATAAACCTTTCTGCAGTTTCCCTAAGCCATCCATTGTCTGACAAATTTATCTGAGATGTCATCGAGACCTCACTGCTTTGCTTTCCTTTCTTTTATCTTAAATTGTGGTCCTGAACCCACCACAAACCAGCAAAGCATAAAAGGTTTTTCTGGTCTCCCTAAATACTCCCCAGTGTTATCAATGCAATCAGTCTCCCTTGAAGTGGAACTGTGGGTGACTGGTTTTCTTTTGCTACCTCTGTGTAGCTATGGGTTTGTCTACCTCTAGTAGCTATGGGACAACAATGTTTATGTATATGAAAATGCAACTATTGTTTTTGACGGATAGGGCAGCAGATTATCAGGATGTTAATTCACTAAAACTCCTCTGGAGAGCTGTGATTTCCTGCAGACCCAGTGGCAGTCTGGAAGGACAAGAAATACTCAGCAAAACCTTTCTCTCCTTTTCTTTGTAGAGCTTTTTAGGAAGAAAAGTCTATCCCTGTCAAGCTGAGTTTCGCCAGCGTTGATTATAAAAGCTC
This sequence comes from Rhinopomastus cyanomelas, assembly GCA_013400115.1. NCBI lineage: Eukaryota > Metazoa > Chordata > Aves > Bucerotiformes > Rhinopomastidae > Rhinopomastus > Rhinopomastus cyanomelas. The sequence continues at coordinate 377,322 of VXBP01006387.1, read as the reverse complement.
TGAGTATTAAATGAGTGAGTTATGCAGAAGGGCAGTAGCCACAGGCTGCTTCCAACAAGCCAGAGGTGATTCATGCTGTTGGGTGCAGTGTAGCACTGGAGACCAAATACAAACACCTGCTTTAGTCAGTGCAGAGCGGCACCTGTGAGCTTCCGTGGAAGGTACAGACATCTACTAGCAGAGTGCTTGGCTGTTCAAATGGAATGTGCTTCCCATAAATTTCATATTTAATTATCTTCTGTTCCTATAACAGTGGAGATTTCCTAACCTGATTACTGAGCACGGCTGGTGTTTGACATGTACTAAGTGTCCTGGATGGTGGAAAGTAAGGCTCTTAGATGATGCTGTCGCTGGCAAAGGGCTGGAATGTTCTGACACTTGCAGTCTGAAAATACTTGATCTAACTAGCCCAGGGTTTGAAAATGGACATATTTCCATGAAGTTTCACTCCTCGAAGTGCCAGGTGTTGTACTTTAATCACCCCAGAAGCAGCAGCTGATGCACAATATACCAGCAATAATTCCAAACTAGAACCCTACAAATAATCCAGCTACAAATTATATTGTCAAGAGAATCCAAATACTTTGTAATATATTCTAATACATATTAATTTGAGAGCCCTATAGGGGACAGTCTTGTTATTAATACTCGAAGGAACAGATGTGATAGCATATGGTTTACCAACTTGTATTTATGTTAATGCTATGTAAATAGGATTTTAATAAGGTAACATTAGTCTATAGCTTCATTTTCCTAATATATCTTTCTTCTTTGAAGATGTTAATGGGATCATCCAAATTGGGGTCTAGGATCATAGAAAAGGTTAGTGGAAAGAGTCTGTTTTTGGTAAGACATAAAAAAACCAAAGCATCCCTTTGAGAGTTTTGTGATCCTTTAACACTTCTGTGATTGCAGTCAGTTCAAGCTGCTTCACCAGTGCTACCACTGCCTGATACCCACTTCTACCGGCATTAAATTCCTATATATTCCATGTTGATTTCTTGCAGTTTAAATTTGCTTGCAGAAGCCTGCAAAATGTAATAAACCCTAGAAAATTTCCTGTATCGCTTTCAATGTGATGCCTATGGAACTTGCTGTGCAACCCACCTCTTGCTGTCAGTGGGAAAAGCTGAGTGCAGTTCTGAGTCAGCCCAGGCTTCTTGGCAGCTTCCTCTGGGGCACGGTGTTTTTTAATGATGCTCTCTGGCCCTGTTAGGAGCCATTGCAGTGATGAGAACATGGGAAGCAATCTGTGTTCCCACAAGCAGGCGAGGCAGGAAAGTCCTAATCAGCACTAACGCTTCAGAGGACTCTGGAAAACTTTCTCCATGCTATTAGGAATTACTGTTTTAAATGGTTGAAGGTTCCAAGGTACATCAGTGCAGCCCAATAGACTGTGTCATTGAGGTGGCACCAAAGATTCTGTTTGTGAGGCTTAGTGAGCTGTAAGCTGCATCACTTGCTATGTCCAGTTCATGTCAAAGCTGTAGATAGAGGTGCAATTCTGCTCTCACTTTTGTGGTTAGAGACATGGCCACCTTGTTCTTTGAAGGAACAAAGGAGAAGATTGTATGAAACCTGAGTTTCTGATGTGTAGAGTTCTGGATTTTAGAATCACAGAATCATGGAATCATTAGGGATTGGAATGGACCTTGAAAGATCATCTAGTCCAATCCGCCTGACACAGCAGGATCACCTAAACCAAGTCACACAGGAACACATCCAGGCAAGTCTTAAACCCACNCATGGCCATCCTGCTGTCCACCAGGACCCCCAGGTCCCTTTCTCCTACACTGCTCTCCAATGCGTGTCCCCAGCCTATATGGGTACCTGGGGTTGTTCTTGCCCAGATGCAAGACTCTACACTTGCCCTTGTTATAGTTCATTAAATTTCTACCTGCCCAGCTCTCCCATTTCTCTCTCATTTTAGTTTGAGCTTTTTTTGGGGAGGAGGTGGGGAGTGTTAATATGAAACTTCTAAGGCTTAAATGTGCAAGTACCACTTTAAAAGGAGTCCAGCAAAGCACTGTTGTGGGGGTATTGCAGAAGGACTTGGTCAGTCTTTCGCGTTGTTTTTCCTTGAAGATACAGAGGCTGCTTACAGTATCCTATGTGTTGTGTTTTGAATGACTTAGCCAACAGGAGAGTTTTTAATGGTAAGGATTTGAGAACTTCTTACAGAAGTTTGATGTAAATACTAGAAAAAAAATATTATGGTACTTTCTACATTTTTGCTCCATTCCTCGAGTCTTGGGTATAATCTAGGACCCAGAAATTGGCTCCGCACAAGGTGTAAGGTCTGGTTTTGACTATTAGAGCTGTTTCTGCATTGTGCCAGCACTGTGTTTTTGGCCAGCTCTTGTCACTTCATATTCAGAAGGTTCATGTGAAACTTTCAGTGAAGGAGCAGATGCTGCTTGGATCTGACTGGCTATTTGTGTAGCTGCATCAGATGATGTCTTCAGTCCTGACTCCATGCTAGGTGCTTACTGGTTCAGTAAGCTCTTGCCTGGAAAAGTTGAGCCTAGAGGACTACTATATTGCTCTCAAATTTCCACTGACTGCTCTAGGGCATTGAGATGGTCCTAAGGGCATCTGTAGTACCTTACATATGCATGTACTGCCATCACTGAGGTGGCAGACCTGCTAACATCTCAACTGGTTTATCTAGTTTTGTTGCTTAATCTGAGTGTTGAACTTCATAAAGCAATTTGCTCTTCAGCATTCCCTCATGCAGGAACATGTTGTAGCAGTTAATCCTTTCAAGCAAAACTGTGCTGCTAGGGTCATGTAAATAGTAGCAGTAATGCACAGAAATATCTATTAAGAATGTTTGGAATTAATAAATACGTATTTGAGCACGATTACGGAAATAGTCTATAAGGGAGGCTAGAGACAGTGACAATAACTTTATGTTTTGATTCGCTAGATGGATAAGAAAAATAGTGTTGAAACTCAACAAAATAGGAAAAAAAAAGATTAGGAATTGTCTATTCTTTTGTCTTCCTCTATATTAAAGCTTGTGTTGAGTGATCAGCATCAATACTGCCTCTATCACCATGAGCTAGATTTTTGCTCATAGAATCATAACAATTTCAGCTGGAAGAGTCCTTCAAGATCATTAAGTTCAACTTTTTCCTAGCCCTATCAGCACCACTAAACCCTGTCCCTCACTGCAATACCAACCCTTCTCTTCAACACCTCCAGGGATGGTGACTCAGCACCTTCCCTGGGCAAGGTGTTCCAGCGCCTGACAACCCTTTCAGTAAACAAATTCCTCCTGATATCCAACCCGAACCTCCCCTGACACAGATTAAGGCTATTTCCTCTCATCCTATCACTGGCCACTAGGGAGAACAGACTGACCCCCTCCTCCCTACAATCTCCTTTCAAGTAATTGTAGAGAGCAATAAGGTCTCTCCTCAATCTCCTCTTCTTCAGGCTAAACAGCCCCAGACCCCTCAGCCATTCCTCATAGACCACCTGTTCCAAATCCTTTATTGGCTTGTGCCCTCCAGCTCTTCAATGTCCCTCTTGTACTGAGGGGCCCAAAGCTAGACACAGAACTCCAGCTGTGGCCTCATCAAAGCTGAGTACAGGGGAGTGATCACATCCCTGTTCCTGCTAGCAACACTAGTGATGAACACTGGAGATTCCTAACACTCTCCAAGCGAAAGACAGTTTGTGTCATCAGCAGAGGACTATCAGATCATATATCATTACCTGACAAGAGGTGGCAATTTAATCTGACGAGAGTCCTGCCAATGAGGAGAGCTTTAGGAGTTCAGCCACTCTAGTAGAGATTGGACATGTCATTGAGAGATGTTGTGCAGAAGCTTGGTAATAAACTGGAACTTGTTAACGCAGTTTAGGATTGCTGTAAAAATTTATTAGAAACCAGGGACTGTAAAATTACTATACTCTCCCAGAAATGTTTTTCTTTCCTCGCTGAATGTATGTGCTGTTTAATGCACAACACATGTTGAAAAGCTTGTTTCCTGATGGTGTACAACACATTTCATTACAATGTGCATGGAATCACAAAGAGCTCGATTAAATGTGCATGAGAATAAACAGAAAGAAGCCTAAGCAGAAGGGGTGAGTGGAGGCAAGTGCAAGGCCATGGCAAAAGCCAGGCACCCCCCTTGCCTGCCTCATCTCCCCAGGTGCTTCTGAGAAATAGATATGAGCCCCTCCTCGAAGACAGTGAGTCTAATAGGGATATAGGCAACCAATTCTGGAGGTCTTATCACAGTCACATAAATCAGAGAGGACTTCCAGTACAACCTCCTCCACAAAGAAGAAGAAGAGAAGGGTAGTAGTTATTGGAGACTCACTCCTGAAGGGAACCGAGGGCCCAATATGCAGAGTTCCCTCATCATAGGGAAGTCTGGTGAAATCAACTATTAACCACTACTGATCTTCCAGAAAGGTGGGAAGGAAGCTGCATTGCGTAGCCTAAAGGGAACAAAGAAAGGCTTCAAGGTCATAGGATGATTGGTGAAAAGTCTGGGGCACAAATTATAGACTCTTCATTACTTCCATTTTTGGGTGAGGACATGGGCTGGAATGGAAGGATTAGGTCTATAAATGCCTGGCTACAAGACTGGTGCTACAGGCAGTGCTTTGGGTGCTTTGATCATGACTGGTTTTATAAGGCACCAGACCTGAAAGGTACACATGGGAAAGGTTTGTCTCAGAAAGGAAATAGGTTTCTGGGGCAGGAATTGGCAGGGCTCATTCAGAGGGCTTTAAATCAGATTCTAGGAGGGGTGGTACTGTTGCTGAGTGGGCATCAGTGGGCAGCACTCAAGTCTTAATAAATACCACGAGGCCTCCCTCCAATCCTAGGGTGAAATCAGAGCACTCAGCTCGCTCCCTGAAATGCCTGTACACCAATGCATACAGCATGGGGAATAAGCAGGAGGAGTTAGAAATCTGTGTCCAGTCAGGTGATTGTGATCTGGTGACAAATACAAAGAAATGGTGGGACAGCTGTCATGACTGGAATGTAGTCACGGATGGCTACGTCTTTTTCAAGAGAGACAGTTGGATAAGTTGAGCAAACTGGATGGACATAAATCCATGGGCCCAGAGGGGATGCACCTACGAGTGCTAAGGGAGATGGCAGAAGTCATTGCTAAGCCACTCTCCATCATCTTTGCTAAGTCATGGGGATCAGGAGAGGTGCCATGGGACTGGAGGACAGCAAATGTCACTCCAATCTTCAAAAAGGTTAAGAAATAGGCCCCAAGTAATTACAGACAGTCACCCTCACCTCCATCCCTGGAAAGGTGATGGAACAATTTAACCTTGATGCTGTCTTCAGGCACATCAAGGACAAGAGGGTCAGTATGGACAGTCAGCATGGCTTCACCAAACATGCTTGTCCAACCTGATAGCCTTTTATGCGAGCATAACCAGGGTGATAGATGATAGCAAAGCAGTGGATGTGGTCTATCGTGACTTCAGTAAAACATTTGACACTGTCTCCCACAGCATCCTCACAGCCAAACTGAGACAGTGTTGTCTGGACAGTGAGGTAGTGAGGTGGATCGTGAACTGGCTGCAGGATAGAAGCCAGAGAGTAGTGGTCAATGGCACAGAGTCCAGTTGGAGGCCTGTCTCTAGTGGAGTCCCACAACGGTTGTTACTGGGACCACTCCTATTCAAACTATTCATTGATGACTTGGGTGAGGGATTAGGGTGTGCTGTCAGCAAGTTTGCTGACGACACAAAGCTGGGAGAAGTGGCCAACACCCCAGCAGGCTGTGCTGCTATTCAGCATGACCTTATAGGCTGGAGAGGTGGATGGGGGAAAATTGAACAAACTATAACAAGGGCAAGAGTGGAGTCTTGCATCTGGGCAAGAATAACCCCAGGTACCAGTATAGGTTGGGGATGGACATGTTGGAGAGCAGTGCAGGAGAAAGGGACCTGGGGCTCCTGCACATCCTGTAGACAGCAGGATGACCACGAGCCAGAAATGTGCCCTTGTGACCAAAAAGGCCAATTGCATCCTGGGTGTGTTTAGCAGATTGATAGAAGTTCTACTTCCCCTCTACTCTGGCTTAGTGAGACCACATCTGGAGTATTGTGTCCAGTTCTGGGACCCTCAGTTCAAGAAAGACACAGAACTGCTGGAGACTGTCCAGCGCAGAGCCACAGAAATTATGAAGGAAGTGGAACATCTCTCTTTGAAGAAAGGCTGAGGGAGCTGGGTCTCTTTAGCTTGTAGAAGAGGAGACTGAGGGGTGACCTCATTATTGTTTGTAAATATGTGAAAGGTGGATGTCAGGAGGATGGACCCAGGGTCTTCTCAGTGCCATATAATGATAGGACAAGGATCAATGTGTTTAAGCTGGAACACAGGAGGTTCCACGTCAATCTGAGAAGGAACTTCTTCACAGTGAGGGTGACGAAACAGTGGAATGGGCTTCCCAATGGGGTTGTGGAGTTTCCTTCTCTGGAGACATTTAAAACCTGTCTGGAGATGTTTCTGTGTGTCTTGATCTAGGTGATCCTGCTGTGGCAGAAAGATTGTATTAGATGATGTTTTGAGGTCCCTTTCAATCCCTAATATTCTGTGATTCTGTAATGGGGAGATCTGCCTTCTGGAGGCAGAGGACAAGTGTCTGAACTGAAGGATTGATTGCTGCCTTGATATGTCCTTTGAAATTGTATTAATGTGCCTGGAGAGGGACCTAAGTGGTTGGTGGATGTTAGAAGCAGAGAATACCCTGGGCGAGGTATGAGGAACTAGTACTGTGAGGCACTTGGTCCTTGCGTTGCTGGAGTAGAGCTTGCAGATGGCTTTTAGCCACACAGCTATCTGAACATGGAGTGAGAACAATTTAGCATTTGTTTCACAGAATATAGAATTCATTTCAATACACTTAACTAGTAAAGTTCCTTAATATGCAGCTGGTGTTTAAGTTTGACCTTGGAGTATTTTTGAGGTGTTTGGGATAGGACATTCATAACACTGAGTGGTGAAACAGCTCTCATAGTGGTTCAACACTCTGGGATGTGTTGACAAAGGCCACCTGGAAGGATATTAGTTAGGAGCTCATGAAATTTGTGAATAAACTTCAGAATGAGAGAATAACATACATATTTTAAAAAAGTTTTAAAAAGATTGAAGGAACTGAGGAACCTGCCAGAGTGAATTTCCAAGATGTATGTTGTGAGCTACAGCCACATTGAATAATTTCCCTGTTAGTTCCTAATAACCCTTGGAGAAAGAGATGTCTAATACTCCCATCTTTCCTACTGAGGATGCCTTTTCAATTTCCAACTAGGCAGTCGTCTTGAGACTGTTCGTATTAGAAACACCTGCAATATTACAGAGGCAAAATGTTTGTGAAGCAGTGGAATAATTTATTTGCAACTCAGCATCGGGCTCGGCAAGATATGGGAACTTGTGAGCCCTGTTCACTAGTCATAGAGTTCCTAATTTGCATATCTATGTGATCTCTGAGAAAGTCCATACATATGCTATTAGTTTTACATAAACTCCTCCCAGATACTGCATGCATATTAAGGTTAAGAGGATCTTTTGGGGGTTTGTCTCCACGGTGAACTTTTCACATGTCGCCTTTGCTACTCGAGTGCACAAGGTTATTGCTGTGCAAGCTCCTTCTTTGTTGTTTTCTGCTTCTCAAGACTGAGTTCTCTACAAGTTCAGTAAGTCTAAACGAAGCTAAACAGCAATTCTAAACATAATTCCAAAGCAGTCTACTGTTACCTGCTAAAGCTCACCTAACATTCTATTAATCTATTAAACTTATTAAACCAACCCATGGTTATTTCTCACATTGTGTGAACAGGAAACAGTATTGTTGCTTGAAAATATCATTGATTAGTGATGAAAGATGAATCATCCTACTGTTTTACTATGCATTTTGTGACTTCAACCAAGGTAGATGTCTGTAATACTGTTTGGATGAATTTTTGTAGCTGTCAATATTGATGTGGATCACAGAACCAAAGTCCTGATTGTTGTTTCTAGCAAACACCTCTAGTGAAAAGGGAAGTGGGTGAAGTGATTGAATTTCTTTCAACATGAAGCTCGCTACCTATGAAGCCTGAGAAAATCCAAGGCAGAGCAAAGCTGATTTAAGTTTCTTCTAATTTGTCCCTTTTGTTCTCTTAGTAGAGAGAGAACGTGCTGACCTTACAAGATAATGAAAAGCTTAAAGAAAACAATCTCCCGAGAGTTTTTACAATTACTTTCAAATACATTACAACTAATTAGGAAACTGGGGTCAATGTGAAGGTCACTGGTGGCCAAAGCAGGTCTGGTAGAATATAAGAGAGAGATGTAGATGGGATGGACTCCACTTTTCTCCACGTTTTTATATCTCTGAAGGCTCTGTGGAGCTGCAGTTGCCCGTTAAACATTTTGGCTCTCCTTTTGGCATATTTGTGATGAGTGGTGATGTCACTATTCCAAATACTTTAATGATTTTATTGATCTTCATGGCCACTGATAGCATGTCTTGGCAGCTGGAATCTTTGGAGAAAGTCTTGGAAAGGAACCCGGTTGTGTTATATTAGTGTTTGCAAGAGAAAACTCTTCTGATAAGATTCCTCGGACACCAATTACTATCTTATGAGTAGTAACAGAAGATTGAAGGTCATTTTGAGAGACTGGGATGTATTTAATTTTGTGAAATTAGGCCAAATGGTATTTTCTTCTCTCTTAACTCTTAAGACACCTACTGGAATGCTGTGACAACTTAGCTGAACAGCAAGGACTGTGCTCTGCTCAAAGCATGCTGGGTGGGATCAATACTTTGGTAACAAGAATATCCTGCTTTGAGTGTCACGTAACTGTTAGTGCAGACTCAGAAACAGAACTGGCAAAATGCAGGTGAGTGTGAAATGAACAGTACATGTATTACAGGAACTGGCATCACGGACCTCGGCATTCTTCTATATATTTCTCCAGTAAATCGCTTTGTGGGGGGCAGGTGAGGTACTGGTTTTGTTCTGACAAAGTAGTGGCCTTCTCCAACAAGTCTTGCTGTCAAGTTTATTGTCTGTCTTGTCTGTTGTGTTTGTCTGCCAGGTCTCCACCAAAGCCCCCAAGCCTCGGCAGTGTTTCTGCTAGAGGGGGCCGGTGAGCTGCCGTTTGCAGGAGGAGGTTCACCAGAGCCCCTGTGCCAGAGCATCGTTCCAGCTCTCTTATCCACCTTTTTGCTCTGTATTTGTTTCTCTCCCCTGCAGCTCCAGGGGGATCAGCTGCGTGTTGCCAGTTAGGCTCATCAGCACTGTCAATACCAGATGCGAGCTCCTGGTAATCCCCCCCCTCCCTTGTTAGTGGACTGCAAGGGCTTCTAGCTGTTTGTGATGAGATTTAACTCTTATCCCCCAAAGGGGACCTGAGTCTCTCTGTCATAGAGCAGGAGTAGTTTTTCACGTTCTGTATTTTATGGGTTCTTTAACCACCATCTTAGTCCCACTTGGTGTGATTAGCCTCTGGTTTTAGCTGTGGGTTCCAGCTTGCAGGAAGCCATCATTAATTTCATCACAAATCAAGATGAAAATGGTATTTTAGGAAACCTGCTTCAAGCTAAAGGTAATAGCACAGAGTTTCATTACCGGTCAAGCAGATTACTTGGGCATGTCCTGAAATGTAAGCTGCAAGCACAGCTTTGCCATGTTGCCAGCTAGACTACCATCATAGACTAAACCTGAGAACATGGTCGTTAGGGGATGCTCCAAAGCTTCCAACTTCTGCTGTCATCTTTGCTAAGGGCAGCCCCCCAATGCACGCACTTTGTTCCAACATGAGGACACTTCAGTGCTTGTGCTACAAAGATTTTTCTCCTCCTAAGGGAGGGATTCAGGTTAGGGGCAATGTAACACTTGGTGACTTTTTCCAATGAGTGGAAATCAAAGCAGCCCAGGCTGCACATTTCTTCCTGTGAAAAATTCAGCTTGAAGGGTAAACCTTTTTTAGAGACAATGTTATAGATAATCTTAATACTTGTTGCCATCTAACTACTTGGCAGTGAGGGGTTGTGTGCAGTTAGACTAAATATTCTGTGGAGATTGGTGGTCAATGAGACAGAGTCCAGTTGGAGGCCTGTCTCTAGTGGAGTCCCACAACGGTTGTTACTGGGACCACTCCTATTCAAACTATTCATTAACGACTTGGATGAAGGATTAGGGGACACTGTCAGCAGGTTTGCTGATGACACAAAGCTGGGTGGTGTCGCCGACACCCCTGTGGACTGTGCTGCCATTCAGCTTGACCTGGACAGGCTGGAGACCTGGGAAGGGAAAAATGTAATGAAGTATAACAAGGGTAGGTGTAGAGTCTTGCATCTGAGCAAGAACAACCCCAGGTACCAGTATAGGTTGGGGATGGACCTGTTGGAGAGCAGTGTAGGAGAAAGGGACCTGGGGCTCCTGGTGGACAGCAGGATGATCATAAGCCATCAGTGTGCTCTTGTGGCCAAGAGGGCCAACGGTATCCTGGGGTGGATCAGAAGTGGGGTGGTTAGCAGATCAAGAGAGGTTCTTCTCCCACTCTACTCTGCCCTGGTGAGACCACATCTGGAGTATTGTGTCCAGTTCTGGGCCCCTCAGTTCAAGAGTGATGTGGAGCTGTTGGAAAAAGTCAGCATAGGACAACGAAGATGATGAAGGAGGTCGAGCACCTCCCTTATGAGGAGAGGCTGAGGGAGCTTGGTCTCTTTAGCTTGGAGAAGAGGAGACTGAGGGGTGACCTCATTAATGTCTACAAATATTTGAAGGGTGTGTGTCAGGAGGACAGAGCCAGGATCTTCTCAGTGTCATCTAATGACAGAATGAGGGGTAATGGTTGTAAGTAGGAACATAGACGGTTGCACATCAATCTGAGAAGGAACTTCTTCACAATGAGGGTAATGGTGCACTGGAACAGACTGCCCAGGGGAACTGTGTAGTCTCCTTCACTGGAGACATTTAAAACCCACCTGGATATGTTCCTGTGTGACCTGGTCTAGGTGATGTTGCTGTGGCAGGGGGATTGGACTAGATGATCTTTGAGGTCCTTTACAATCCCTAACAATTCTATGATTTTATGATTCTATTGAGCCTGTAGTGGACTAAGAATGTAATTCTCTGGTCATGAAATTACAATGGAGGAGATACCAGTACAGTGGTTTGCATTTCTCTTCTTGCTCAAAACTAAAATTGGAGGCCTGCTGCAGTAGTGTGAACTATTGCATAATCCTGATGGTGTCAAGATGAACCTGAAGCATCTGACATTGCTCTGTCAAAAGCAGCCTCTATCTACAGCATGAGACATCAGTGAACTGCCGTGTGCAGGAGGAGGTCCTCCAGAGACCCTGTGCAAGAACATGACTCAAGCTATGTGAGAAATTGAAGTATCAATGTAGATAATCTAGAAGCTATAAAACCAACATGGGAACAAAATCTCCAGATATTTTATGAGCCATCAGCTGGTCTGAACTATGTTTTAACCAAGAATTTCTATCTGACGTGTCAGACACAAAGGAAGGGTTAAAGAAAACCACTTGTGAATCTGCAGGCAGTGAAATGACTAACTCAATCTGGAGAAGAAAACCACCAAGATGTTTTAATTCTTTCTCCACCACACAGCAGAAGAAAGCCCCACCCACAAGACACCAAGATGGAAAAGGTAAGATGTGAAGAAGGTTGAAGTCACTTAGGGGAGAGAAGAGGGGAGAGTGGGAGGGAGAAACATTTCAAACTTTTCAAACCCAAAATCTAAACTTTTCTGCAGAAAATATGCAAATTATACCTAGCAGATTCTGCTCAACTTTTAAAGCACAACAGGGTCATGAGCTGTATAGGGATAGAAAAATACATACTAATCTAAAACAGCATAAGGAGACTTGATTCATCCAAATTGTAGCATTTAGTGTGGCCTTTGTGCTCATCAGGAGCATTCTTGATGCAGTTCACTATTGACATGGGATGTGTGTTTTATGGTACCTTAGAACCTTCAATCAGACTAAACCAAGGTCCTTTTTTGGGGGCATTTCTTTAAATTGATCACTGCAGTAAATTTTTCAAAGTGGAATGTGTCAACTTTTTGTTCCATTCAGATTTCAGTCGAAATTTAAATATCAATAATGTGTGCTGCACAGCACCATGGCTGATGGATTATTGATTCATAACCAAGTTTTAATCCTCGGGATATTGAGTAAATTACGAAGCTATTACATGGCTATCACCACATTTCATCTCGTTTGACATTAGCAAGTTACAAATTATTTAACCTTGGTGCTTTGTCAGCAAAACTGTGGAAATTAGATGTGCAGTAATTAACATGTACAACACCACTTTGAAGGGAGTTACGTATCTCTTAAAATGAGCTGTTATCAGCCAGCGAGCGCTTAGAAGTTTGTGTTTGAATTCCAGCTGCGAGGAGGCTCTAGGTTTCTAGAAGGCAACATGTAAATTCACATTCAGACTGGATCTTAGGAAAAGCTTCTTCCCAAAAAGAGTGGGGAGGCCTTGGAAAGACTTCCCAGGGAAAGGGTTGAGGCCCTGGAGGGCTTCAACAAAAGCACAGATATGGTGTTTTGGGGTTGTAGGGCAGACGATTGGTCTTGATGGTCTTGAAGGTCTTTTCCAGCGTTGGTGATTCAGTGATTCTGAGTGTTGCAACTTAAAGGAGTAAAACATAATATTCTGGTCGAGTTCATTCTCAGTGATACTTTATTTTTACTTCTCTATTGCTGAACCCATTGGGATCTGTGTGGGAACAGCATTGTGAAGAAAAGAGTGCAGCAGGGTGAACATACAAGTGTGTTTGTGACTGTAGATGAGCAGAACATAGGAGTTTGGAATGATGTGAAATTAAGGCAAAAGAAGCGATGACTGCCTATGGGCTGTTGAGACACAGCCACTGTACTCACATATCCTTGCCTAAGTTAGGTTCAAACTTAAATTGTTGCACGGCCCTGTATGTTGATTTGTACTTTGTATGTTTGAAAAGTGGGGGCTCATTTATTCTTGGTACGAATTCCTGAGTCTATATCTTTGTGTTTCCCATGGCAACAGATTCCTGGCTGAGACAGTATCGCTCTCTTGCTCCGGATGTTAGCTGAGGTAGGAACACAGAACCTCACACAAAGGACAGGCAAAGTATAATTTTGAAGGATATTTTTTCCTCTAAAACTTAATAGTGGGTTGAGTTTTTTCTAAATAAACTTCTGTGTGATTTCTTGTCCATCTAGTGCATGTAAATGCTGCAGGCTTTGATAACAATATTCTCTTTCTGCAGGCAAAATGCCTTTAATGCTTGTTCCCAACTCTTGTGAGAAGTTGAGTGAACAGCTCAACCCGGCTCTTCACTTACTGCCTTTATGTTTGGCTTGTTGCCACTTCTTTGCCACTAGAGAAATTGTGTGGTACTTACTACACAATGCACATCCATTCTTCTCTCTCCATTGAATTATCTATTTTTCTTTGAATTTATAGGTCATTTCTGTGGAAAGAAGACTTCCCCCCCCACCACCCCCAAATTCCATTGTTTTCAGTTTTTAGCTACTACTTCTAATTCTGTCCTGATCTAAGCATTTCCCCTCCCCTCAATAGTTGCTCCCAAAATATAAGCATGTGTATCTTGAGAAGGAAACAGCTTTCTTCCAAGAGATGGTGTTGACAGAAAAATCATGCGAAAGACTTAATCTTTACTTTTCCTAGTTGGATTTATTATGCATAATAATTTCTCCACGCCATGAGGCTTAGAATTTACACTGCTACATCTTGAAGCATCCAAGCCAATGGAACGTAAGGCTGAAGCAAATGTCCATCTCATAATTAGCAAGTGGTAACGAACCACAAAGGGCAAGTGCAACACTTCATTTCCATGGTTTTCTGCCTTGATGTGGGCACACATATTTTTCATAAGACTCCTTAATAATTTGATTTCTGAAACTTCATTTCATTTTGGATAGTAACTTGTACTGCAGACAGCTATTTGAGTATAATTCTAGATCACTCACTCTTAAGTGGCATGATCTGCCAAGCTGGGCTTGCTTCAGAAAGCAAGAGATGGAGGTTCTTCTTGGTTTACATGCATTTAATGAAAAGGAAAATAGATAAAATAGTTCAAAAGAAAAAATCAACCAGCAAACCCTGACTTGAAGTTTACTTTTCATTCTTAGTACAATTGTTATTATAGTAGTACTAGATCAGATGATGATGAAATTGCTACAAAATAGTACCATTTAGGCTGGAAAGGACCTTTAAGATTGAGTCCAAATCATTAACGCAACTGTCCCAAGGCCACCACTAAATCATGTCCTTAAGCTCCGGATCTTTTCTTCTTTTAAACCTGTCCAGGGATGGTCATTTAGCCCCCTCACTGAGCAGCCTGTTTCAATGTCTGATGACCATTTCAATGAAGTTTTTCCTAATGTCCAACCTAAATTTCCCTGACGCCATTTGGGACCATTTCCTCTTGTCCTCTCACTTGCTCCTTGTGAGAAGATGCCAACCTCCATTTCTCTACAACCTCCTTTCAGGTAGTTGTAGACAGTGAGAAAGTTTCCCTTCAATGTCCTCTTTAGACTAACCAGCCTCTCTACATGACTGTGACTATGGATTGTAGTTTGAGACCAGGCAATTCAGTTTTGCAGCCCTGAATACTGCAAAAGCTTTGCAACTTGACCATCCAGTGACTGATTTTCATCTTGTACTTATCTCATACTGCAATCGTTAACCCAGCATATGTGTGTTGATAAGAACACAGCCTTGTGGCAGAGCTTCACTGTGAAAATGGGAGCTTGTTCTTACTTTTGTCATATTATGCCTTTATTCTGTCAGTTGTAATGTGGAGATTGGAAATCAATGGGCTTGACTCCACTTGTTTAAGTGCCAGGATATTTTCCCACTTTTCAAGGGAATGTGCTGTAGCTCTGTGATAAGTCACATCAAAGCACACTTTGTTAATTTATTACTTTCCACGGGGTTTGAATATTTGCTCCTCTGCAGCTGTATTTCTGGAGCCTGTGCTACCTCTAATTTTTGCTACATGATAAATAGGGGCATATAAGTTCAGTGAATTGGTTGGTCATGAGGCAAGATGAACATTGTTAGAATAGCTTTGTCAGTAAAACTGAAGGAACTGGAGAAAACCTGGGAGAAGAGTAGTAATAAGTGCAAAATGTGAAACCTGTGTGTAAAACACTTATGAAAAGCCATACCTGCTGGTTCAGATGGACAGTATCTGCTATGGGGTGGCTCCCCAAGCAACAGGGGGGATGGTCTTGCAACACAGCCATCCATTATACTAAAAAATGCTTTGTCAATCTATAGCTTTGTGAGTAAAACTCGAATGCAGCACAACAGACCCGATCCACTTTATTTCTAGGTATAGTACATGTGTTGAAGGCATGATATCTGTGGTCCATCACAATAGGGAAAGTCAATGTATTTGACTAATTGGGTTGTCTGAAATATCTTAACGTCAAAACTCGCTATTCTAGATCTTTGATAGAGGGGGGGAGGATACTTCCACTGCAGATGTGTGTATCAGAATTCTGCAGAATCATGTGTGGGTTATAGAGGTGTTTGAGGAGTAAGCTCTTGCGTTCACGATTCTTCTGCTATTTACCTCGCAATGCAACCTTACATTTGTGTTCTTAGGGAAACCTGAACCTGACACAGAAAGCAAGAACAAAGAATTTAGCCAGCAGCTACAATGCAAATAATGTTTGCATAAAAATTTCATAGAATGGTTTCAAATTTGCCTGGTTAGGATGTGAAAAATCCAGTATTTCATTAATGTTTGGGTTATTCTGTGTTTGCATTTGTAGGCTGTAGGGTGACAATTTTTGCTGGTCATTGGAGATTATGTAATCTTTCTAGTGGAAAGAACTTCCCTTTTCAGTGGAGCAGGAGAGAGTGCTGTTGTGTCACCAGACCCAGCTTGCCTAGGTTTACTGGAAGCTCCTGCAGACCCAGACTCCTGTGTACAATCTGGTTTTGACAATGAGTACTTCAGGAGTACTCATAATCTGAGTGTTGCAGACTGTTGTTTGGGCAAACCAGGACAACTGCTTCTGGGTTTGAAGATGGAACTCTGCATCACAGTCTTTGAGCTGCACAGCATACGCTGCATGTATCCCATATATGCTACGTCCATGGTGCCAGCCTGACAACAGAGTTTGCCAAGAATTTTGAGGTGATTTTGGTGGTGCTTTTAGTTCATAACAGATACAAGACGTACATAGGATCATAGGATGTACATCTGAATGTCCAGCTATTTACAGAAACTGAGAGTTATCATTTCTGCTAATTTCATAGGCGTTTGCACCCTCTTAAATACAGAGCACTAACCACAAGAGCTTTATCGTGTCTGCCACAAGACATTTCAGTCTTGCTATTATAAATGCTTTCTCTTTCACACCTATAAAAGTCATTATTTGCTGGAAGCCCAGTGGAGTTGTTTGAAATATTATTTCAGGTTTAGTCTTTATCAGGAGGTCAACAGACAGATTTACTGAGAGGCTCCGGGTTGAATGGGAATAGGCCTTTTGGTTTGACTTTTTTAAGAGCTTGCTACAGGGACAGAACTTCTTGCTGTTACACCTATTTCTACTTAATACTAGGCTCCCAAACCAGTCAGGAAAAAACTAGGGTAGTCAATAAAGTACCATCTTTAAGGAAAAGAACTACAATAATTAACAAGCAACTGAATCCTGTGTGAGTTTGTTTGTTGAAGTGTTATGTTTCGTTAAAGAAATTCCTGAGGGCTGCTCTTTGAGGTGTCTGAGAAATGAAGATCTACAAAACACCATCCAGCCCTGAGCATACCTGAATGTTTGTGTCAAACAACTTTGATAGAGCAATTAGAAACAAAGGGAGTGGTTCTGTTCTACCTAAAGGTAGAATTAACTTGATGTATTTGTCCATCATGGCTGAAGCTTCACATTTAGATACCAAAAATGTAATCATTGTATTTACAGATTATCTTTGTGCCTGTTTCCTATGATATGTGGGCTATGATATGTCTTTTGTTGATTTTAGGAGAATGTAATCAATTAGAGGTTTATTTCTTTCATTTACAGCATTTGCAGCTTTTTCTGTGGTAACAAAAGGAAGTGGAACACCTACCTTATAAGGAAAAGCTGAGGGAGCTGCATCCCTTTAGCTTGGAGAAGAAGAGACTGAGGGATGACCTCATTAATGTCTACAAGTATGTGAAGGGTGGGTGTCAAGAGGATGGAGACAGGTTCCTCTCAGTGTCATCTAATGATAGGACGAGGGGCAATGGGTGTAATCTGGAACACAGAATGTTCCATATAAATACCAGAAGGAACTCCTTCCCAGTGAGGGTGATGGAGCACTGGAACAGGCTGCCCAGGGGGGTGGTTGAGTCTCCTTCTCTGGAGATGTTTAAAACCAGCCTGGAGATGTTTCTGTGTGACTGGATCTAGGTGATCCTACTGTAGTGGGGGGATTGGACTAGATGATCTTTTGAGGTCCCTTACAATCCCTAATGTTCTGTGATTCTGTGATTCTGTGATGTCTTTAAAAGAGCACGTCTTCTTGATCTCCCCACCACATCATTGTTGCACTGTAAATAAGCTTCTCTTCCCTGAGAACAGCTTCCTTCACAAGTCTGTTCTCCTGAGATGTCTTAAAGAGCTTTAGGCAGGGTCTACTATTACCAGCCCTCTCTGGTCTATTTTCCCTATTTAATGTATACTTGGACTCTTTCTTTGGATGGGGTCAGATAGGAGATCAAAGGCTACTTTTCAGCCCTTTACTATTCCATGTTCTTGGATTTCATGTTTGTGGTCAGTGGGAATTTTTCCCTTGCTGTAAACTAGTTAAAATTGGGGCTTTATGAAATAACTAACTGTGGAAAGTGGGATGGGGTAGTGACTTCTGTTGCATTTTTCTGGCATCGTGTAAGAGATGTTACTGTAGCACATGGGCCTTGAGTGCCCTGCACTGAAGGGTTCAAGTGCCACCAGTCTGACCTGGGCCTATGCCTCTGCTACTTGGGACATGGGCTCTCTGGTCCTGTGTGCCAGCACAGCTGTTCCCTCCCAGCCAGGTGGCTGCTCTGCCTGTAAGCTGGGAACAGGAGCTGTTTGCAGGGGCAGGTGTCCGACTCCGTGAGCAGACATCCCTGCAGCTGGGTGCTGTTTGTCACTATAATGAGTTGGCTCCTTACCATCTCATCTCTGAATGTCCTTAATGTGCCTGTAACCACCAGTTCCCATATTGCAGCCACGGACTGATTTATGGTTCCTCTCCTGCTGACCACTCTGCTGAAGCTTCTTGTCTGCTGCTGAAGCATTTGGAACTTTTGTGTTTTTAAAGTGCCTGAACAATCTCAACACTGTGGCCAAACTCTGTCTTTTGTCCCAAAGAACATGATCACCCCCAACACATCTTCATCTACTCCCCGACCAGGTCACTTAGTCAAAAATAAAAGTCCTTTATGACTGTCAATATTAAATATTTCCTGTAAACTCCAGAAAAGAGACCAGTAGCTTCACAACGAGTTTCCTTGTTTTGCTGCAGATTACTGTAAATAAGCAAGAAGATGAGTTTGGGTAACGAACTGTTTACTAAGCTCTGCAGCACAAGTACCTGACGCCCGTTTTGGCTGCATTTCTCTTTAATGCTTTTCCTTTGAGCTTTGTTCTTAGCACCCCTATCTTTGCGAGACAGATCTGTCTGAGGAGATAGGTTTTCATCAGGAAGTCATGGTGTGGACAGAGGCTGGGAAAGCATCACAGGACCATGGAATAGTCTGGGTTGGAAGGGACCTTTAAAGGTCATCAAGTCCAACCCCACTGCAGGGAGCAGAGACATCCTCAACCAGATTAGGTTGCCCAGAGCCTTGTCCAGACTCACCTTCAATAACTCCAGGGATGAGGCCTCAACTACCTCCCTGGGCAACCTGTTCCAGTGTTCAACCCCCCTCCTGTAAAATAATGTCTTCCTAATAGCCCATTTCAATCTGCCCTTCTCTAATGTGAAACCATTGCTTCTCATCCTTTCACTCCAGGCCTTCATAAACAGTCCCTCTTCAGTCTACTTGTAGCCCCATTCAGGGACTGGAAGTTTATTATGTGGTCCCCCTGGAGCCTTCTCTTCTCCAGGCTGAACAATCTCAGCTCCCTCAGCCTGTCCTCGTAGCACAGATACTCCAGCCCACTGATCATTCTTGTGACCTCCTCTGGACCCACTCCATCAGGTCCGTATCTGTTCTGTATTGAGGGCTCCAGAACTGGATGCACATCAGAGTAGAGGAGCAGAAACCCCTCTCACAATCATCTGGCCGCACTTCTGATGCAGCCCAGGATGTGATTTGCCTTCTGGGCTGCAAGCACACTGCTCATGTCCAGCTTCTCATCCACCAGCACCCCCAAGTCCTTTGCCTAAGGGCTACTTTCTATCAGGCAGGCTCTCTAAAGGCAGGTGTGTCCAATGGACTGCGAGTGAGTGGTGTGTGGGTGCCTTTGGTCTTTACTGTACAGCTTGCACTGAGCCTGAGGCTACTCAGGTTTTCTCCAGCTCATTCATCCAGGCCTTGATGGTGCTGGATACTGTTGCTGGCACAGAACAAGCCCTCAGACATTTGTAGAAGTTTGTGAATTACTCATTGAATAATAGTTTTTCTTGCCAACTGGTACAGATAGATGCTGCTGCTAAATTCAGCTTCTATGTCTTTTGAAGCCAGGGAGAAGTGATGTTAAATAGAATCACTTGTTGTGGAATTTAAATTTTAACAAGGTTTTCGCCAGACACTTTCCTTACCTGGATTTTCCCTAATGACATTCCCAGGGGAAGCTGCTGCGTGAAGGGCTTAAAAGGGCTGAGTGCTGAGGATGAGGCACCTAGACTGACTATCTCCAAACACTGTTAACAGAACTACTGCCGGCAATTACTTGGGAGCAGATGATGCTGCTAAGGCCAGGTGAGGACACAGCTCCCCAGTCACAACTGCTGAGCCGTGCAGGAGCAGAGCAGTGGGTGTTAGCTTGGGGCTACCCTGCTCAGTGATGTACTGTGGACAGTCTGCTGTGGGCAGATGCATACAAGGGCCTTGCTGTCATTATAGGGCAGAAGAAGGGCACTTCACCCTATGCTGTGGCAAATACAACTATGAAGGCAGGTTGTGCAGAGAAGCCTTGCTTCAGGCACATTGGTGCCTCACAGCTGAAGGGTAACAAAGAGCTACTCTTAGAATCAGAGAATCCTAGAACCATTAAGGTTGAGAAAGATCCTTGAGACCATCAAGTGCAACCATTAACCAAGTTCACCACTAGACCAGATCTCTAAGCACTATATTAAAATGATCTTTAAACACATTGAGGCATGGTGACTACATCTCCTCCCTGGGCAGCCTGTTCCAATATCTGTCTGCTCTTTCAGTAAACTTTTTTTCCTACTGTGCAATTTAAACCTTCCCTGGTGCAGCTTGAAGCCCTTCCTTCTTGTTCTAGTGACTTGAGAGAAGAAAGCAGCACCTGCCTCTCTGCAATGTCCCTTCAGGTAGCTATAGAGTGCAATAAGGTCTCCCCTCAGCCTCTGCTTTTCCAGGCTAAACAGCCCCAATTCCCTCAACCTCTCCTCATCAGACCTGTGCTCCAAAACCTTCACCAAATTCATTGCTCTTCTCTGGACCCACTCCAGCACCTTAATGTCCTTCTTGTATTGAATGTTGGCTCATTCAGCTGCTTATTGACCAGCACCCCCAGGTCCCTTTCTGCTGTACAACTCTCTTCCCATGCAGTGCTACCAGGCTTTGTATCACAGATGCAATGAAGCTCTGAATTTTGTCAGGAATGTTTAATTAGGAAATGATGTCACAGAAATTGCCCCAAAATGTTCTAAAAGCTCTCCAACAAACACAGATCCAGCGACTTGAAACATTTTTGAACTAATCCAAGTATCAGAAGGTTTAGGTAGAGTTGACTCCCAGGACAGGCTTTTCTGCCCCTGGAGAGGTGAGCAAACCAAAAAAAAAGGCCAAATAAAACCACAAAAATTCCCCTCTCCCAATAGAAATGCAACCAAACAAAAACCTCCTTTGTGACTGAGCTCAAGAACAAATCCCAGACTGATAAATTAGCTACTAGTAAATCCCTCTGAGGCAGTAAAACGATGTGCTGACACCAGTCCTGCTAAGAGTTGCTTATTAAATGTAAACAGCACAAACTTGATTACAGTTGGGCTTTTCTTTCCCAGAAGACACTTTAGAGTATTTTTCCTCTTTGTATATTCTAGTTTTCTTGAATAAATGGGGCACTTGCAGGTCAAGGGAGTCCTTTTCTTGCAAAGATTCCTGCCTAGTGGATTATCAACAGGCAGCAGGGACCTTTTCCTTATGGGTACGGCTGGGAGAGGACAGGGTAGAGCAGCGAGCTTTTGTTTTGGTAACAAACCATGCACAGGGGTCACAAGAGCTGAATAAACAAGGAAGGTAATATTTGTCAGGACAGAAAACTCTAAATGTTCCCAGTTTCTCTGTGCTTTTCACAACTACACTGTTTCTTGTACATATTAAAATCTGTTAGTGCTAATCTGGTGAAACAAGTGTGATGATACTTGTTCCTAGAGAAATGAAATTCTACCACTTAAACAAGAATAAAAACCCTCCAGATTCTATGTCCAGGAAAAGATAAAACCAAATCTTAGGATATAATGCACATATCTGAGTATACAGGCATTCTCATAGAGTTAGGCTGAGGGAGATGGGTTGTTCAACCTGAAGAGGAGACAACTCCCGGGGCACCTTACAAGCAACCTTCCAATCCCTGAAAGGGGCCTGCCAGAAGGCTGCGGAAGACTGTTCACAAGGGCAGGGAACGACAGGACAAGAAGTCATGGTTTGAAGCTGGAAAACAGTAGATTTAGGCTGGACATTAGGAAAAAGTTCTTTAGTGTGAGGGTGGTGGTGGATCACTGCAACAGGCTGACTGGAGAGGTAGTGGAGACCCCATCCCAGAGTCATTCAAGGTCAGGATGGATGGAGCTCCGGGCACTCTGGTCTGGTGAATGAGGGTTGGACTAAGTGACCTTTAGAGACTGTACTTTGAGTACTTTTCTTATTCATAGTTAAATCAGACTCTGTGTGCATCTTCCAAAGAGACTATTTTAAAGCTAAGAATAAGAAAAAATGCCACAGTAACTTTACTTGTCTCTTAAATAATTTGTTTCTGCTTGTTTTGGCACTGTACTGATTCTAAATTGTCTGGACAAGTGAAAGCTACAGAAGAAAAGGAAGGGAACACTTTAGGGTGAGGAAAAAAAGCTTTGATGCTACCAGTGAGTCTGAAAGCTAATTGCATTTGTTTCTGCTTCTCTGTGGCTGTTGATGTACCAGTATATAGATGGCCTGTTCAGTAGTGTGCAAGGCAGAGCAATCCTATTTATTACTGAAATGGTTTAGACTTTTCCTGTGGAAAAGCTACTAGAGCTAATGTAGTAGTTCTAAAAAACTATGGCTATAAGAATGGTCAGGGGGCTGAAGCCCTTCTCCGATGAGGAGATGCTCATGCTCCACATTGCACCAGGGTCTCTCAGGGTTCTACTTCATCACCCACAAATCTGTCCCTGAACTGTCTTCTGTGCTCATGCTGTATTGGGAGGGGTGATGTAACCAAAGTGGTTCCATGTTCTCAGATGTGCCTTGTGGTTATCACACCTCCTTTGGTCTCTCAACGGTATCAAAGGAGTTTCAGGCCATTCCGTAGTCATCAGGACAAACACCAGAACCTTGCTAGCTCCACCAAAGACACATAGAACAATGCTGAGACATCTTATCCTTCATGGTCATTGTCTCACTAAAGGGAATCTACAAGAAAGATGAGGAGGGACGTTTTAGCAAGGTTTGTTGTAACAGAATAAGGGGTGGTGTTTTGAAACTAAAAGGGCAGATTTAGACAAAGTCTAGTGAAGAGGGTGTTTTGCAATAAGAGTGGTGAAACACTGGAGCAGGTTCCCCAGAGAGGTAGTTGAGGCCCCTTCCTTTGGGGATTTACAAGGTCATGCTGGATGAGCCTCTGAGTAATCTGCTGTAGTTGAAGATGTCCCAGATCAATGCAGGGAGGTTGGACTTGAGGATCTTTAAAGGTCCTTCCCAACCCAGGCCATTCTATGATCTTTTGAAAATGGAACGGTGCAGTGAAACATCAATGAGTTAAGTGGAGAAGAGCAAGAGACAAATAATGTATGAAACTGCAGGAAAGATGTTATCATGGTTGTGCTCCGTGTGGTGTCTTTATCATGAAAGTGCCAACTTGTGTGTGTGTGTGGCTCATGAAATGTGCACGTGCACCATTTTCAGAGCTGAGTACAAATACAGTTTGGCTTGGCTTGTTTCACGAAGACCTCAGTGTTGGAAGAAAATCATCCAAACTTTTTTGTAGGACAAGTCCAATGAGAGAGAACAAGAAAATCACTCCTTTATAGAAGGAATTTGAGGCCTTGAGGCCTGTGTCCAGTTTTGGGACCCTTACTACAAGAGGGACATTGAAGGACTGGAGAGGGGACAAGCCAGTAAATGATTTGGAACAGGTGTCATATGAGGAATTGCTGAGGGAGCCGGGGCTGTTTGGCCTGCAGAACAGGAGATTGAGGGGAGACCTTATTGCTCTCTACAACTACTTGAAAGGAGGATGTAGAGGGACAGGGGTCATTCTGTTCTCCCTAGTGGCCAGTGATAGGATGAGGGGACATAGCTTTAAGCTGCACCAGGGGAGGTTCAGGCTGAATGTCAGGAGTTTTTTTCCTGACAGGGTTGTCAGGCACTGGAACAGCCTGCCCGGGGTGGGGGTTTAGTCCCCATCCCTGGAGGCATTGAAGAGAAGGGTAGACGTTGTGTTATGGGACAGGGTTTAGTGGTACTGATAGGGCTAGGAAAAGGCTGGACTTGATGATCTTGAAAGTCTCTTCCAGCCGAAACTGTTCTATGTTTTTTTTGAATAGATATGAGCAATTAGATATTGACAAAAGGCAGGGAAGCTCAGACCTGCTACGGTGAAAGTAGTTGTGTCATTTGACAGACTCAGTTGTGAAGCTGCAGAAGAACATAGACCCCTGGAGGAGAAACTCTCCTCAGTAGAATCTGTGTTTACAGAAAAAACTCAGCTTTCCTGTGAAGATTGGTGAAACTGCTACAGGGCATAAACAATGTCTGAAATGCATTTGGACACATCAGCCATGAATTATCTATGTCTGTGTGACCCTTCCTTAGCAAGTTGGTCACTGCGGTTACGTGTCATCTAGTCAGGATTTATGACCCAATGGAACTGTGCACATTGGCTTATTTTGTGTTCTACGGCCCCAGAGGAGCAACCAAAGCAGTAAAAAGTAGTTAATCAGAGGGGTTTGAAAACAAGAAACAGAAGAGATCAGCTTTCCCACTTTTATTGCAGTAGTGTATTAAGTGGTGGGGGCGTGGGGGGGAGGGGGGTTGGAATCTTTCCTAAAGAAGCAAACTGTTTAACGAGCGAACAAAATAATTATCTTTGGCTTTTCCATTCCCACTGTAGCATTTGGATCGTGAAGTGTTCATGTCTTTAATACTCTGTAAATTAACTAGGATAGCAAACTGCAATGCTTGTGCCCTGTTTTCGAAGTAGTAAATATAGTTCTGGTGCTGATAAACTTACTTTGGTGAGAAAACATCACTGCTGCTTGTTTTTATGCACAGCTGGGAGGCTTCTCTAGCAGAGCAGAGGCTGACACAGTAGCTACGATATGGTCAACAAAATACATAGGTTTGTATGAAAGAAAAACAAGAGCGAGCGCAGAAGATTGAGGGACGTTCTTCTCCCCCTCTACTCTGCCCTAGTGAGACCTTACTCAGAGTATTGCATCCGGTTCTGGGCTCCCCAGTTCAATCTACTGAATAAAGTCCAACAGAGGGCTATAAGGATGATGAAAGGACTGGAATGTCTGCCTTACGAGGAAAGGTTAAGAGTCTTGGGGCTTTTTAGTCTGGAGAGGACTAAGAAGGGATCTAATTAATATCTATAAATACATAGGGGCTGGGTGTCAAGAAGGCAGGGACAACCTGTTTTCACTTGTGCCTTGGGATAGGATGAGGGGCAATAGATTCAAGCTCGAGCACAGGATGCTCCACCTTAGCATGAGGAACTTCTTTACTGTGAGGATGACAGAACCTTGGAACAGGCTGCCCACAGAGGTTGTGGAGTGTCCTCCTCTGATACTTTCCAGCCCTCTCTGGATGCATTTCTGAGTGATCTGCCCTGGTTTTCACAGAATCACAGAACATTAGGGATTGGAAGAGGCCTCAAAAGATCATCTGATCCAATCCCTCCACCACAGCAGGATCACCTATATCCAGTCACACAGAAATATCTCCAGTCTGGTTTTAAATGTCTCCAGAGAAGGAGACTCCACAACACCCCTGAGCAGCCCATTCCAGTACTCTGTCACCTTCACTGTGAAGAAGTTCCTTCTCAAATTGATGTGGAACCTCCTATGTTCCAGCTTGCACCCACTGCCCTTTGTCCTATCGTTAGATGACACTGAGAAGAACCTGGCTCCATCCTCCTGACACCCACCCTTAACATATTTATAGACATTAATGAGGTCATTCCTCAGTCTCCTTTTCTTCAAGCTAAAGAGACCCAGCTCCCTCAGCCTTTCCTCATCAAGGAGATGTTCCACTCCCTTCATAATTTCTGTGACTCTGCGCTGGACTCTCTCCAGCAGTTCTTTGTCCTTCTGGAACTGAGGGGCCCAGAACTGGACACAATATTCCAGATGCAGTCTCACCAGGGCAGAGTAGAGGGGAAAGAAAACCTCTCTCAATCTGCTAGCCACTCCCATTCTGATCCACCCCAGGATACCATTTTGGTTCTCTTCTGGCAATGGGGTTGGAATAGATGATCTTCAGAGGTTCTTTCCAAGCCCCAACATTCTGTGATTGTGTGTGATAACCTGTGCTTCACATAAAGACTGAGGGGTAGTGCACCCCACTGGAGCTGCTTTTTGTGCACTCCCTAAAGCAGTGATCTTTTCCATGTCTTTGTTAGGTGGTCACAGATGTATCTAAATGCTGTTTGTGCTAAAACAACAGAAGTTCTCTAAAGTTGTCAGGGTTGATGCTATTTGCAGTGTATAAAGCCCAAATTCAGCAGGCAGTGTGCAAATAAATTGAAAATTGGAGTGTTTCTGATAGTGAATGGGAATTGAAAGCTGCCTAGTGAAACCATCAGGGGCTGCTGCTGCTGTGAGTATAACAAACCTCTGGTGCTGGTTTGGCTATAAAGATCTGAAAATGAGGTGAGGACTTCTGTAGCAGAGCAGAAAGCTGGAGTGTTCAACAGATTATTCCTGGTAAATGAAGGCAATTTACTTTTAATTCTGCAGTGTTCGTTCTCAAACCAGCCTGACAGTCTTTGGATTTGAGTGTTTTGGGGAACGTGTGGGAAAATTACAGCTCTTGTAAAGAAATCCCAGTGCTCCCATTTATAGATAGGCTCTGCCTTTGGAAGATATGTTTTCTTTCAGACAGTTACCTTGAAGTTCCCCTTTCCTGGAGCCAGATTAAGGTAAAATGCAAATAAAGGATTTATTTTCATAATACCCAAAATACACAGCACAGTTGCAAATGTTTATATAGAAGATATACATGAAGGAATAAAGGGGAACAGAGCAGAGGCAACTCTAAAAGTTCTGTCTCTTCTGTATCTGATTTGTTGCTGCTGCTTTTCCAAACAAACACTTCCAGGGGATGTTTTACTCTGTATCCCCTGTGTGGGAAGCATTTATCAGAAAGTGACCTCTTGAGTGCTCTGGGCTACCTGTCATGGTTCTCCTTTTTGTACAATAACCTTCAAGGCTACACATGTGACAAATGGTGAAGGTGACTTTGAAGTAGCTAGTTGGTTGTAAATTATTGCTTCTACTCATTTTGTGTTGTGCCCGAGTGAGTGAGTGCAGACCCTCGAGTGTTACCTGGCACATCTGAAGAAATCAAATATGTTTGGGAATCCTGCATTTAGAATTAAATTGCAGATATTTCAGGACAGGGCCATGAAGTGAGCATAGATGTTTGCTCTTCCTGGATACATCAGCCCATGCCCTCCCCTTCCCTAAAACACAGAAGAATGTCCTAGTCATCCAATCAAAGTGTATTTGGTGGCAAGCTGAGGATTTTGAGGGGTTTTGTTTGATTTTAATTTTTTTAGCAAAATGCTTTTACTTGTGTAGAATGTGAAAATCAGCCATTCTGTGACTGTAGACTACAGCCACTCTCCTGTGAGCTGATTGTTCAGTACCCTCCTGAATCACAGAATCATAGAAAAATAGACTCATTAGGGATTGGAAGGAACCTCAAAAGAGCATCCTGATACCTACTCTTCAAATATTTATAGACATTAATGAGGTTACTCCTCAGTCTCCTCTTCTACAAGATAAAGAGACCCAGCTCCTTCAGCCTCTCCTCATAAGGGAGGTGCTCCACTTCCTTCATCATTCTCCAGGAGGTCCACATCACTCTTGAACTGAAGGGCCCAGAACTGGACACAATACTCCAGATGTGGTCTCACTAGGGCAGAGCAGAGGGGAAGAAGAACCTCTTGATCTGCTAACCACCCCTCTTCTGATGCACCCCAGGATGCTGTTGGCCCTCATGTCCACAAGGGCACACTGCTGGCTTATAGTCATCCTGCTGGCCACTAGGACCTCCAGTTCCCTTTCTCCTACACTGCTGTCCGACAGGTCAGTCCCCAGCCTATACTGGTACCTGGGGTTGTTCTTACCCAGATGCAAGAC
Organism: Rhinopomastus cyanomelas; assembly: GCA_013400115.1. Taxonomy (NCBI): domain Eukaryota; kingdom Metazoa; phylum Chordata; class Aves; order Bucerotiformes; family Rhinopomastidae; genus Rhinopomastus; species Rhinopomastus cyanomelas. The sequence goes on along the minus strand of VXBP01006387.1, from coordinate 349,551 downwards.
TCTGCACTTGCCCTTGTTATGTTTCATTAAATTTCTCTCTGCCCAGCTGTCCAGCCTGTCCAGGTCTCACTGAATGGCAGCACAGCCTGCAGGGCTGTTGGCGACAACATCCAGTTTTGTGTCGTCAGCAAACTTGCTGACAGTGCCCCCTAATCCTTCATCCAAGTCGTTAGTGAATAGTTTGAATAGGAGTGGTCCCAGTAACGACCCCTGGAGTCTCTACTAGATACAGGCCTCCAAGTAGACTCTGTCCCATTGACCACTACTCTCTGGCTACTATTCTGCAGCCAGTTCACAATCCACCCAGACCCGATCATGTAGACCACACTGCCTCAGTTTGGCTGCAGGGATGCTGTGGGAGACTGTGTCAAATGCCTCACTGAAGTCGTGCTGGAGCAGGAGAGACAGCAGTTGGCTGTGGCCTTTCTTACCAGGGCACTCTCCACGATTTGTTTCACCCAGTAAGCAGTTTCAATTAACACGAGAAACAGAATAAAGATGGTGCTGGATGCACAAAGAAGTGTCCTCTTTACAAGAACCCTGTCAGCAGGACCAATAGAGAATGTGTGAGTGCAGCACTGATGGCAGATGTGAGGCAGCTATTATTGTCAGATGACTTTTCAAGTTAAGGATTGAACTTAATCATCAAGAGCTGAATCATTGTTAAACATCAGTATTATTAGTATTATTATTCAGTTCCCAAAGGATTACAGAACAAATCAGATTTTTGTGGTATTTTTCCTTTGTCTGTTTTTCCCAAGCACTTCGGGAGCAAGGATTTAAATGTGTGTGATTTAAAATAAGATTAGATGTGATGTCTTTAACTATCTCATTCAGATGCTTTCCAAAACACTTCATCTTTCGAGCAAAACAGTTCTACTGCCTGGAAATTAATCCCAAACAAGATCCTGTGCTACCTGTGAACAGCCAGATCCAAGCTTAATTCATTTCTTGGTCCAGTCCTTCCATAGAAAGACATGTGATACAAATCCTGCTTCTTATGTTGCTGCCTTCTCAAGACCACCCTGCACTGCTGCACCTTTCACAAAGTCTGAGCCATAGCTAAGAAATTGGTGCCAGTTTCTGAAGCCAGAAGGAAGACAGTGAGGGCAATAAAACAGTAGAATTAGGGTATCTATGAATCTCAGCACGTGTATGTTGTTCTTAGTTCATCACAGTAAGGATGGAACTGTGCTCTGCTGCAATTCCCTCTGGAGCAGATTTCACATTACACTGCATCTCCCATCAATACTGGCTAACTGTGACCTTGTGCTGTGACCTTCTGTCCAAGTCCCGTGGCTTTTGGAGACTGAGTTGAACATGGTTAGGATTGGGTTCTTTACTTTCTGGAATACTGTAGAGATCCAAAGCAAGTTCATACCTCACCTCTTCAGTCTGCTGCTATGTATTTAGAACAGATTTTGAGTGAGAATTGTTACACAAATTGGGCAAGAAAACCAGTTGTTTTGATTCTGGGGGAGACTTCCATTTGTTATTTTGAGTCAATGCTCTCAGTCAACAAAGATCTTGCATCTTCTTGGTGATGGTATTTGGATGTTGGGTACAAGCTGAGTTAAGTTTTGATGTCATCTGCTGCAGAATGGGAGGCAGATGATGCCCAGATTTTTACTGAGTAGGTTGCTAGGTAGGTTTGGAGGGGGACTGAAACTCCCATTTTTCACCTTGTCCTTACAGGTTTTAAAGTTGTGATAAAAAATAAGGTCCAACGTCAGCTGGTTTGTGATTCTATATGCTGATGTGTGTAGTTAATTATTCTGAGTGATTTTTAAAAATGCATACCACATTTGATGCTATGATAATGTGTTGCTATTGAAATAATTCTGTTAAAAATTATAGTAGCTCAAGATGACGTGCAATTTAAATTGAGATACAGACAAAACAGCAGTGTTTTAAATGGCTCACATTTGCAAGTGTGTTTCACTGGATTTTATTGTGGAAAAAAACAACATGCTATACCCTGTGAATCCCAAGCTAGCAAACAGCCTAACGTGCTGATGTTATGCAGCAATTTATTTTTTCCTTATTCTACTGGTTTCACCAGTTGGTACATTTGTCAGCTACCTTCTGGCATGTGAAGAAAAAAGTGAATTTGTCATTAAAGGCTGAACTTGTCTCTAAGGTCTAACAGCAATATAAACAGAGCTGGGCTGAGCTGAATATTGTACAATGCATCCTCCACTGATTAATTTGTCTACTCTAATTCTGTCAGCTCTGCTATCTGACTTATTTAACACTGCAGGCCTCAGTTAACAATGTCTTCAGGGAATTGGACACCTGGCTGGTGTTAAACTCTCTTATTTGGAGGAGAAAAAGGGAACAAGGTGTCTCTTTCATACTTTGGGACCTTAGTAATAAGTTTCAGCAGTCCATGTTCTCACAGTTAACCTTAACACAGTTAGTCCTGGTATTATCTGCAGGTGTTAATTGTTCATTTGATACGATCACAAATGCTACCAGAGAAGTGTTATGTTGAAGCTTAGCTTAGACTTTTCTATCAGAAACATCAGTACAAAATTGGCTACACAGCATAGTAATGACCTGCTATTTATGTTTCTAGATGCAATTTGTCATGATAAAAACAATGCAATCGCTGTGGATAACACATCCTGCAGCAGGTTTCCAGAGCTATAGCACCTGGTTCAGGGTCCTTCTGGAGAGCCGCAGGACGGTGACAGCACAGTACTGCAGCCTTGCACATCTGTGAGCCATGAGGAAGCCAGGTACTAGTAGCAGAATAGAACACCACAGGAGCTGCAGAGCATTTCAGAGATGATAAATTAAGTAGCTGAGTTATCTGCCACCATAGCTCAAGTGCCACTGGTTCCTGAGCCAGTGAAGTTGTGGCTAGTGGAGGTATGAATACATTCAGAATGGGTATTGCTCTCCTGCTGACACTGAGACTGTCATCTCTGAAAATGAAGTGAACTTGTTGCAATTATAGTGGAAAAGTTTGGTTTTCATCCCTGGAGTCTGCTTTCAGGAATATCCCAGAGAATTAGTTGAAATAAACCCTAGAACCAGCAACAAAACCACTAAAAGTCAGATCTCATCTGAAGTTGTGGTAAGCAGAGTTAAAGCTCAGGTATTAAGCAGAGCTAGTAGAAAACATCGACTCCTTGTTTGACTTTTTGTTAGGGAACAGTAGAAATTAACTAAAGAATTCATGTGTTCCTTCTGAATTTATTCTGATTCCAGCACAACAGTGAAGCAGAGCGGTGGGTTCCAAGCAGACCCAGATGTGGGTGGTTAGCTGGAGAAACATTTTGTACATAGGGATCGTCAGTGCTGGCGAAATTTGTTGGCAGCTAACAGACACTTGATTTTAGACAATGAGGAAACTGATAAAGCAGGTATCACCCCTCATCAGCAGGTAGCAAGAAGTGTGTTGGAAAGATGAGAGCAGCAACTGAAACTGCAGATTCTTGACTGTGGCTTGTGGCACTCTTTCTGAGGGGAGTTCAGAATTACAGTAGGGATCTCTTATATGCTCTTCTTTATCACACTTGTTCTTCGATGTGTGAGCTGTGGTTGGGTTCATAACTTGTAATCAGCTGACATGGGAAAAGGATTTTCACCTTCTATGTATCCTTGGAAGCAGTTCTGCAGTGCAATTCTGCTTAGAGGTGGATTACTGAGCTTGTGTTTGAAGCAGTTAAACAAAATTATGGGGACCTGAAGGGGAACGTCAAGGCTCTGGTTGAGGGAAAATACTTCTGGTGTTCAACTAAAAAGAAGACTCCACTGTTTCAGGTCAGCTCCTCCTGCATTGTTTCCGGTAGCAATGATATTGTCAGTCCTTGCTACGTATCTGGTATCATAGACAAAGCACATGTGCCACTGCCTGTGAGCTGAGAACCCTGCATCGGACCTCAGAGATCTGTTTGGAAACTGTAGCTTTTAACTTCACGCAATTATATGCCCTAGAATTTGTACATCAAAGCCCCGACTCATGCCACTTTTAGAGGAGGACCCTTTGATTGCTTTGCACTTGTGGATGATGTTGACTTTTCTGCTGTGCCTAAGCAAAGCAATAAGATGGTGGGTTTGGGCAACTGGATATTGCATCTCTGGTTTGTAGAAATGTCCTGTGGCTCGCAGTCAGTTTGAATGGAAAAGTAAAAATGCAGATTGATAGTGACTGAGGAGCACATTTCCCGTTTGAGGTTGGCTCTGTCTCTTCTCTATGTATGCCTTACTCTCACCATAGATGATAGCTGCACTATGTTTGAAGTACAAAACTGCCTATTGCAGCTCTGAGAAAACTGGCTCAAACACCTCCTAGGTACTGCAGCCTGGAGATGCATGGACTATGTTGAAAGAGTTTAACAAATACCTTACACTGGATTTGGAAATGCGTGGGTTGGCAAGAATAGTGAGCTAGGATAGGTTGCTGATCTTCATGCAAAGATCAAAATCTTGTGCTGTGAGTGGTTAGCAATGTCCTGAAACATATTTAATTCCATTTGGCTTTTTGCTTATTAGATAGAGGAAAAACCATAAATCCATAGGAGCTATAGAAAATCAGAATGCTTTTCAGGTTCTGTGATGAAGTAGTAAACAATTACTTGGATCACAGTAGAGCTGAACATCTTGAAGGTTCCTGAACTATGAATTTAATGAGTTATGCTCTAACTAGCTTTTAGCAACCAAGCATTTAGCTACTTCTGGAGTTTGTTAATGAACAACCCATATTCAGAGGAAAAAAAAAACAAACAACCCCAAACAATAATGAATGTAGATGTTGTTTGTTAATTCAGAGTTCCAGTCTGAGAGACTAGTGCTGCTATCTTATTCCTTTGTCGATTGCAGTTGTGAGGCTTAACAAATCATACCAGCAGCAGTTCCCTCCCTTGCTTGCTCTAACCATGTTATGTCCATGTGGCAGGTGTTCTGTAACCAAAGGATGATATGTTCATCTAAGTGAACAATCTTTCACCCTTGGCCCCGTCCTGTGCACGAGTAGTAGTTGGGCTCAAAGCTGTGTGTTACACTTTCCAACTAAAATGATTTGCAAAGACTTGTCTTGGTGGAAGCAAAGTGTGAGAACTGTGCTGTTATCCAGTGCTGTGGAAGGGCATCTCCAAAACCAGGATGTCTTCTCCAGCTGGTTGGAATAGGTGTATGCCACTCCTTCCCTTGCTGAGAGCTGGCAGCCACAAGCAAGGGCTGAGTGGAGGTCCATGTGGCAGTGCTGCAGAGATCTTGTGTCTGTACAAGTAGTGTGCCTTTTCTTGTCATAGTAGTCTCCTGGACTGTAGGGAGTAACTGCTTTCCCTTTTCAAAATCAAAGCCAAATTTTGTTATTGTTCCATAGGCCTTTTTTTTTTTTTTAGTTTGATGGGGAGTTCATTGAAAAAGCAGTGAAGTTTGTTTAGAAGGACTTTTCAAATGGTTTGTAGGTAAATAACAGAAAAGCTTCCTAGAAAAACCACATACTTTCATGTCAGTATTCTGATCTCAGACAGAAAACTGGAAAAAAGAGGAGGAAACCTGGAAGGTGGAGAACTGTGTCCTCTTGCAGTGTGACAAATAATTACAATGTCCTGATTGTCCAGTTAAACCTCAGAAGCTCTGCCCTCAGTGCCCTTGATAATGTAATCCTACAGACTCAGTGTAATCGCTGTGGCATAGTACAAGTGTGGAGGTGTGAAGAGGAAGTGCTTCACGGTGTGCACCAGCTCTTGTTCTGCTGTTGGTGTAGTCTCCAGTGCACTGAGCAGTGACAGGAGTTCCTATGGACTTTGGAACAGAGCTTCAAGTGTGTGGAGCTTTTTTACCTCTTTCTCGTGGTGCAAGGGTGTTGTCTGACCTTAATACTGCCTACTGTTGAGTAAGTCTGAGTAGGCTTTTAAGTTAGACATGAAGGCTTGCTTCTGAAGGAAAATCGCTAAGTGATATGAAGGATTTAGTAGAATTGTTTCAAGATTTGAGTTGGTCTAAAAAAGCTGCCAGAGATAAAATAAATTACAAATAATAAAACACTGGCACAATGGGGTTTCTTAATATATTCCTTTGCTGATTATGTAATATAACTACAGATGTAGTATTTGACAGACTTCACTGGAGGGTAAAAAAATAAAAGCCCCCAAACGTCTCCCTAGTAAGAAGAGCTCGCAAGAAAAACCCAAAATATTGCTCTATTTGTCCACTAGGTGATAGTCTTGCTCAATTTATTCATCTTATCAAGGTCATTTATATAAAGATTAAAAATACTGTACACTGAAGCCCTTAAAGAATAGAATTCATGAAAAATAAATCTTTTCTCAACATCAAACCAAACTTAACTGGGGGCTTTTTTTTTGCGTTTATAAATATTTATGAGTCACAACGCAGCCTTTTCCATTGCTGTATCAGATTTATTTTACTATGATTAGTCCCCAATAAATACACAACAGTACCCAGTAAATGCACATATATTTAGCATATCAGTCTGGCTCAGTGACAGCCAATGCTCTTAGAATTGCTGGGTTCTGGGATAGACTGAAGTCTTGACATTACAAGTTGGATTTTTATCATTATTAGGATTCATTGCCAAAGAACGGCTTTTTCCTGATGTTTCTAGTTTCATGTATTTTTCAGAGGACTAATTATTATATTAAAACCCCCCAACCTTTTAATGTATTGAAACAGTGACATAGAGAATGTTTGGATTTTGTCAAAGGATTATCTCAAATCTGGGTGAGAAACAGAAATGACAGCCTTGAATATTTTAAGCATTGAGTCCTCCAAACATTGAAATCCTTTCTGTAGAACTTCCTAAGAATTGGAAAGACTTGAGCAGCAATAACAGAAGTGGTTTTATTAAGTTAAGAAATAACCAATATTTACAGCACTTGAGGCAAAACTAGTAACTCAAGTATATTCCTTAGATCAAATAAAATATAACTTTATTTTTTGCGGTAGTGTATTATTAATTCTTAAGATTAATGTACCTCTAACAATTACTTTAAGAAGTAAAAGCGGCTTGATAATTTTTTTCTGCCTATGAAAGGGGCAGATACTTGTGAGTACTTTGAGTTGTTTTCAGTACAGCTTTTCTCTCAATGTTTTTGATCTGCTGGCAGGCTGATGTTGGAAAGTATTTCTTTCCATGTCTACATTTAATGCCAGAAATCTCAAGTGAAGGCAAGAATAGGGATGAACTAATTTATAAAAATATTGTATGTGTCATTGGAGTGTTAGGAGTGGAAGGAGGGAGGACTCTAGAGACCATATTGCAAACCAAATTGAATGAAAATGTGTCCTTTGAAAGTAGACTTGACATGTCTTTCATTTACCTGTGAATTTATGCTCAATACTAGTACCTTCTTAGCTTTGCCAGAACTCAACAGCCAGGTTGTAAAATCACTTCCAAGTTCTTTTCTTTGATGTTTGGGGCAGGTAGGGCCCAGAAACTGGGTGGAATTTCCAAATGAACTGTCATAATTTGGAGTCAATGAACCATTCATGCCGCCCCTGGTCTGGCTCCAGTGCTGGCAGCAGCTACCCTTCCTTCTCCCACCAGTCTGCAGTGTGCCGGCGCTTTCTAAAAGACAACCAAATCAGCTGTGAAGATTATTCTTATTATTGGCTTAGAGGGCTTTCTCCTTGTGTCATCAGTCGATGTTAACATCTGAGAAAGTTGTCTTCTTTGGCTTTAATTAAAATACGAAATGCATCACCTTGCTTTGGGGAGGAAATTTGACTGAAACCATGATTTTCCAACCTCAATGATCCTGTGATTTTCTGTGATTTTCTGTCTGCATGTGGACAGTAGTAACTAGGGTGAGAAAAAGTTGTTATGGTTAAAATTAATAAATGCATTTTTAAAAGCAGCAATGTCTTAACTGTGCTCTAGGGTTGAATGTGTGTTGGACTTTAATGGTTGGCTCATTAGCTTCATGAGGTCACCTTCTTTAGACAGAGTTCAGTCTTAGCCTTCTCTCAAAAGACCACTCCCTGGTTTGAGACCCTTTTCCTAACCATGAGTATCTAAAGTGGAGCTGTATTGTGACATCCATCCCATCTGATCCTACTGTGCCTCACTGTCCATGCCAGTTCCCCCATGTCTATGTCTGTAGGATGTCGAACTTCTGAAAGGGAGCAGCTGAAACGGGCTGTAACTGGGCAGGGAACCAGTCAGCGGTCAAGAGCTGATGAGACTTCTGAATCAACTGAGAGAGTCAGAGAAGAAGGCTTCAGAGGAAACAAAGAGCAGTTTAATTTGTTAACTCTAATCTCAACTGAATGCCAAAGCTGTCTAATCCATCACTCTGTGTAAGCTTCAGCTGAGAGACGATGGGGAGGCAAAAGCAGTTAAAAGTAAGGAAGCAGGAGAAATATTTTTGTGACACGTTGTGAGGAGTCAGGAAAAATGAACATGTGCAGCCCTGACTGGTTCGGCACTGTGTGATGAGCAGCTGGGAAGAAAGTGAAGCGGCATCTGCAATGAGCAGCACGTTCACATGCACCACCTTCCATCCAGAGCAGGTGTGGAGCTCGCTCGCAGACAAGCTCATGGCTTGCCCTCGGCAGTTTTAGTCCCTGGTACTGCTGCTGTGTACGGTGTGTGCCTGGCCTCTTTAGGGTGACACATACTCGCCCCATACCCGGCAAGCACTGCAGGGCAAAATTAGTAAAACTGCTGGACCTTGGACCAGTGCTAGAGTTTGACACAGAGCAGGCTGAAATTCCATTTTCTAATGTAGATGGAGGGTTTCTTCACTAGGTTTTGTATTTTGGTTTGGAATAGGGTTTTTTTAAGAAGGGAAAATAGCTTCAGTGCTTGCAGAGCAGAATCAAACTCAAATGGGGAGATACAAAGAGATTCACAGTCATACTCCATAATACCATTTCATATTATAGTTCCTCTGTCTTAAGTGAGAATGAATGAGCTTCTGCTGCTTGTAAAGATTATTTCTCCATGATTTTCATGGTCCCATGCTTCTCTTACCTGTTCTTTTCTTATTCTGTTAGGTATTGGGAAGATAAGACTATTAAATAATACCCTAGTGTTGCAGTTTGAGAACTGCCAGAATTGTCAGAGGTGCTTCAGAGGTCTGTCCTGGGACCTGCCCCGGAAGAGCTGGCTAGGTCAGCCTATAAAAACCGGAGCAGGGTCTTTTTGGGGGCTGTGGCCTTGACGGGAGTNAGACTGACCAGCAGGAGGAGGGGCTGTTTGTCATTTCTGCCGCTGAGAAAAGACTGGCAGCGCTTAAGTTTTGGGGGAGAGCTCTTTCGTGCTTAGTTGAGGAAAGCAGAAGGACTCAGGAATCCTTAAACCTTGGATCCAAAAGACAGAGACTGGGTTGCTTGCTGCTGCACGGAGGGATGCAGGGCGCTGAGAAACTCAGGCCATCCCGGACTGACATGCTCTCTGTCCCAGGTCTCTAAACTGAAAGAAGATCCAAGGCCCCAACTATAGTGATCTCCCATTATATTTTTCTCAGACTGTGTAATGGCATTTATGACACAGTTTCTAGTGTCTGTGCACCGACTTGCGTAACCTTTTTTCCCACTCTGTATATAGTTAGAGTGTTAATAAACCTTTCTGCAGTTTCCCTAAGCCATCCATTGTCTGGCAAATTTTATCTGAGATGTCATCGAGACCTCACTGCTTTGCTTTCCTTTCTTTTATCTTGAATTGTGGTCCTGAACCCACCACACCTAGTAAAGACATACGGTTCACATCTAAGGTTGACTGTCCAGAAAGATTTGTAGCCATGTAGTAGCTGTTTGTGTAAGACCTGAAAACATCTCCTGGGAATGAGTGACCTCATGAAGCTACTCAGTGTCAGCAGTAAGAAGAGAAAGTCACCAGGTAGCGAGGATGGCATGGAGACACTGCTGAACCTGTTGTCAGTACTGTAGAAACATAGCTCCTAGACAGCTGGAGTGCAGTACATGGAAAGGAACTGGATGAGCTGGGTCTTTCTAAGAGAAGACGAGGGGGAAGTTGCCATTCCCATCTCAATTATTTAAAAAGGGGGTTTATAGAGAAGTTGGCAGAAGGGCCAATGTGCTCACACCTAAGCTGTAACAAAAGAAGGTCCAAAGATTGTAAAGTGGGATGGGGATTTCAAAATGATGGCAGTCAGCTACTGAAGAGGGTTGCCAAAAAGTCATTGGGTAATAGTAATCCATAAAAATGCTCAGAAGTCTGCTGGCTGTATAGCAGCCTCATCTGGCTATGGGAATGGCCTTGACCAGATGATCTCTAGAGGTCTTTTCATACTCAAATCCATCTGATTCTACTGTCCTTGCATGGCCTTGTCAAGTGTATGGTTGTCTTAGCCCTTGTCAACCTACCTAGAAGGCTGCTTTTGGGGTATCCAGGAGGCTTGCCTGGCTTCAGTGAAGTTCTCAAGCATGCCCAGGGGCAGCCAGGCTTTGCACTCTATGGAAAGCAAACTTTCAGGAATGAGTGAATGAGCAGGGACTCTCTTCAATATGGGATCCAGAAAGTGGAGCACCCAATGGTACAAACTGGCTCTGAAGGTTGGCAGCTTGCAACCCCCTCTTGAGTGACTGGTGGAGTCTGAGTTCCAGGTGAGCCAGCTGGGTTGTGGTGTGTGCTCCTGCCACAGCACTGCAGTACTATACAGCCATGGACCTGGTGGAGCGCAGTGGTTGGTCAGCTGTCTTCACACTAAGCATGGATGTGTTCTTCTGCTTTATCTCTGCATCTACCTCATGAAGGCGATCTGGAAGCGTCATCCTGGTTTCTCTGGCACGATTCCAAGGAGAATTGGAAAGTGTTGGTTCTCTGGGAAGTTGTAGCTGGCGTTGCATGGGTTCTGCAAACAGCACGTTTAGCAGAGATCCCCTTGGCAAGCTAGCAAGGTGCTCAGAGGAGATGGAGGTGGCTTTTAGCACTATCTTGTTAGAAAATATTAATGATGCTAAAGCCTATTGGAGTTTTTATTTGTAGTGTGTATTTTCCTGTGTATATCGCTCCTCATTTGGATTCTAATTACAGTATTTGTGCAACTATTAAGAAATCTGAAGCTGCTGAGCATTTCAGAGTTTCTTCATTTTTGTGGAGCTGCACAAAAGCAGGTTCTGTCATTCTCTGCTCTGACACAAATAGTAGTAATTTCTCTGCTTCAACAGATTAAAAAAGTAATTATACTGTACTTGACTAAAATCATACATTAGCAAAAATACTCCACAAGGCTGTGCATCAAAAGAAATACTGAGCTTTTCTATTTTCTACAGCTATTTGGTGTGTGAGGTGTCCTAAGGAGAGTAAAGAGAAAATCCCTGTATTTTTACAAAGTGGATTTCTTTTTCAGAGTTAGAGGACTCTTTTAGGAAAAGAAATACCACACTTACCCTCATGTTGAACTCAGTAATGATGGAAATTCAGGGGTGTTAAGGGTTGTGCATATTCACATTAGTTTTGGGCTGATTTGATATTTTTTCTGTAATGCAAACAAACCATTTGCCGTTGTAATGGGACCTTGAAAACCACTTCTTGATTTAATGATAACTAGGGTATGGACTTTCTCATCTAATCTTTCTGGAGCTGTTTAACCTGAAAACTACCATGTGAGTGATACATAGGTAGTAGCGGCTCTGTGGTTACTCCATGTGTTGAGATGGTATGTTCAACATGGATTTAATGAGGGCTTTGTATTTCTTCATTTGTAAAGGGAAGTTTAGTTCAGGCTATAAATTCTTTACATGAAAAATGTTTCCAAAGAAATACTATTTTTGCCTTTTTCCCAGAACTAGGTAGACGAAAAACCTCTGGTACCAGGTGATAAAAGGTAGACTGGTGCAGAATCCTGCATCTGACATGTAAAGCTAGAGGCTTCTCCATGTGTCACCTTGCTTTTAGAAGGATGAAATGAATGTGTCAGTAGTGTGAACAGGATCATGCTTGAAATTCCACTTACGGGTTCAGAATGTTTCAACATCAAGAACCTTCTTCACTTTGGATTTCCCTTAATGGTTTCTGCTGTAAGTTCCTATACTGCAGAGTCTTGTTGCAGTGGTAACAGCTACCTGCTATCAGATAAATTTAAAGGGCCCTCTGTGTTCTCCAAGCCACACACCTTGCCCATTATGCTGTCATTTAACATATAGTGCCGCTTCTTTCTTATTGCTGTCATCTTTGAGAATGAAACCATTGTTAAGCAGTGACTCTGTCCCAGTGTGTGTTCAGGGCACTGTACTGCAGTGAGGAAAGGCTCTGCTGGAGCAGGAATATCAACAATTATCATAAACCTCATGTGTCTTCATCTTGAATTTTATCCTTATGGATACAGGAGAGACACGTTCATGAGAGACGTTCATGAGAGCCCATTTATGGCATTTCTCTTGCATTTCATGATTACTTACATCAGGAAAAAGAATTAATAGAAATACAAAGAGAAAGCTTAACATGTGGTTGGGGTGAGAACTTGTTGGTCCTGGAACATGTCCAAGTGACTTGCTCCGAAGTGTGAAAAGTGTATTAGTGAGTGGGGGTGAGACTACTCCAGGAAGATGGACTTCAGCTACTGAGTAAAAAATGTAAATGACATCTACCGCTCCTTTCTCTGGAAAAAAAGTACTAAATACGTTGTTCTGCTTTTAGTGTGTAGAAGTGGTTGCCATTGCACCAAGGCTTTCATGTTTGGTGTATTGTAGTGCTGGCTGCCAAGAGACACATGCTCTGAGCAACTTAGTGCAGTCGTTCATGTAAGAAAAGCCTATGGCAAAAGAATTGCCTGCTGCTGCAGAAAGGAAATGTGGATGCAGAGGTTTCATTTCTGACTTACCTTGGGGAGCAGCAGAACAGCCTCAGTGGTAGTGAGGGCAGCATCTGAACCCTGCTATAATGCTCCATTAATACATGTGACTGCTTCATTAACCATGTTGGCATGACAGAACAAATGTGCCATCCCATAATGAGAGCTGCTACCTAGTGATGGACATGATGACAGAAGGTCAATTTGTGACTACTATGAAACAACCCTATGACTGAACCTCCTTTTGAAGCGACTTTTGAGCAGAATCTGTGAAAATTCTGCTAGATTAATCTGGAGCCTGCTCACTGCCGGGTTTTACTAATGACTTGACTGTTCCATACGATTTTCTAATTGCAGGCTGACAGAGAAAAGTGCTAAGTGGGGGGGGTTTATTGCTAAGCTGCACAGCATACTGTAGCCAGCAAGGCATAACCTCCTACCTGCATTAACACTGAATTCTTAAGTGTTTTAAACTGCCCATTTGGGCTGGGAATGGGAATATAAATTCTTGTCAGATTAATTCAGGCCGAGTGCTTTCCACTCCCACTTTGTTCTCTTTCACTAAACTCTTTAATGTAAAGAGCACATTGTATTTTCAACAAACATTTTGTTACCTTCGTGTGTTTTTATGGTATCAGCACTAAGGGCTCTGTGCCCAAAGCTAGAATTCTAGACTCTTTGTAGTGGAAGTGGCGAATAATCAGCTCCTCTGCACTTTAAAGAAAATCTCTCTTAACTTGAACGTGGTTAAAATACTTTTCCAGAACAATACTGTTATTAAAAATCATATTATATTGTTATAACTTAGAATTTTTACTCCTGAATGAATCCAAACTGGTGCTCCATAAAAAGCTCTCCGTTTCTGTTTTGACAGGAGATTTTTGAGCTGCCTTTTCCTGACACACTTTTCATTTTATTGTCTTTCAGGTGCAAACTGAGCTGGTTCTCATCAGAGTACATCAAATACAGGACTGCTTCTGGTAGGAATATCTGATTTTTTAACTTGGATTGTAAAACTTAGTTCTCTGGGATCTGACAGGTTCAGCTGCTTTATTTACAGTAACCGCATTTAACAGCTCCATCTTCTCCTCAGCCGTACTTTAATTCTTCATATTCCTTTGTTCCTGTCTCCTCTGCTTTCAGAACTGGTGCTGCAGCTTCACAAGCAGAGCTGTAAATCTTCCTGCAACGAGTGTTTTGTGCTTTGTGAAGTTCAGGACTTCCAATAGCTACCTTTTCTAGTCCCTTTGTGCTTCTGTGAAGCTTTTGGCAACCTTAGCGTTTTGGCACCGAATCCAAGTGTGTTCCCTAGAAAGTCAACAATAATAGTACTTTTGTAGTGGAAAAGGAAAATGTTCAGGAGAGCCCTTGCTAACCATGATTTGCCACTCAGAGAACATGCTTCAGGGATTCCTTGGTAATACCATGTTCCTCCTCTTTTGAGGAACATGCTGTGTTTCTGTTTCACTGATCAATAAATCCAACTCGATTTGTTTAGTAAAAATGATACCTAAGGTAGGTTTGAAACCACTGACTGCCCAGTTCTGTCTTATTTTGCCTTCTGTGTTTTGGATAATAAACTTGATGTCTTGCTGTGATCCTGTTACTGCATTTAACAGTGATTCAGCAGCAAATAATGCCTCTGGGTTCCTTGAGTGTGGAAATAGCACTGGCACATCAGAGCCTACCTTTTTACTGCCTCTTTAGATCCAGAAGCTGAGTGACAAAGGAATTTTGTGTAACTTTCAGGAAAAATTAGTGATGGATTACTGAGTGACTGACTGAGCCCTGTATGCCTTCTCACATCAAAAGATTGTGCTTGTTGTTCTGATACTCGTGTTCTGCTGTCTTGTGTAGCTTTTAAAGGCATTTACGATAAAATAAAGACATGAATATATTCTTAATACAAATACTGGGGATGCCAGTATTGTAGCTGTTGGTGTAAGAGAATGTTTGAGTAGAAGTAACTGGTAGGTGCACAAGATACATCCACAGAACTGCCTTCCAGAGTGCAGTCTGTGTTTATTTCTTCTGTAAGGCAAATAAATTGTAGCTTCTTATACAGCACAGGACTACCTTGCAGATGTGCTTTTGTTAATTTCACCTTTTCCACTAATTTCTAGAGCTCTACTCTCTAAATTGGTTTGGATAAACATCTCCTGACTCTTAGGATTGCTTGGGTGCTGGCTATTTTATCTTTTATCCTTCTGATCAACCTTTAAAATGAGGAGGGAAGCTACTGCAATATGAAGGACTGTATTCTAGATCAGATCCTGAAATAATATCTTAGAATCACAGAATCATTAAGGTTGGAAGAGACTTCCAAGATCACATAGTCCAACCATCAACTCAAACCCACCATGACCACTAAACCATGCTTTCTAGTGCCAGATCTAACAGTTTTTGTAGATCTCCAGGGATGGCAACTCCACCTCCAACTTGGGCAGCCTGTTCCAACCCTTGATGTCCGACCTAAACCTCCCCTGGCACAGCATGAGGCCATTTCCTCTTGTTTTGTCACTAGTGACTTGGGAGAAGAGACCATCCTCCACCTTTCTACAACCTCTTTTCAGGTAGCTGTAAAGAGCAACAAAGTTTCCCCGCAGCCTCCTTTTCTCCAGACTGAACAACCCCAGTTCCCTCAGCTGCTCCTCATCAGACCTGTCCCCCAGGGCTTTCACCAGCTTCCCTGCTATTCTTTGGAACCACTGTGGCATCTCAATGTCTTTCTTGCATTAAGGTGCCCAAAATTGAACCCAATACTCAAGATGAAGACTCTCTTTCTTTGTGTTTCTAAAGGTTCTGCTGAACTTCACTGTTAGGCAGCCATTAGGAATCTCAGAAGCCCAGGCATATTAGCTATGAGCAGTAGGTACCATTCTCCAGAAAAGGAGCGATTCTTAAAAGGGAGTTTTGCTTACAGAGGTGCAAAACCTCCTAAACAGGTGCCTTCATCTTTCATTTGAAGTGCATAGTGTGTAAACTTCTATCAGGTTTAAAAAAACCCCACCAAATCCAAACAAAGACAAAAGAAAACGACCCCTGAAAACTATCTACCAACACTGTAGTACATTAGCAAATTGACTCTGAATTATAGAAGAGTTCAGAAGATGACAATAGCTCGTTCACAATGCAAATATTGGTAAGAAATAGCATGTTACTGTTAGATTGAAAAAGCTGCAATTGAAATACGTGAGAAGGATTAACAGACACAGTATTTGATGTCAAAATTCACATTCAGATTTTCTGGATCTATGGAAACTTTGTTCAAGCACTCAGAAATAGCAAAATTGGATGACTCTCAGAGACCCAGGCATTTCAGCTGCGTAAGTTGAACTGTCTAGCTTTTCATCTTTTGTTTGCTGGTGATAATAGAAATTCTATTTCTTTTTAATTTTTCAGCTTAGGAGAAAGGGATTTTTTTTCTTTTCAATGAATGTGTATAATGACTTGAGTTACTGAACTCTGTTTTTATGCTCACTTCCCATTACAATCAGACGATTTATTGAAAACCACAAACCAATTCTAGTGTCCTAACTGATACTGCAGTCTGGTTAGAGCTGCATTCTCTTGTGTCTGGGGATGACCTCCTGAAGCCCTTCCAGTCTGAAGTATGCTGTGTCTGTGATTCATATCCAAGTACAATTCAGTGGGTCTGATTTTAATGAACAGTTTGCCATCGATTATTATAGTCTCAGCTATGTTTTCTGCAGTCCATACAGGATTCAGCTCAATCCAATGGGTGGATACTGCAAATGACACCTTCCAACTACATTCCCCTTCCCCTCAGGTTTAAGAACTCTGTCTGAAGTTAGGCTCTGTGCCAGACTTCAAGTTTCAGGAAATGATTTTTGTACTTTGCTACTTTTCTTCTCGTACAAAATGAGTTGTTGAGAAAAGAACATGTCTTCTACTGCCTTTAGGATATTAGGACTGTTTCCATCCGCTCTACGCCTATATATCTCATCCACGTGGTTGGTTACTCCTGCACCATCACTCCTTCAGTGACATGTTACAAACGATGGCTAAATTTCAAGACACGGGGCACCAATGCAAAGTCACCTTTGGAATAAGAAATGAAAGCTATTCAGCTCTGTGCCTTCAAATGGGTCAGCTGAAGCTTCATTCAGAACGCGGGGTGCGAGGATGTAATTATTGTAAGTAGTGTTGTCCTAATATGTCTCCTAACAGAATGAAATAGGGAAGTTTTATCAAACCTGAGAGTTGGGATTGCTTTTTACCTTAAAGAAGGGACAGAGTGGAAGAATTCCAAAGCCACAAAAACTCCCCCCATCTTTGTGTCTGAAATGATAAAGTGCTAGATGACAGACAGACCTCTGCATTGGTCAGTACGGATTGGAAGTCTCTGCAACATCAACTGAAATTAGCTCACAACATTTGACAGAACTTTTTAGCTCAGGACACAGGATAAGCTCAAAAGACTGGGATATTTCAGACATTTCAGTTGGCATCAGCAGGTGACACTTTATACCACTGTGATTTAAATCCCTCACAAATCATTTGGCATCAACAGGAAAGAGAAGTGGAATTTTTAACAGGATATTCATTGAGGAAGCACCTGTTTGTCCAGATGTTTGTTTAAATAGACACGTATACCCTTCCACTACATAAAACAGTAAATGACTTTGTGTTTACAGTCTTAAACTGGGTATTTTTCACCCTTGAAATGAATCTGTTTTAAATTGCACAGATTCAAGGGGCAGGTTTTTAAAAAAATAATTTTACTATTAACTAATGTCTGTATTCAAAAAAAAGTTTCTCTTAAAACAAGGTTGATGGGACTCCATTCAACTGCAAGCTCTTAACAAAACACCATTTTCAGGAAAAGCTATTATATAACAAGTAATTTTTTTGTAGCTACAAACTATTATTTTTACTGTTCAACTGGACCAGAGCTAAGATGTTAAATTCTGTTCTGGAACAGAATGCTTGTGGCTTTGTCAGTGGGCTAGCGCAAAAGCACCTTGGCAAGTGGCAAGTGTGTTGAGGGTGATTAGGTACTGGAATAGATTGCCCAGGGAGGTGGTGGTGTCGCCATCCCTGGAGGTGTTTAAGGAACGAGTGGAGGTGGCGCTTAGGGATGTGGTCTAGTGGTTAGATACTAGGAGAAAAGGTTGGACTCGATGACCCTGAAGGTCCTTTCCAGCCCTGATGATTCTGTGATTCTGTGTTGCAGAAGTTGAATAGAAGGCTTTTCTGCCCTGGAAGATGCAGTGCTGTGTGTCCTGGAGCAGGATGATGGGAGATGTCCTTGGTTTTAGCCCCTGTAATGAAATTTTCTACTGCACACACTTGTGGGGTTAGCAGGAAAGACTGTGACATTTTCTAGTTAGAAGCCACACTCATATTGCTCCTCTAGTTTATCTCTGCAGAAAAAGGTGCCTCTGGCAAGATCTATCCAGGCAGACTCACTTCACATAGCTGTGTCTAATGCGTTGGTCTAGGTCCAGAAAGCTCAAGTCAGAGCTCACACCCCTTCTCCAATGTCAGAGCCCTCTCAGTGTTGTTTGCTGCTCTGATGCTGAAGTTACTCCTCCGTTATCTGCAAGCAATCTGCTCGTTTAGGAACAGGAAGAAGGGAAAAGCCGAATTAGGGAAGCATTTTGGTATGTTCACGTGCAAGTGAATGACAAGTAGCGTTGTTGTAAAGGTGTAGGTGAGTGTGTCCCAAACTACAGTGGGTGAAGCCAAAGTCTGGTTTAGCACTTAATAAGCTTAGACTATTGAAACTGCAAACACAAGGTTTGTGCTTTCAGCCTTATTGTTAATAAACCTTTAAGCACGAATGCATTTCAGTGGGGCGTGTATTTTTCCCCTCTGGAAAATCTCATCTTAGGAGCGACATTATTGAATGACTCCGTATGTAAAAAGAAATATTTCTGTTATTTCCACATAATAACCTCCACAGAAATGGTTCATAATAAAACACTAACAATTTTTAAAGCAGTAATTAAAGGTGTGAGAAGAAGGGTTAGCAAGTGAGGACCATTTGCCTTAATTCTTGAGAAATAATAAGGAAATGAAGAGCTAACACCATTTATGATCACAGTCCCATCAGAGCTAAACAAAAGGGGGCTGTGAAAGATGTGATAATGGCTCAGAAGGGATCACACCCTCCCTGGTGTGTTTGAATAATTATCAGGCACGCTGTTCTTGTTATCATTGCGATTAGTTCTTGAGCTAGAACAACTACAGCATGAATATTCCCATATTCTGCAGCATGAGGCAGCAGCAGGGCTGAGGTGTATTGGAACAGCCATGGGGTCACAACTCGTCAGCAAAGAAAACCTGTTTCTGATTCCCATAAGCACACTGATCCTTTCATGATAACTCCTCTTGGTTTCCCCTCTTGGATCTTACATCGGCTTCATGAAACTGAACAGTATTTTGTTAGAAGCCAGCGCTCCTGAGGTTTGTGTTTTGTGTGGAATATTTTTCCCTGTGTCTGTCCCCAGCTCTTCTAATAATCCATTTTCTCTGCTTGTTTCCTTCCACAAAATAAAATAATAGTCCTCTTTTTGCAGTACCTCAGAATAACAGCATGCACTCACGGAGAGCAGCCCTGTCTTCCCGAGCTTTACTTCTTCAAAAATATGGCTACTGCTCGAGCCCCTTTCTTGGGGCTGGGCAGTGTGAATCAAAGTGAAACGCTAGTCCAGTTTGAAGAATGGGCTCTTATAAATTTGTAAAAACAAATCCGTTTGAATAAAACCACAACCATGAGAAAAAATGCTGCTCTTCTTAGACTCAAAAGTGTGAAATCTAAAAATTCTACTAGCAGGATTTATGCTCTCAGGTGTTCAACACCTTTAGTGTGAGCTGGGGACTTTGAACCCTTCTCAAACTAAAAGTGTTTGTTGCATACTTCAAGGTAAAAGGAATTAAAATTGTATCAGAATTTGGAATGTCATTGTAGCATGACAGTGGATCACTGTGAAGGTCTCCCATCATTAGGAACTGCTCCATTATGAGGTTACTTCTTGAAATCCTCAAGGTTCCTAGGCTTCTGCATCAATTCCATTGCATATCCACATATGCACTGGAATGTCTTTAATATAACAGAATTATCTTGGAAAAGAACAAACCAAATTCCTCTAGAATGAGATGCAAAGGACAAGCAAAGATAAATAGTTACAAGAAATACCATTATGGATGTAGACTCGCTATTAAACTCTGCTTTGCTTGCTGATTTTCTACTGAATATAGAAGAAAAGGCATAAAAGAAAGAGTGATATTTCATGTGAGAGATAAATAAACCTTAATAGTTTTATGTTTGAAAAATTTTAACCTCTCAAAATGCAGTGGAACTATTTAAAATGTCCCCCTTCCTTTAAAGGTGAAGCAGGGTGGTGGAGGGCAGTAGTTTCGGGACTTTAGTGAATTACAGTGCAGCTGGAAAAGATTAGACTGACAGTCTGGGAATCAGTGGGAATAATGTTCTGCCCTCATCCATAAAGTTAAAATACAATAAAAATACTTAGAAGACAAATACATTCTGGTATAAATTTTGAAATTAAACTTCTTAGGCATTTTCTGTTGAGGGTAAAACAGTGCCTTCAAAGTTCTGGAAATAAATAATTTAATGAGAAGTTATTTTCCTTTTTTTTCCCTCAGTTTGGCATTTAAATGCAAACAGTTCTTTTCTATGAATTTAAAGCTAAAATGTCACTTTGTTTTGGTTTCATTTTTAAAAAAATGAAACAATGACATTTCAAAATGAAATAAAAATATCATTTTGGATCAGTGTTAGTATTAAAGGTCACTTTGTTTTTGTAGCCAAAAAGTCCCTCTGGAGCAGAATATTTCATACTTATCAGAAATTAGTATGTTTTCAAAATTTCTTATAAGAAAATGTAAACTAGGTTTAATGCATAAGCATCAGCTTTGAGACTGTTTGCTCTTGAAATGTGCTGTTTGTCTGCACCAAAAACATCCCTCGTTTGAGTTGTGCATTTCTGAGCAATTTGCAGATAGAGCTTTGTTAGAAAGGTGGACATACGGCTTCTCTACGCAATCCTCAGCAGGCTGCTGCACCTTTCTGTGCCTCTTGCAGATCCCACACCTCTAAGTGCTCTTCTGTCTCTGTTAATTTCAATTGCCCTTGTAGGAACTAGAGCTCAGTGAATGCATGAAGGCTGGTGTTGCCTGTGCGGTGAGAAGGGTCTTTCCCTGTCTTTCCCAGCTGAATGAGATGTGGAGAGATCCTGAGCTCCCTTTCCTCCTAGCGTCAATGCTATAGTCAAGTCACAGCTCCTCGGCTTCATTTGTGTGTGCAGTGCTTCATCCCTCTGCTGTGGGATTTACAAAAGAAGCCAAGATTCTCCTGGGCTGTGAGAGTGCAGAAACACTGAGCTGGTGACTCTGTTATCCTCTTGTTTTCTTTATAAGAGATGTCCCATCCCCTGGCTTGCAGTGTGCTCTTGCTTGTACTACAGAAATGTTTTCCCATTTTTCTCAGCTTTTACAAGCAATTACCAAAGATGCAATTTTGTGCTTAATGAGCAGCTGAGCACTGAACCTTTAAAATACTCTCCAAATATTAATTAATCTTTCAAGTTAAAATAGTTTTATTCAAATCATCCAATTTTAAGCACTCTGACTCAAAACACTTTCCATTTTCAAATGGACACATTATCCGCTTATTTGAGGAGTCACCCACAGTGTGGGATCAAGAGAGGTTCTCCTCCCTCCTCTACTCTGCCCTGGTGAGACCCTGTCTGGAATATTGTGTCCAGTTCTGGGCCCCTCAGTTCCAGAAAGACAGGGAACCGCTGGAGCAAGTCCAGCGTAGAGCCACAAAGATGATGAAGGGAGTGGAACATCTCCTTGATGAGGAAAGGCTGAGGGAGCTGGGTCTGTTCAGCTTAGAAAAAAGAAGACTGAGGGATAACCCCATTGATGTTTATAGATATGAAAAAGTTGGATGTCAGGAGGATGGAGCCAGGCTCTTTTCTTCTTAGTGGCATCCAATGGTAGCACAAGGAGCAACAGGTGTAACCTGGAGCATAGGAGGTTCCAGATAAACATGAGAAGGAACTTCTTCAGAGTGAGGGTGACAGAGCACAGAAACGGGCTGTCCAGGGGGTTGTGGGGGTCTCCCTTTCTGAAGACATTTAAAACCCACCTGGACATGTTCCTGTGTGACTTCATCTAGGTGATCCTGCTCTAGCTGGGGATTGGACTGGATGATCTTTTGAGGTCACTTCCAATCCCTAATGTTCTATGATTCTGTGATAAAGAATCAAAGAAGGCCAAGCAGCCTTGCATGGCTTTCTTATTTTGATGTTGATGCTTTTACTGTCTCCAGTGAACAGTAGTTTTCCATTTTAAGGTGGGATTAGCCTAACACTAGCTGGAGACTGTCCAGTTTTTCCCTTCCACTCTGCTACCAGTGAACAAAGCTCTTTCACTGGTGTCATTTGGCTATTAGTTTAATCTTGGGCTGGGGCTGGCCATTTCTGTGCCTCACAGCAGCAAGAACCTCCACCTTGACCACAGCTCCTTCCCACTGGTATCGAGAATAACCCTGACATTAGAGCAGGTTGCTCAGCTTGGTCCTTTGACTTTTGAATGTCGACAAGAACAGCGAAACCTTCTGTACCTCTTTGTCTGGGGTGATGCAAATACCAAGAGACCATCGATCAGAAAGCAAGTTACATCCTTTAGCATCTAATGTCAACTAATTAAAAAGGGATATTTGGTGGAAGTTTTCCCAGATTAACTTTTTGCCAAAGTAGGCAATAAAAGAAGACAAATTACCGTATTTCTCCTCAGTTTGCACTCAGAGAAAAGAAAGTCTCCAGCTCATTTCATGAGGTTTTCATGCAAGGTGTTTTGGTGGCTCTAGGAGTTTTAAGTACACTCTAGCATTTCTACATTGTCATTGAACTCAAGCAGTGTATGAGATCACTGTTTTAAACATCAGAAGCAAAAATAGGTGTAGATGAATCAAACTCTGCATTCACATGGTGAGTTTTGCTGAGAAAGCAGAGACAGAGCCACACAGATGCCTGGAGGTTGGCAGCTCTGCTAGCGAACAAGGATGTAAATGCAAGATACAGGAGAAATGAACTTCTCACACTTGATTTATCTTCAGCTAGAGTTGCAGCAGTAGTGTTAACCTGAAACACGGAAGCAAAGCCTGTGTGGAGTGAACATGTGTTTCAACAGAAAAACAGACAAAAGAAATCTTCCAATGCCGATCCACCCAGCTCGAGTGAATAGCAGTGTGTGCTCCTGCCTGCTGCTGACTGCCATGGAGGGATCTGCAGGGACGGAGAATTTCTCGTGTCTGTAGTATGGAGAGGCAAGAGCTTTGGGGGGCCTTGCTAGAGCAAAGGTAGCCTATGGTTCAGTAATGAGTGTAAATGTGTTCTGGGCCTCCACTACCTCTCTGGGCAGCCAGTTTGAGGGATTCCCCATCCTCAGATCAAAGAACTTTTTCCTAATGTCCAGCCTAAATCTGCCCTTTTCTAGCTTCAAATCATAACCTCTCATCGTATCATTCCCTGCCCTTGTGAACAGTCTTCCCCAGACTTCCGACAGCCCCTTTCAGGTACTGGAAGATCACTGTAAGGTCCTCCTGGAGTTGTTTCCTCTTCAGGCTGAACAACCCCAACTGTCTCAGCTTGTCCTTGTAGCAGAGGTGCTCCAGCCCTCTGAGCATTTTTGTGGCCTCCTCTGGACTCACTCCAACAGGTCCACATCCTTCTTGTGTTGGGGGCTCCAGAACAGGATGCAACTGACACAGGGACATGTCAGTTTACTTTCAGTTAGCTGATTCTAGCAGTCAGACATTCCTAATCAGGATATTTTAAAAACATGCTAATAGCATTTCACAGTTGGATAGTGACAGAAATATGCTGAACACGGTATCCCTAGGTTTCAAAACATGTAGGACGAAATAAATGTGAGACTCTTCCCTATAATTTTCCCATTAAGAAAAGGAATGATCCGGATAGACAGAGATATTAGTAAGATGTTTGATTTGTTCTACTTAACCACTGAGCACGTTGAGACATAAATAAATAAATAACATGTATTCAGCTTGTCAGCCTCTGGGCAAAACCATCTTATGCTGTTACAGCCCTGTAGGTAGTAACACTCAAAAGTGTTAGTAGAGATGTAAAAGCAACCATACTTGAGAATGAGTTTTTCTTTCTCTTTCAGTCACACCTGAGCTTTACATTCATTTCATAGCTCCCTTTAAACAAGGCAGAGGGCTAAAACATCAATGAAGAGTCAGTATGGGGGGGTGATGTCCATATTTGTATGTAAGGACACATTGCTTTTGTTAGGGAAGCTGCATATGCAAAAACGTGCTCAAGCAGGGAAAACAGTTCCTCCTATTTCCTTCTTCTTGATGCCTTCTTGAAACAAGGCATAGATATGAAAGTGCATCTGGAAGATCATAGAATTATAGGTAAGGTACTGTAATTTTTTATGTTTTATTGCCTATTATGCTATTCTGTAATAGATTCTCTGAGTTCTATCTAATCTTAGAACTGTGCTGTACAGCAATACCTCGATGAATTATTAATTCCTAAAAGGGTCAGAGCACAGAACATTTGCAATGGGATGGTTAGGAAATGAAAGTGCTGCTCTGGGTAGAAAAATGGCTGCTTGAATGGGAGAGCAAACTCTGAGCTAGCATAAAACCCAGATGGTTGTGTTTGACTTCTGCAGGTCTTGGCTCTGTACATGCTCTGCCCTCAAAGGCTTGGGGTTTTCTACTTTTCTTCTTTCCTTTTTTGTTTTCATTCTTTTAACTTTTTTGTATTGCAGGATCTGAGTGTGCTTTCTATTCCAGTCTGTGCTGCCAGCTGAATTCTAATAAAAAAGTAATAGCAAAGTCAAAACTAGGAAGATGGTGACTAATTTGTAGTAGTCACTGCTAATATCATCTCAAATGCCAACATTTTTATCAAAAGGAAAATAAATATAATTATGAAAACCATTGGATACAATCTCTATCCAGTGGAATTCAGCTTTCAGTTGTGAGAAACAGGCAGGCTGCTGCCTTCAGAAAAAGCTCGACAGCATTTTCTCAGATGGCTGAGATATTGATTAAACATTGAATCATAGAATAGCCTTAGTTGGAAGGGACCTCCAAAGGTCACCTAGTCCAAAACCCCTGCAGCGAGCAGGGACATCCTCAACTACATGAGGTTGCCTAGAGCCTTTTCCAGCCTCAACTTCAATAGCTGCAGAGATGGGGCCTCAACTCCCTTCGTGGACAACCTGTTGCAGTGTTCAACCCCACTCCTGCTAAAGAACTTCTTCCTAACATCCCATTTCAATCTGCCCTTCTTTAATATGAAGCCATTTCCCCTTGTCCTATCACTCCAGGGCTTCATAAACAGTCCCTCTGCAGCCTTCTTTTAGCCTCCTTCAGGGACTGGAAGGCTGCTATCCGATCCCCTGAGAGCCTTCTCCTTATAGCAGAGGGGCTTCAACCCTCGATCACATTTGTGGCCATCTCTGGACCCTTTCCATCAGGTCCATGTCCTTCATAGAATCATAGAATCATCATGGCTGGAAAGGACCTCCAGGGTCATCAAGTCCAGCCCTTTCTCCTAGTGTCTAACCACCTTCCTGTACTGAGGGCTCCAGAGTTGGACACAAGACTACAGGTGAAGTCTCATCAGGGCAGAGCAGAGGGGCAGACTCCTGCCTCTCTATCTGCTGGCCTCATTTCTTTAGATGCAGTAACTTTCCTTACTGCTAACACATGCTAGAGGACATTGAGTTTGTGGTAGCAGGCTGGGGCTGCCCATGTTCTCAAACCAGGAAGCGATGCTGAGACAGCTTTCCAGAGTAGGTTAAGACAGTTACTGTGCTGAAGGGCATGGAAGTGCCCACACATCTCAGTGCACCAGCTCAAGGGGTGAAGCTGTGGTGACAATCAGCTGGAGAGGTAGATTTGTGTCTTTACGTCGCAGGGCTGTTTCTGACATGAATATCTGATTGTAGTTCTGGGTTTCTGAGACCATATTCTGTACTGTGGTTAAGCCCTGACTTCAGTCAGGTGAAGAATTAACCTATGGTTTCTACTTGGTTGTTGATGCTGTCCGTGCAGTCCAGTGAGACTGTTCTGAGGGGTGTTCCCTTCAAACTTGTCATGTCTTTATTAGCTACAGCTGTTTCCCTACTTTTGGTGTATTATTGGTGAAGGGGAGATCATACCATGAAACTGTACCCCTTTTGATCTCTTAATGTAATCCATAAACTTAGAAAATTGCTGGAGAGACTGCAAAACAAGTTGAAAGTTTTGGCAGCTTTGCTTGACTGTGGTAAACAAAACCTAAAGGTCTTTAGCATGATGTCTGACTGTGCTTCTCTGACATAGGGCCATGTGTTTGCAACAGAAGCTCTAAGCTCAGCTGCTTCTTTCATGAAAGAAAGAGCATTTCTCTTCTTTCATTTGATCTTCCTGAGCTAGAGAATCTGACAAAAGGCTTTCCAGAAGGCAAACACTCCATATAACAGAACTTTTTGTAGCTGTATTATCCAGTATGTTCTGATACCCTGTTCCCAAAGCTACTGAGGTTTCCATAGAATCATCAAGGTTGGAAAAGACCTTTGAGATTGTTAAGTCCAACCATCCACCCCAAGCCACTAAATCATCTCTTGAAACACCATGTCTACCCATTTTTTGAACCCATCCAGAGATGATGCCACCACCCCCTCCCTGGGCCGCCTGTTCTAACGCAGTTAAAAATTGGGCTGGAGTCAATGTGAACTTTGCTGAGATGAGTGATGAAAGGCAGACCTGATAGCTGCCCAGCCCAGCAGGATTGTGCTGGCTAGGCTTCAGCCTCATGAAAGTGGAGAGAGCAATGCAGGGACAACTTCTCTTAGAGTACCCCGCAACAATTTCAGTTGTACTTAGATACAAGACTGGCTGCAATCAGCAACTGAAGAGCAAAGTTAGACACTTAAATGTTATTTTAGGGTTTGTGCATTTATGATTGTTATTGAATTTGTTTCTGTATTTTGCTGATTTTTCCTTTCCCAGTGTTTGAAAAGCTGCTAAGTTTTGTGAGAAGTTATAAAGCTGACACATAAGAGGGACTACTGAACACTTCTTATTTGTAATAAAGAGACTACAAGAAAGCTGGAGTAGGGCTTTTTACACAGGTGTGTAGTGAGAGGACATAGGGAAAGGGTTACAGACTTGAAAAGGGGAGATTGAGTTTGGACATGAGGAACAAATTTTTTCCTGTGGAGGGTGGTGAGATGCTGGAACAGGTTGCCCAAGGAAGATGTGGCTGCCTCATCCCTGGAAGTGTTAAAGGCCAGGTTGGATGGGGTCCTGAGTAACCCCAGGGAGGTGGTGGAGTCGCCAACTCTGGAGCTGTTCAAGGCAGGATTGGATGTGGCACTTGGTGCCATGGTCTAGCCTTGAGCTCTGTGGTGACAGGTTGGACTTGATGATCTATGAGGTCTCTTCCAACCTTGGTAATACTGTGATACTGTGATACTGATGTAGTGAAGGTGTCCCTGCTTATGCAGGGGGATTGGAACTAGATGATCTTTGATGTCCCTTCCAACCCTGGCCATTTTGTGATTCTATGACTACTGCTATCCAAACTTCTGAGTTAGGGGCTAATGCAGCCAGATTACTGGGCCCCTTTGTGTGTGATAATGAATATCTGTTACTGGTGCGGAAGAGTTGTTTGCATCAATTCTGTTTACCCACCTTATTCTTAGGACATTTCAGGACATAAAAGACTTTTTGTGTCCACTCTGAAAGTTACATCTTCCAAAGGAAAACCTCTGAATGTGAGATAACAGACAGTGGCTGCAAAGGCACAAGAAGTGTTTGCTCTACACACAGACTGGCCCCACTGAATGCAGATTAGTAGGATATTTTGTTCACATAAACAGATGAAACATGGGTGATGTTTTTAGTCACCTCTACAGACTAATGTCTGACACTGACAAACAGAGGTAGGTTAGAGCTTCGTTGATGTAAATACACTAATAGATCTGCAACTTCTCACGCTGACCTGCAGTGATAACAAGCGGATGTTTTACGCTGAATGTTTGCCTGTGAAGACTGCCACCATGACTCTGGTGACACGTTTACACCGGCAAAAAGAATAAACATGGTTAAAAGGTTTCCTTCAGAGAGTCTTCTCCCTGCCCTTTGAGGCTTTATTGACACCTTGACCTTGAAAATCAAAGAAAATGGTCCTTTCCAACACTTAATTTACCTATTGCTTTATTAGCTCAGGGAATCGGGCACAGAAACATTAAGTGCATGTAATTACTTTGTATTGATGACATCCATCAACCTCTGTTTAACTGATATACTCAAGTGCTGTGACTTGTTTCCAAAGTGACAAGATACAGTACTCTGCATCCAATGACGAAAAGAAGGGAAGAACCAGTGGATGCTGTAACAAACTTCCCCCACGCTACTGGGGTGGGAGAAATAGTGCCTGGACAGGGCTGTATTTGTGCTCAGGTTTGCTGCCTGGTCCCTAAAGCAGCAATCTCCTTCTTTGTGCTATGGTGCTCATGAAGGATGGGGATATCATACCTTTGCATCAGGCTCATGTGTGTAAGTGGAGGGAATAGCCCTCAGAGTGGAGGGAATAGCCACATGGTGGCCTATTTCTTTATTGCAACAGTGCTGTGCTCACAACATCTGCATCCTATTGACTACTATCCTCCATGTTACTACATGAAGAACATGCAGTATGTGACAAAGAGTAGTGGCGCTGCCAATTCCATGTGAGTGGCTAAAAAGATCCAGGGAGCAGGGGAAGGTTAAGCAAACTCTAATAACACAGACTAAGCAGAGGTCTGGATTAACCCTGTAATCAACATACATGAAGCTCACAGTTCTGTTTGGGAGAAACCTGTTTTCTTGCTGTACGGTCAGAAGTGTAGGTCAGTCAAGTCTGAAGCAATAATGTGAATCTTTGTTGCAGCAGTTATGCTAGTTGCTCCTTAAAGGGTCCAAATACTGTTAAGAGAAGATACCCTGAAATGCATCTATGATTTTCTGAGTGCCTTCACATAGTGATGAAAGACAAGAGGTATCTCTTGAAAAGATCTTTCAATTGAGAGCTTCGTGTTAAAAGGTTGTTCACAAAACTGCTTTCTATGGGTAGGGTTATTTTTTTTTTTCTGAAAAGATCTTGACAAGATAAGTGAAGGCAGAGGATGGAGTTTCTTGAAAGACTATGTGTCTTCTGTAAAGAAATTATGAATACTCTTGACATTAATGAGTATTTCCTTAAAAGCTACTCACGGTCAAACTTGTTTCTTTTTTTCATGAAAAACAACTTGGCTGTAACTCCAGGTAAATACAGAAAGTCATTAATCATCCGTGGTTCAGAGATCTACATGAGATGAAGCAAGTCAGCCCAAAATAAGAACCAAACAGGCAGGAAAGGCCAGAACACCAGCTTCTTGTCAACAAATACCAAATACAACTACTGTGTTTCTTTCACACTATTCATATAAGAAATACGCAGTTGCATGAAAGAAAACCATCTCGGTAACATAGCTAATGAGCACACACCTTGACAGAGGGAAAAGAAAGGATTTCACAGACAAAATAGCTCAGATTCAGTTGTTTGTTGTCTTATCTGATGCTAAACTTTGTTTAAAAATCTCTTTTGGAAACACATTGCAGGAGTCTAGATTTTTTTGTCTGGAGATAAAATCGTGAAGATGAATCTTAAAGTAATCCAAAGGAATTGATGATAGTGACTCTGTGATCCTGCTGAAGTATGAACATAACAGGTGACCACATTAGCACTGATCCTACTTAGTTTTCTTGCTACATTTTTTCTATCCTTTCTTCTTCTCTTCCTCTTATCCATCTCTTGTTTACTTCCTATTTTTGATCCGTGTCCTTATTTGCCATATTTTGCAGCGACTGTCAGTGTTCAGGTCCTTGTGGGTTTGTGCAATTAGCCGTGTTTGTTAATTTGGGTGGTGTATTGGTAACATCAATGGGTGACCTACCCACCTCTTTATCAAGAGTTCTGTAGCCAACATATCCAGTTTGAGACCAGAAGCTATAGAAGCAAATATAAGTCTGTGTTGACAACCTGTTTTTTTAATGATTGTTTTAATTTAGAGAAGTCATTTAGAATCATAGAACCATAGAATCATCAGGGATTGGAAGGGACCCTGAAAGATCATCTAGTCCAATCCCCCTGCCACAGCAGGCTCACCTCACTGGAGAGGCCATGGAATCAGAATCACTCAGGGTGGGAAGGAAGGAACCACCATCCAGTTCCAACTCCCCCAGCACAGGCAGGGACACCCCACCCTAGACCAGGCTGGCCAGAGCCCCATCCAGCCTGGCCTTAAACACCTCCAGGGACGGGGCCCCAACCACCTCCCTGGGTAACCCATTCCAGACCCTCACCATTCTCACGGTTAAGAACTTCCTACTCACATCCACTCTAAATCTACCCATCTCCATCTCTGCTCCATTCCCCCTAGTCCTGTCACTACGTGCCATCCTAAATAGTCCCTTCCCAGCCTCTTTGTAGGCCCCCTTCAGATACTGGAAGGCCACAATAAGGAAGCCTCGTAGCCTCCTCTTCTCCAGACTGAACAGCCCCAGTTCTTTCAGTCTGGCCTCACAGGAGAGGTGCTCCAGCCCCCTGAACATCCTCGTGGCCCTGCTCTGCACTCGCTCCTGCATCTCCACATCCCTCTTGTAATAAGGGCTCTAGAACTGGACACAGTACTCCAGGTGGAGTCTCACCAGAGCAGAGTAGAGGGGGAGAATCACCTCCCTCAACCTGCTGGCCACACTTCTCCTCGACATCACCTGCCATCTGTTCTCCCTCTTTTTTTATGACACATAATCTAGTTTCCCAGCTTCATCAGTAACAAACTTTTACCCCCACGTTTGATACTGGGAAATGCATGCTTGGAGCATGTGGTGTTTCTGTCACCTCTTGGGCACAGAGACAAAAAGAGGAGTCTAAGGGTCACAGGTGAAGCTGGGGAGTGTTCTAATATTCATAACCCTCTGGTGGGTAAGCGGTTCCAAGTCATATAGTCACTTAGCCATTACTGTAGTGAGGAAACTGTTTGCTAATTTGCAGCAGAGAAACAAAAGAGAGGAAGCATAACCTTTAGCTGATCTAATAAATGAATAATTGATATGGGCAGGATAAGCACTTAGCTCTATCCACTCCTGTTTCTCTTACTGAATTATTTTCCCTCGTTTTCCATCAATTTCTGAACACTGTCATATTAAAGGGAAAAAAGTCTCTATCTGCCAACTTTATTTTCTCATTGTTATTCATTGGTCCAAAGAAGCCGAGATGGGCATCTCAGTTTATTTAATCAGTAGCTCTCTGCAAGGGAGGTTAGGAATCATCTCTATGTATCAGCAGTGATATGTAGCTGTGCCCGTCAGAAGAGATTAGTAGGTCCATGTCGAGGTGGAAGCAGCAGGGAAGAATGAAACCTGAAGCTGGGTTAAGTAATTGGGTTCTTGTTCAATAAAAGTGCTTTTTGTGTGTTGTAATGAAAGATCTTTGGTGCAATGGATGTCTGAATCCAAATATCCCCTGGATTTTCTGATGGATAAAGTGATAAGGGTGAAAGGGATTTAATTTAGGACTATTGAAAAACTTTAAAGAGATTAGAGAAATTCGTAAATGCACTCTCTTATCATGATGGCTTTTGTGACTCACCAGATCCAGACCAGTTGAGGGGAGGGACCCAAGGAATTTAGGGGTTTGATTTTTGGTGGTGTTGCTGTGGGGATGTTGTTACTATGAACTTCCCTTTTGTGGTGCAAGTGCAGAAAATAGAATGAAATTTTTGGCTTTCTATGTGCTTGACAACTTTTTTCTTTTCAAGTTCAAGGTCTGTAGTGCCAGCAATTTTCTTCTAAAGACTTTTATTTTTTTCACTTCATGTGTGGAACGTTCTATTAAGGCTTCACTGTTCTTTAAGCAGCTCCTCTGACGGTGTCTCTTAAAGCTAATTTCAAAGGGGGGGGGGGTGTAATTTATGTAGTTGTGGCAGCTTTCCCTGACTGCAAAACCGTGCTGCTGTGAAACTTGAATGTCTTCAGCTTCATTAGACATGTTTGTATATAAAAATAACCAATGTGGAGAAAAATGCTGAAGAAATGGGTAATGGCATCTCTCCTGTCTATGAGGCAGTGCTTCTGGTGTCCTCTCTAAATCTTTCCTGTGTCCAATCTGAACTACAGTATTTTGGTTGGTGCTAAATTTTGTCTCAAGCACAATTGTTTCCTTGAAAATAGACCAATGATTATTTTTTTTTTCATCATTGGTTTAATGCACTTAGCCAGCAGCAGATTCAGAACAATTAGACTAAGACCAAAGTGTTTATTTTCTTGGAAAAGTCTCTCTGATTTTATACACTCACATAAGGAAAAGCCCCAAGGAATCTTAAGTGTGAAGTATTTGTTTGACTTGTTTGTGCCCATGACTGTTTGATAATATTGTTAACCTCAGGCGTGCTGAACGTGTAAGCACCTCTTGTCTGTGAGACTACAAGATTAATTAGAAGCCTTTTTCGTGGCCTTGGCTGCAGCAATGGAAGGCAGAATCCTAGGAATAGGCTGAAATTTTTCATGCTTGTTTGTTCTAAGGGTTCCTATAGCAAATGCTTCCAGAATTGCCTTATTAAAAAAATTAAGACTTAACAGTGAACCCGAGAGTGGGAGCCTGTGGCAGCTTAGATGTTAAATCCAAAGTATTCGGAGAAATCTTGCCTTGTGATGTGGAAATTTTCCAAAAAGCCTTCCTGTAATTATCTTCAGTGAGAGGAGGATCTGATTTCTAGTTTAAAAAAACCCCAACAAAGCCAACTTTTCAGTCTGGAACTGGAGAATATTCTGCAAAAGATCATCTATCTTGTTCTTGCTCTGATGACCACATTCTATCTAGGCATTTGTTCACAAGGTCACTGTAACAGGGTGGTCAAGAATTTAATCCAATTTGGAATGCAGATCACCGCTGAAGTGTTTGCAATTTCTCCAAAAGATAACATCTTCTGGCCAGCTCTTAAATCCAAAGCCTTGCTTTTTCTGATTCAGGCTTTGTCTTGATTTCATTTTATTTCAGGTTCCGTGAGAGTGAATAGATTAGTCAGAAGTAGCCTCAAAGTCAGAAGTTTTGTGTGGCCTGTGGGGTCAAGGGATAGTGCTGTAGCTCATTAATTTCCTCTGACATGGAAAGCAAGCACTCCACTTAGACTGTGTCACTCTTACTTTTTGCTTCATGAATAGAAGGAGAATTTCAGTATTTATTTCCTCCAAGTCTTCATTTCTCATGTGACAAGTTGAAGTCAGATGATCACATTGTCTGTGCCTGTCTAAATCTCAGCAGGAGCTGGTCATTATGACCCTTTTATGGAAGGATAAGTTGAGAGCAGTGGGGAAACTGTCTCATGCCAAGGTGTTTTCTACCATCCAAGCAGTGGGGAGTGTAGATGGGTTTTTCCTGTCTGCAGAGAGGGCAGATACCTGACTCAGTGGGGTTTGTCAGTTGGGATGGGACAAAAGGTAGGTTGTTCCTCATAATCACAAAGTAAAAGAGGTGCCATCAGCAACAGTCTGGTTAATGGAGCCACTCTGTGAGGGATTCCTGACTCCAAAGAGGAGGAAAAGTTTTTCTGGTTTCCCTTGACAAGTTCTTTAACTGGCATATTGTGTCTGCTGCTTAATCCTTTGTCATGACTTCAGCTTATTCCAGAGAACATCAGACAGCCATGGGGATCTCAAGTAGGTTGTGTTTTACCTTGCAGAGAGCAACCCTGTGTGTTGTCCTCACTGTACCTTGGCAGTGACTATTGGGAGCCTATAGAAATAGCTTGTGTGATAGGCAAATGCTCTTTTTTATAGCAACATTGACATTAATGTTGTATATACAAATATATAATACATACAATATGTGCCTGTATGTTGTATATATATTTTTTTTATACATATATATATATAATTATAGAGGTGTCAAGTACAGGGTCACGGCATTTTCCCAAGATGTGCTACTTTCCAAGAATAAGCCTCATCTCTGCTTTCCCTAATTAATCCAAATTATTAAAAGAAACCCACTTCAGGAGAAGCAGAGCTGAGCTTGGGCCCAAAGGCAATGTTTTTCACAGGGAGTGGTGAATAGCTGATCAAAATATATTCAGGTACATAAGCACCTGTGCTCTCTCTTGTGTGCATTTTTTAGAAACGTTTACGATAAATGTCTCAAGAAAGAGATCATCCCTGTCTTTCATTAGCAGCACATCTTCCAATCTTTGGTTCATGTAAACATTACCACATTCCTTGATCAATAAAAATAAATTCTTGTTGTGTCAGCTGGCTGACAAGCACGGTTGCATTTCTCAGTACTCTATTTCCAAAGATAACAAAGTTTATTACTGGAAAAATGTATTATGCAGAAAAAAATAAGATTTAACTTCAATTTCATGGAAAGTCATCTCTGAAAAGTAATTTTTTTGTGAAAGCAGGATGATTTGCCCTGCCTCCATTTCTGCATTTGTCTGTGACCCTTGTACAGGGATAAAAGGTCTCCATCATCTGAGTACTCCCCCCCCAGAGCAGCTCTCAGTGTGCACCTTAATATTTCCGAAGGATTTAACCTACATTTGAGTTTACTGTCAAAATATGAGCCAAGGGAAACAGAAGGTGATTTTCTTTTTCACTCAGTGGCTAGTGCCACTGTTTGAAATACCCCCTCAGCCCAGTGATGGCAAAGCCACTGATGTGAAGAGAAGCATAGAAGCTGTGTTTGTGTCACTCTGCCCTCTTCCCTCTCCCATGAGGATGTTACTTAGCAGCCCAAGTGCTGTCACTTGCATTACTGTAGGAAAGGAAAGTCAATATTTGTGACTAGAGATATAAAACTGTTTTGTTCAATTGAATGAAGTTTTATTCTAAGTGTCAGACCAGCTATTTCCATTCTGCTTTTTACTCGAATGCAGAAAACTCTGATATAAAGGGGTTTTAATCCTTTTCTCTCAGCAGAAATATGGCCAGTTTCCAGAGGAATCTGGCTGCTTCTTAGCTGGGTAACCCTGTGCATTATTGAATTACTTCTAGTGACGCAATGAAAAAGGGTAAAGTGGCTTCTCCTGTTTAATGAGAGGAATTTTGTCTGATATAGAGCAGTTTCACAAGGATGAAAACTCCCATGTTCTGAAGCCCACTATGCAGCCTATGCTGGTTTCTCATAGATGGTGTTTGAGAGAGCCAGTTTTATGATGAAAATAATGTTAAGAATGAAATCTGAGTTACAGGAAAAGAGAGTAACCTTCAGAGCAACTGGATTTTTTTCCCTGTATTCTGTATTCAAAATCAACACCAACTGTTTGAAAAATGCAACTAGGAAAACACCACTGGAAACAGTCCTCTTTCAGTACCTGCTCTGCACCCCTGTGTGAAGCTTTTCCTTTCTCCTCTTCAGAATAAAATTCCTACAGTACTGTGCTCCTTTAAACCTCTGTTTCATTGGAGGGATAAGCTATTTTCAGCTTTCTGAGCTTCAATCTCAAATGCTATTAATATTATCAGCTAAGCAATGACTCTAAAATCTGTCCTTTCCTGGTGGAAATAGGGATGCTTCAGATAGCTGTCAATAAAGACTCTTCCTGGGAAGGAAATATTCCCCACAAAGGGAACAAGTAAATGAGAAATCACTTCTGTTCCCTTCCTCTGCACTTGTTGAAAAAACTCAAATAATGTTTTAATAAGCAGAAATAATGCAGAGGATGGGAGTCACCTGCAGTGGCTCTCCAGGTACCATAAATCATTTGTCAGAGATGGAGCTAAGAGACGTTTGATCATTCATAATTACAGGAGGTCTAATAACAAAATGGTGGGGAAAAGGAAACCTGTAGTAGCAGTGAACAACTGAAATAGAGAAAATGATTGAGCTGAAATGGAGAAAATGGATTATTTTTTTTTTTTTTGGAGAATCGGTTCTGTAGAAAATGTTTTTCATTATAGATTTATAAAGGTGTTTATTATTTAAGGAGAAATAAGTGGTGCAATTAGTACTTTTGCTTAGTTAAACAGCTTCCCTATAGCTTGGATTTCATCACACAGCTTTAATGGAAATAAATGCACCCTGTTGTAGTGCTGCAAGAAGCTCTTTTTGGAGTGAGGCAGTAGAGGAGCTAATGACATAATGTTGTCTTACCCTCTTCCCTGTTACCTGTACAACGTGGGGTTTCAAGTGCTTGCCCCGTTACACTGACTGTGCAATATCACATTGTAGAGAAGAATACTGGAGTAAACCCCTGGTAAGGGGTGAGGGGGAAATAGCCTTTTACTTGTTTTTTCCATTTATTACTAGCTGTAACCATCTAACAGTGTGCTCATTCTGCTGAGGTAGCCCTTGCTGCCACTGACCACCTTCAGGGACACTGTGGCAGACTCTGGCAATGACTCTGAGGAATCTCTGGAAACCAAGGTCTATGTGGATGATGTATGGATGCATTGCTGCTTTTTTCATCACTGTGTGTTCTTCTCCAGAAGCAGTGTTTCCAGAGAAGTATAAAGTCTGGTTCACAGTAATTTGAGAGAAGGAGTGTTAGGAATCCACTTGTGCAATGAGCGCAAGAACTGGCAGTGGGGGCTTGTGTGAGCAGTGGCTGGGGGTCTCCTAGTGATTCCATTGATACCATCTCTGCCGAGTGCTGGTACCAGGTGTCTGCCATTAGCACTGCATTGGTGGCCATGTTCACAGAATTCACAGAATTATTGAGACTGAAAAAGATCTCTAAGATCATCCAGCCCAGCCTGTAATCCAACATCACGACATCAGCCAGATCAGGGCACTAAAGGCCACAGTTAGCCTGTCTTTCAACACCTCCGGGGATGGGGACTCCACCACTGCCCTGGGTAGTCCATTCTACTCTCTGATCACCCTTTCTGTGAGGAAGGGCTTCCTAACATCCAACCTAACCCTTCACTGGTTGTTCTTATGGTCTGGCTTGACTTAACTCACATGTTCATGCTGTTATGGACTCAGTGTAGGGGCGGGAGCGGAGAGGCTGGGCAGTAATGAACAACTGACATCTGGTCTGAGGCCTTTTGTGCACTGCATTTTGCCTTAATACCATCAGACTAGAGCTCAGGAGTGCAGGAAGGGATGTGAGCATAGCTTTGAAGCTGGTACATTGAAAGGTGTTTGAGATTTGGAATGCTACAACTTTGGATCATAAAAACCAGTGAAGATAAAGCAAATGTCTTCAGGAATGCTGTGTAGGTTTCTTTTGGTACCTAAGGTACCAACACCACAGCAGCTGAGCACACATCAGCTGCAGCTTTTACAGTTCAGCTAATCCAAACCTTATCTACTCCTTTCTCTTCCCTTTTTCTTCATTATACTGCTCAATCAGGCAACCCTACACTTTCTTGCTCTGGATATTTCATGTGAGATGAAAAGAGAAATAAAACCATCGTCAGGACAAGGCTAAGGGAGGAATAAAGAAAATTTCAGTTAGGGAGGAGAGAACAGGGTATTATACAAGCACTCAAATCAAAGAAACAGTGAATTGAAGATGTATATCTGCTGTCTGAATGGATGACACAAGAATTTTTGTGATGGATAATTTAGAGAAAGATACAATTTCTATAATTTAATAGCCAAGAGCATTCAGTTCTGCCCTATCAGTTAAATAATTTGGATTCCACAAATCATGTGTTGGGAGCCTTGAATGGCAGCTAGGAAGAAAGCAGGAGGTAGTTGAATATTCTGGCATAGAGAGAACTTCTATTTAAAGCAGCATAAGAAACAATTGTGACTGGGGTGGGGGGATCCTAGTGAAAACTGATGTCTCAAACTTTTAAACTTCTTGATCGGGGAAAAGTGTAGTTGAGGGGAGGTAAAAATACTGATTTAGTTTGGGCGGAAGTCAGAACACAGAGAAGAACATTTTTTCTATGTCCTACCTACTTCTAATGCTGGAACATCTGCAATGTTCTGAGCGCTAGTGTTTCAGTAATGGGTGCTGAGTATGATTATAGGTGCTCTGGAGGAAGTTGTTTCCAGTTGTCTTTATTTACTTGGTTACAGAAGGTACCTGTCTTGATCTCTAGAACCACTTGGCAAACTAAAGGTATGGGAAGCTGAAAAAGCAGAGTTCTCTCATTTAAACACTGCTTGAGAGCACTGTGTTACCTCACAGTACCTCGTAAACGATGGAATACCTCTAATATTAAATAAAAATTATGGGATAGTGGTTCTGCCCTAGCAGAAATCCCAGCAGCATTCTCAGGAGGGTTCTCTCATGGGTCGATGCCTCTTGCTTTGTGGGCTTTGAAACTGTATGCTGTGTCTCTCCCTGGTGGCCCTGGGTGTCACACAGGGCAGGCAGGGGTCTTTCTCGATCTGTATATTCTTCAAGCAGAGCATGGCCAGGCTCCCTTCCACTCCTTTGCTAGTAACGCCAATATTGGCAGATCCCGGGGATGATTTCATCTGAGCTTTGCCCCTCAGGATTAGATTTCATGCTATATTTTAAAAATTATTATTATTTGGGGAGGGGGGATATGGAGGAGGGGAGTAGTTTGGTTGTTTTTTTGTTTTCAAATAATCTCTTTCTTTCCTCTTTTTGTAAAAGTAAAGGGTGTAAGGCAGCAACTGAAGGGAGAGTCAGTGGAAAAAACATTTTTTACAGTCTTCTTTACCCGGTTATTCTAATAACTTCAAGGAATTATTTTGTTTATAGAATCATAGAATGGCCCAGGTTGGAAGGGACCTCCAAAGGTAATCTAGTCCAAGCCCCCTGAAGTGAACAGGGACATCCTCAGTAGATCAGATTGTCCAGAGCCTTGTCCAGCCTCACCTTGAAGAGCTCCAGGAATGAGGCCTCAGCTGCCACCATTGGCACCCTGTGCCAGTGTTCAGCCCCCCTCCTGCCAAAGAACTCCTTTGTAACAGCCCATTTCAACCTGCCGTTCTCTAACGTGAAACCACTGCCCTTCGTCCTGTGACTCCAGATCTTCTTAAACAGTCCAGAACTGTAAAGCATAAAATGACTTTTTTTAGTAGATTCCACATTGCAGTCAAAGTCCTGAACACAGAACTACAAACTCTTCTGATTTGTGTTACAGCTGCCTAATTTGACAGCATCAAAATGGCCCGTCTCTTCCAGTAGTGACTACAACAAGAGAGTGACAGGAAACCAAAACAATAACAGAAAATATATTCACTCTGTGAAGATGGACCTATGTATCAAGCCACTACCTTTCATGGTCAGAGTCCTCTGTGAAGGTTACTGAAAACCTGCCATACAGAAGAAGAAAGCAGAGTTGCACTTGGTTCTGGTTTGTTAGCTTTCCTCATTTTTAGAGAGAAAAGGGGATGAGATGAGACTGTAGGAGCGATAGGTATGATATAAGGTCCAAGAAAGCATAGTGATTTGAAAAGTCTGGGTGACATTGACCCAAATATAATCTTGCTGGTAGTTTACTGGATAGGGGGGGGAAAAAAAAGATTGATTTTTTTTTTAGGCTGCTGCTGTATGATTTCTTAACTCTTACACCTTTGCTGTATTGATTGCTGCTGATGCTTATCTCAAAGCCTGCACAAAGTCTATCCCCAGCAGTTAGCTGTTCAGCCCTCAAGTCCGCTGTATGCTTCCTCCAGCTGCCCTCAGTTAACCCTCCTTACTTTGTTAAACATCAAATGGCAGCAAGAAAAGCTAACTCTCCCACCCTGGGATTATGATTATGAGTTTTGAGTATCAGGCTGCTGTCTGTGGAGACCTTTGCTAACGAAGGCACTGTTGGAGTCCAGGCAGTTGAGGCACTTTGGATACAGCTTGGTATTTCTTTGCACATAGGAAGAATTAACCCCAGAAGTAGTGAAGGCAGGTTCTCTTTTAGCTTTCCTTTGGGTTTGCAAATGACTGCAGACATGCAGGTTCTGATCTCATGGTGTTGTAAGTCTGGGATAGCTGTTCTGAGCAAAATACACTAACACCAGTACAAATACAGTGGTCAGAATCTATTCCTTGAAGAACTAATTTTATAAGGGGAAATCCATACCTAGTGATGCTTTGAAGTGAGGAGCTAGTGAGGAACTGATTTATTTAATAGCTCTTTAAGGTCAAAATTTTTTTAACAGTGTTAGCTCAAATGAGGGTTATAGGTCCCAAATAAAAGCAGAAGATAATTGGAGCAGACTTGGGTTTTTTTTAAATTTTAAATATTTATGATGTTCCAGGCATTAAGCTCAAGGCTGGTAGGTTGAGCTGTAGTCCTCTGCATGTGAAACGTGGGAGTGGGGAGGAGGAGGGTGGTAAGAGACCTAAACTACTCCTCCTTTTGTTATGGTGTGTTTGAAATAAGTAGTTTCTGACTCTACTTCTTGTTATTGCCATCTGGCTTTCGGTAGTACCTGTGGAAAGTCAGTGACAGAAGCAGTAGCGTGTAACTACATGCCAGACACAAACAACCAGCAGAAAGGCATTTGGCAGAGAACTCATGCTATAGGGTTTCAGAGAGGAGATGGCTGGATGGTAAAATCCAGCTGCATGCTGCATGATATAACCTGTGGTACTGCCCCACTTAATCACTGTCCACCGAGTAAATATTGTCTGTTACCTGAAACCTCCTGCCAGTCCAGGAAGAGATGGGGACCTTTTCCTTATTGTCACCTGAAACTCTTTGTTCTTACCATTGGCTGACATAAATCAGAGTTCAGAGAAAGAAATGAAAAGGTATTTTCAAAAGACAATAGTGAATTTGAAAAGCATTTTCAAAAATCCAAGCTTCAGAGCTCTGAAACACATTCTGTGCCTTTTTTCAAGCCACAGTGCTCATGTAAGCATAGATGGGAAGTGATATGGGTCCTTTATCCATCCAGATCTTTCTCATGGTGGTACACTGAGCCAGCAGTGTGTGAGTGCAGCCTAGAAGGCCAACTGGATCCTGGACTGGATCAAAGAAAATGTCACCAGCAGGTCAAGAGAGGTGATTGTCCTCTTTTACACTGTTCTTGCGAGACCTCAACCGGAGTCCTGCATTTAGTTCTGGAGTCCCCAGCATAAGAAGGGCCTTGTGGCTCAGAGGAGGCCACAAGGATTATCAGAGGGCTGCAATCCCTGTACTATGGGGATAGGCTGAGGGAATTGGGGGCTGTTCA
Organism: Rhinopomastus cyanomelas; assembly: GCA_013400115.1. Taxonomy (NCBI): domain Eukaryota; kingdom Metazoa; phylum Chordata; class Aves; order Bucerotiformes; family Rhinopomastidae; genus Rhinopomastus; species Rhinopomastus cyanomelas. Next base: position 308,660 of record VXBP01006387.1, on the reverse strand, counting down.
GCCTTGAGAAGGCTCCAGGCGGATTTTATAGCAGCTTCCAGTACCTGAAGGTGTTACAGAAAAGCTGGAGAGAGACTTTTTATGAGGAACTCCAGTGACAGGGCAAGATGGACGGATTCAGTCTGAAAGAGGGGAGATTTAGATGAGATCTTGGGCAGAAATTTCTCCCTGTGAGAGTGCTGAGGCACTGGAACAGACTGCCCAAGGGGGCTGTGGCTGCTCCATCCATGGTTGTGTTCGAGGCCAGGTTGGATGGGGCTCTAGGAAGAGGTCTTTTCTGGTGAGAGGTGTTCTTGCCCATGTCAGGGCAGGAACAGATGATTTCTGAGATCCCCTCCAACCTAAACCATTCTGTGATACATTTGTGCCTTTATTCTCCTAATGTGTGAAACGATTATGATTGTTTAGGAATCCTTAAAAATGTTCTGTTTTTCAGTGTGGAAACTCTGTGGATGCTGTTCATCTGTGGGTGGATGCAGAGATCTCTGTGAAGGAAAGCTGGAATAGCTTTGCTGAGCTGTTGGGAGAAAGAGGCCTTTAGAGTATATTTTTAGTTCCTGGCCTTTTCTGGTGTAAGAAGAGAAACACATTAATCAGTGCATCAATCACTGCTATATGCACATGAGAATATATTATTCATAACCTTGGCTTGAAGATAACAAACCTGATCTGGTTTTTCATAGAGGCAAACCTTCATAATGGCCTCTGATCGTATACAAATGGCATTTGATTAGCACTCACAGATAGAATCATTTTTATGTAAAGTTTATGCTGCAGTAGGAAACTGCTCAGTTGCCTGTTTTTGAGATAAGGCTAAAATAAATTTCCTTTGAGGGGCTGGGCTTTTAATGGAAAAGAGTACGTTTAGATTTTTCATACTAAGTTTAAATGCTGTTTGATGTTTTCAGACAGACTTCATGGTACCTTTTGTACCAAAAATAACATGACTGAGGGGTTCCGTCTAGCACTAAAGGGATTGGGAACAAATGAGATATTGGTGTGTCAGTCAGCTGACTACCATAAAGTTGGACCAATAGAACTTGTAACTGTGGATTCTGGGGCTTCCTTTGCTTCCAAATATCACACATGTTCCAGAAGTAGCAGTTAGAATCACAGAATTATTAATGTTGGAAAAGACCCTTGGGATCATAAAGCCCAACTAATAACCCTACTCTACAAAGTTCACTCCTAAACCAGATCCCCCAATCGCACATCTAAATGACATTTAAACATCTCTAGGGATGGTGACTCAAAGCCCTCCTTCAGCAGCCTGTTCCAATGTCTAACTACTATTTCTGCGAAAAATCTTTTCCTAATGTTCAGCCTAACCCTTCCCCATTTGAAGTTTGAAGCCCTTCCCTCTTATCATAGGATCCTAGGATGTTAGGGGTTGGAAGGGACCCAAAGAGATCATCGAGTCCAACCCCCCTGCCGGAGCAGGACAAAACTATCTAACACAGATCACAGAGGAACGCATCCAGGCGGGCCTTGAAAGTCCCCAGAGAAGGAGACTCCACGACCTCCCTGGGGAGTCTGTTCCAGTGCTCTGTGACCCTCACAGCAAAGAAGTTCCCCCTTGTGTTGAGGCAGAACCTCCTCTGCTGCAACTTACACCCATTGCTCCTTGTCCTATCACAGGGAGCAAGTGAAAAGAGCCTGTCCCCCCCCTCCTGGCCAGCCTTCAGATACTTATAAACATTGATCAAATCCCCTCTAAGTCTTCTCTTCTCCAGACTAAAAAGCCCCAAGTCCCTCAGCCTCTCCTCATAAGCCATGCCCTCCTGTCCCCTAATCATCCTCGTAGCCCTCCGCTGGACCCTCTCCAGCAGATCCCTGTCCCTCTTAAACCGGGGCCCCCAAAACTGAACACAGTACTCAAGATGAGGCCTCACCAGGGCAGAGTAGCGGGGGAGAAGAACTTCCTTTCAGGCTCTTCTCAATGTCATCTAGTGATAGGACAAGGGGCAATGGGTGCAAGCTGGAACATAGGAGGTTCCACATAAATATGAGAAGGAACTTCTTCACAGTGAGTGTTAGAGCACTGGAATGGGCTGCCCAGGGGTTTTGTGGAGTCTCCTTCTCTGGAGATGTTTAAAACATAGAATCATAGAATCATTAGGGATTGGGTGTTGCTGTGCGACTTGGTCTAGGTGGTCCTGCTGTGGCACAGGGATTGGACTAGATGATCTTTTCGGGTCCCTTCTAATCCCTTATGTTCTGTGATTCTGTGATTATATGAAACTGGACATTCATGGGTTGATTTGGGTTGGAAGGGACCTTAAAGATCATCTGCTTCCAGTTTGTTCCAGTGCCTCACTACCCTCATGGTGAAGAACTTACTTACACCTACTCTAACTCTACCCTGTAAAGCCATTACCCCTTCTGCTATCACTACTTGCCTGAAAGCCTTAATAACTACTGCTTTATTGAAGCAGCTGTAGGGAAAAAACCCCTTGAAAGTATTTTTCAAATATATATTAAAATGCATTTTCATGGGAGTGTCAAACTGCATCAAGGCTTTTTTATATTTGCTTTCAAATTTTTAATTTAGAAGTGACCTTTTGGCAAATAAGCGTTTGGCAGTGAAAAATGATGTCACAGAAGTATGGTCCTTTTTCCAGCGCTAGCTGAACTCCATATACAGAGTGAGTGAGTGCAGGCAAAGTGTAAAATCAATAAAGGAAGTTGATTGTTTTGTAATATCCCTCCATTTCCTCAGCAAGTCATAACTACTTGTTCTGACTTTCACAGCACACAGTGCATTCCTGCTGTTATAAGTAGGAAAAGGTGTTTGCACAACACTACTTGCAGTGTGTAGTTGGAAAAAATTGAGCACTTAAAGGTCATTAGATTTTTCTGTTGATATTGTTTTACAGGTGCTTACAATCCAGAGGAGTGAAAATAAACTTATTAATCTACTCATGCAACAAGAATATGAAAAAAAGGAGGAGAAATTGTACACAAAGTAGTTGACCAATATTGCCTATTCACAGAAATAAAGTGAAAGGATCAGCTCTAAAATCACTGAGCAGGAAGTGCACTCATGATTTACATGTTGAGTTTACGTAAGAATGTTAAAAAGTTATTTGCCAGCTTGTACATTTTATTAGCCCTAATTAGTAGCCTCTAACGTGGCTGTAGATATACTGCATGCACACTCGGAGTCTGAACCTGTGCCCTGATTTATCACCTCCTGTTTAAAACCTGAAGTCTGAATTCTGGTGTCTCAATGCAGGACACTCTGTATTGGTGTCTGTAGGGCCAGCCTGCAGGAAAAATGTGAGGAAGATTAATCATACTGTAGTACTGATGAATTTAGTTGTCATCTTCTGATTGTCTGAAAGTTTGTTGAATAAAGCTACTTGTAAGCACAAGATACAAGCAGCTGGTGAATATAAGCAGAGTGAATTTATCAAGAAAAAAAGTTAGCCTAACCTTTCTACCTTTCTTGTGATGGAGACTCATTATTAGTTGGTTGCAGTCCATATTGACGAGATTCTAGGAGAGTTCCCTAGCTTATGTCTGACCATGTTTCTGCTCAGTGTGTTCATAAATGGCCAGCATAAACCCCATGGGGGTTCAATGTGTAGACGGTACTAACCTGGGATGAATTATCACTGTGTTTAAGGACAGTATCAGTCTTCAGGGAGACCCTGGTGAACTAAAGATTAGTTTTCTGCTGATCATAGAACCATATCATTGCCCAAGTCATCCTCAACTAGATCAGGTTGCAGAGAGCCTTGTCCAGCCTCACCTTGAATCACCAGCTCCAGGGGTGATGCTGGAAAAGCCCCAAAAAGGTCAATGTGATGGGAATGTTGTTTTTATTAGTCACAGAGATAAGAAGATCTGCAGTTAGGAAAAATAATCTCTGAAGACTGAGTGTGTAAGAATGATGTAATACTCAGTGTTCCACAAAAAAGGCCAAAGCACATGGACAAGGTCACAGCAGCACTCTTGTGTATAGTGTTAAAACATGAGCCATAAAAGTTTCGTAAAGTCTAGCGCACCGTGTATGGAAAAAAAAACAACTAGATAAATTTGAAAGAGTGCAGGAGAGAATTAAGAATAATCAGAGGTTGCAAAGCAGGTATTTCCTATGAGAGGAACTGGCTTTTTGGGTGTTAGAGTTGTGTGGGCTCATGGAAATTCTTCAAATATATTGGCAGCCACTACAGAGAAATGAAGACGATCTATCCTGATGATTATTTGGAAAAAGGAAAGAAGAGACAAAAATGTTTCAGAGGATAATTTGGATTAGACATTTAAAAACCTTTTCTAACACTAAGAGGGCTGAAGCATTAGTATATTGCTTTGGGAAACCACGGAAGCATCGTTATAGAAAGTCTTTTAGAGCAGGTTATGCAAATGTCTTTCAGAATCGTAAGCCACAATGGATGGATTAAATGGTTTAACACCCTTCCCACCTTACTTTTTTTCATTTTCTGTGATTATTGTATCTTTATGCATAAGGATACTGTATGGGTAATAAGTCTTTTAGGAACCAATCTCCATCTCGCTGAAATCGCCAGAATGAAGCTCTAATCCACAGATGACTGGAATACATTTGTGTCAGTCATGATTTTGAGCTTCTTGTGTTATCCTTCAGCAAAGTTAAGTGAATAATTTGTACTGGTAAGAGTGTTAATGGAAAATGATTGCTCACTCTGCCACTCGAGAAGCAGGGACAACCATATGGAAGGTATCTGGCCCAATATAATTTGCATGTACAGTTGGATTAGAAATGTGCATAGGACTGAATTAATCACTTATTAGTGACTGTAGCATCTTATTTATTTAGAATTTTGCTATTTTGTGCATTGATTCATGCTTTTTATACTACTAACATCAAGTTTAACATTTTTAACTCCCTTTGAACCACAGATTTTGGGAATAAATGGAGATCTTTTTTCAGTTACTCTTGAGCATGCCTTCTACACTCAGAACTGTGAGAAGAACCAGTGCTAGTCAGAAGTCTTCCTTAATGGGACTTGAGTATTTTCACCTCTGGATGCAAGAAGAAACCTGAATTTGCCTATTAACAGCAATATTCTGTAGCAAACAACCCAAATTTGATTCACTTCACACAGGAATGAAACATGAGAAATTCAAGGTCTAGTTCTTGTAATGCTTTCGGGTTTAACTCTGCCTGGTATCAGCCCTACAATGTCTGTTACTCCTGTTCTTCTCTTGAGAAACCTGTAAAACTGAAACAACATTTCAGCTTCATGCTGGAAGCGGATTTCACAGTGAATAAAAGACTTGGTAGAAGCTGAAGCCAAAAAAACCCCCCCCCCCCCCAAAAAAAAAAGCAACTTTTTTCACCATTTAAAAATTCCATGAACATCTTAATGCAATACACCCCCAAAGGATTTTGGTCTCCCAGCTGGAATTGTAGGATCCTCTAAATAATGTGGAAAGGGTGGCGTGAAAAACGAGGTGTTTTGGAAACATTAAGTGAAAGACAGAGATTTTCAGAGTGAATGAAGTATCCTGCCAGGATGCAAAATTATTTCAGGCCAAGAAAATTGAGTCCAAGCTGTTAGACATACTGTGGGTATCCTGTCTGGGCAAAGGAATGGAAAGCTAGATTGGAACATTCTCTAAAGCGCTCAGCCCCAGCTGGTGTTCTATTTCACTTTGTGGTTGCTAGCACAGTCACACTGACAGAAGTTTTCAGCTACAGTTGGCACCTTCCAGAAGGCTGTTCTCCTGAGGGCGGTGAAATTTGCTCCCAAAATCTCAAGTCAGGAAAGGTCATGGAGCCAAACATGTCGATAGAGTTTGCCTGCAAGTGTCAGCTCAGGGAAAATCTGATTGCTGCTCTTAGCGTAGCTGTTGGAATGTCTCAGTGAGATGTTAATTACATGTTAGAGAAGCTACGTGTGGCTATTTCTCTTTTACTGGCCAGGGTCTACCTGATCCTGACTCAGAGGCAGAGCAAATAAAGGGACGTGCAAGAAATTGAAGACCCTAATGTGGATGACCAGCTAGTCCTGGTAAAACCAAACTCAGCCGTGTGAGAGATTGCATGAAAAAGCAGCACAGGGTGTGCAAAATCTGTGCAGGTCTGTGAACCTCTTCTTGAAATGCCAGTAGTACCATGTGTGTAAGAAACACTGTATTTAAACACAATATCATGCTAAGAAATTGAGTTGTAAATAATGAGGAGCAAGGTTTAATTATTGCATTGTGTTGATGCATTGCACAGCTGTTTTACAACTGTTTCCTTGGTGTTGTACCACTACATGCTCATCAGTGCTGACACAAACATCGTGCTGAGTGGTCTACCTTGTTACTGCATTTAAAAATGCTGCAGGCAGGAGAATAAAATGGGTGTTAAAATTTATAGGCTCAGGAATCCTGATTTGTCAGAAAACAGTAAACTTTGAGATAGTTTGTCAGTGTTTAAAACCTGGGAATGGAATTTGTTACAGAGGTAGAAATTTCACTTCAGTGCAAGTAGAATGAAGTTGGGAATTAAACCAGGCTTGTGAGTAAAATTATTTAAATTGCTTTTAAAAACAGAACAAGATGTCACAAATAGTTACCGTAATGCTCACTCATAAAGCTGTTATGTACTCCATAGACCACAGCAAACTTAGTGTAAGGAGAATTTAGACTTTTAATTTACATTTGTGTAGTTGCGTTTCATCAAAGATCAATTTTCAAGGCAGAGTGATGTCAAATCATTGTTCTTTATCAATTCTGCAGCAGCCTAATAATTGGTAAATCATCAGCTGAAGGCAATGAGCATGTACTGAACTTGAGAGTGCAGGCACTTCCCAGATTATCTATGGTAACTGCAAAGTGATGGATCTTTTGTGCCCAGTGCCACAGCCCTGGTGATAACTGCGATGTGCGAAACACAGCTGAGCAGCCTAGTGCAGCTCTTAACCAGGGATGTATTGATTCAGGCTTTGAGCGGCCAAAGCTTGTGCATGGAGAGTGTCTGACTTGCAGAGTCAAAGGGTAACACCTCAGCTCAGGCTGCAGCTACAGCTGCAAAGATGGTCCCTTCTGAGCACTCTGACTGCAAGGGACAGAGCTCACAAATGTGACTCAAACACTGTTTAAAATTTTAAAATGGTTGCCCTCTTCCCACCTGGCCTCTCTCGTCTTCTGCCTGCTGTTGTGATTACTGGTTGAAACCTGAGAGACCTAACAAAATTGGACAGGAGTTAGTTGAGATGCAGAGGAAGGGCAGAGCAGTAGGGACTGAACCTTGGGAAGAGCTAACAGGTAGAGCACATCCTGTAGTTACTGCTGCATCCAAAGGGACTGCAGGTTTATTAATACCAGACAAGTCCGAAACCTAACGGCACGAAGCATACTCTCATGTTAAGTAAGCTTTCACCTCTCTGAACTGCAAAAGCCCTGCGTGCACCCAGAGGATTCTGTAAGTGAACCTTTTATGGAAGTTTGTGCCTATGAAGCCCCGAAAGACTTGTTGTATGCAAAGGTTTTCCCCGGGGTTGGGTATTGACATTTTCCCTCTTCACTTTCCAAAGCACTGACCTGTCGGAGAACTGGCTTATTCGTAGCAACAGGGTTTTGTCACAGGAGTCTAATCTGATCAGATAGGGCACTTCTGATCAGGATCTGTATTGTCAGTGTGCAACGTGGAACTCCTGCGTGATGTAGACCTCTACTCTGAGATTCTTAGCTACCTTCAAAATAGGAACCTACTGCTTTAGAAATAATTGAAAAGGACATAAATAAATATTTGGTGAAAGTGGGCAAAGGCGAAAATGTTTTCACCTTTTAATATCTCAAAGGAAAGAAACCTAGAGGATGTTAGGTGAGTAACCACGGCTGTGTTTACTGAGCTTCATTATTCAGGACTTTTTCAGAATCAATTTATCTATCCCTAAGCTGATTGTAACCACTTTAAAAAAATTCCTTCAGAGCTGAAACAGAAATGCACTTGCAGGTGCTTTTCTGTGTTCTACAGTGCATTTTGGTTTGCCTTTCTCTGCCCTGAAGTGCATTTCGGCTGACACAGTATAACAGTGCAGCAGTAGTATGGAAGCCAGACACAACAGCAGCTTCCAAAACTTGATACTTAAGGGTTAATATCAAATACCTAAACAGAAAGAGGTTGCTTTTCCTTCTGAAAAATCTGGTAGATTGCATCATGGATTTTCCTTGTTTTTCGACATTGTGCAGGAGGCAACAACTGGAGTCTGTATTTGAGCATTAATACTCACAAGGTTGTATCTCTATAATCAACTACTGTGTGGATCTAAGTTCAGGAAATACTTGGACAGTTCCAGTGAGGGTTTGAAATTGTTGTTTACTGCTCCTATTAAATTGCAGTCAATCTAAAAGTGATTCTGACCACCCCTAACAGTGGGAAGCAGGGTCAGAACTTCTGATGCACCTGAACTTTAAATGAATACAACAGGAAAGGTTCTTTATGAAGAAATAGGAAGAAGAACTAGACTGCAAATGAAACATCCCTTGAAAACTTCCAGTACAAAATGTGTTTTAAGCTGTAACGAATGTCAGTGTTAGCTGCTTTTGCAAAACTGGGGCTTTAACTGTTGTATTTCCTGGAAAAATAAACCCATTCTGAGAAATGGAGCTGCCTCTAAATGACCTCAGTAATAACTCATTGCCTCACTTTAGAGACTCCAGGTTTGTGCTGATTGCTGCTGATATGCCGATACTTGGTTACATAACATTTACCTCAAAACACTAAGAAAAGTCCTACTAGGTTTTTATTCTACTCAGCTTTTAGGAAAGATTGCACTTTTGTCGTGTAGTGCAGTCTTGTGGGTATCTGGATCCCGATCCATCCCATCTGGATCAACACCAGCGTGGTGGGTTAGAGACCCCAACTGTATTTCAACCAAGAGCTTTTAGCTAAAGTGTCAGACACAAAGGGAGGGTTTAGCAAACCCAGTGATGGATCTGCAGTCAGTGAAACAACTGACTCAACTCAGGGAAGAATGGAACAAAGACATTTTAATTCAGTCCCCTACCACACATCAGAAGAAACCCCACACAAGACCACCAAGTTGGGGGAAGAGGGAAGATTGGAAGGGCAGACACTTTTCAACATTTAAATCCAAACTTTTTAAACCTTTCTGCAGAAAATGCAGAAATTAAACTGACAGATTCTGCTCAGCTTTTCTAGATAACCCCCCCCCCCCAAATTAGATAATTTCAATGTATTAGGAAAATATTTCCCAGAAGCCGTGTTTATGTCAGGACTGTTTCGCTTTGGGGTTGTCATAATTTGCAGTAACCCCTCCTGTAACATTACCCTTTTTGCTGCACTCTGTCTACACGCGGGTTATTCTTTTGCTAACCCAAGCCCGCTACAGCAAAACATTTCCTCTTGTGTGCTCGTCTGTCAGAGTGTGTTTTCACTTCACGTGTTCGCGGCGAATTTATGATGCAAACATTTCATCTGGACAGGCACCGTCAGGGCTGTGAGTTTTAGGTGCGATAGGTTAGATGGATTAGATTGTGTCTGTTCCTAGTGAACATTTAAAACAATTGTGCTGTGAACAAACTCCATTCTAAATGTAAAATTAACTGCCCACAGGTTTTCTTTTTTTTCTTGCAACACCTTTTGATGTTCAGTTTCTGTGAATGTTTGTGCCAATTAAAATCTGTCTCTCAAGGAAAGCAGAAGATGCCAAGCGTTAGCTTGAAAAACACATCTCTGCCAACCTAGAACAATTCCTGGAACAACAATTTGAGTCTGCTTCACAGCAGAGGTTGAAAATATGGGTATTTGAAAGCTTTCATTGCCAACCACGGCGTGGTTTGCAGGTATTAGAAAAGAAATTAGTATTTCAAAACACTGACACTAAAAATAAATCAAAGCCTCATTAGAACAAGGTTCTGTTTGATGCTGTTTTTCTGTCATCTGAGACAAGCCTGCACTCACAAATGCTTTTGTTCACGGTGCAGACAGGCAGTGATGTGGCTGGTTACTCCAGTGAGCAGCCAGCAAAGGGGTTTAATTTGATCTGAAACTGGTTTTCCTGAAAACTGTTGATGTCAAGCTATTTGCACCAGCCTTTCTTTATAGTGTGTCTGACATGACTGAGATTGGGTGATAACTGTCTGGTGGTCACTGCAGGGGGTTTCTTCAACCTTGACATGAGGTGGCAACCCAAGGTTGGGTCCCACAGCTCCAAAGACCCCCACTTCAGTGGCAGGGATGTGCACGCAATGAGCACTTGCATTGCACTGGTTTGAATGGCAAGAGCACCGAGACAAAACACAGAGAATGAAAACGTGTTGGCAGTCTGCGAAGGCGTGGAGTTGTGACAAACAGGTGTTCTGACAAAAGAGAACTCACCAGTTTTTTAGGGGGTCTGTACTTCTACTGTTATTTCTTAGAACCCCAAGGTGTTGCTAATGCACACCAAAGGTAGGATTAAGGCACTGAAAGTCAAAGTTCTGCAGTAATTTTCTTTCTCCCTGGCTTGACCTTGCTCCCAACGCTGATTGCAGGGATGAACTCCTGGCCCTTCTCACTGAGGCTCCCAGCTGAGGTGGCTTAAACAGTTGACAGGGCAAGTGATTGAGGCCACAGTGTCAGAATAATGTTGGAGGGTATGACTTGAGTACTGTGTGAGAAGCAACGTGGTATTTCCCTGACAAGATGCAGTGAATGGGACCTTGGGCTGTCAGCAGAGTCGCTCGGTTGACCTTGTTAGACCTGCAGTTTCCTTAAGCTGGAATTGTGTTGAATATGATGAGAATTTTCTCTACGGTGTCCCTTTGTGATATCACTGCTGTGGAGCAGACACAGTCTTTACTCTGGGTTGTGTAATGTGCAGTGTCACTGTAACCCTCTGAACCTCAATCATCCTAAATTACTCTCTATCCAAACAAGGGGTGTTGTCCCCTGAGACACCCATTACTTAGACTGAAAATTGTCTTTGATCATCAAGATGTATTAAATGTACTTTCATCTTCCAGCTTCCCTCCAGGAACCTGCTGTTGTCCAGGTCACCTGTGCTTGGGTACAAAGTTAAGCAGTTAAATATCTTTTAACAGCATGGGCTGCTGGACAGCCTTGCTGAGTAAATAACCATCCTGTCCTCCAGGGCACCACAACAGCAGTGATTGTGTTGCTTTTTAAAATTCTCAATAAACTTTGCTCTGATTGCTGTCTTGTGTGTTTTACTGACTTTTTAAAAATCCCCTTGCTTCTCCTTATACTCTCCGTACATATATTTCATCCACATGTAATTGTTTCTTCATAGGACTTCTTGACAAACAGTTTTCATTCAAGCAAATATTTCCTAGAACATGTTTCAAGCCCTCTCTGATTTACATTTACTGGGTATTATTTGTTACAGTGAGAAGGGGCACTGGCTTGTGCAGGAGGTAAAACAAAGGTTCATTGAGGTTGGAAATGATCACCAGATCACCAAGTCCAGCCATATACCCTACTCTACTAAGTCCACTGTTAGACCCTCCACTAACCAAACTCCCCAACACCACATCTATGCAGCTTTTGAACGTGTCCAGGATAGCGACTCAGGTTCTCCAAACTCCAAAGTCCTTCCAGATGTAGTAATACTGAACAAAGGGACCTAGAAACACTTTGATCTGGGACTTGAAAGGCTCTTTTCTGTAAATATCACTTGGCTCCTGAGGCATGAGCAAATACTAATTGTGACTAGATGAACCCAAACAACAATGTGAAAGTCACATATCTAGCAGAGCAAAATGTTCCGATCAATGCATGTGATCTGAGTATCACAGATAATGATGGAAATGAAGACTTTAGAGCAAGAAATCTGGAGGAAGCCTAATGAGTTTAGGGAACTTGTTATGAGCAAAGCCTAAGGTAAGTGGTTCATTGTGATTTATTAGCTCAGCTTGCAGTACTTCCATGCAGTTACTCTTTCAGCTCCACAAATCTAATAATTTGACTTTTAGGACTATCAGCTTATCCTCCTCTCATTACATCATAGTACTTTTACAATATGCCCTGCTTGTTATTCCAAGTAATTGTTTCTGTTAGCAGTATGTTCTCCCTTCTTATCCATCATCTCTTTGATTCCACCCTATTTCCCTGCCAGCTCTGTTTCACAGTGCTTGCATCATTAATAATAGCACAGATGGGAAAGTTCTGTGAGGTCACAGAGTACAATCCCTATCCCGGTGCAATGTTGGGCTTTTCTATATTCTCCAATGTATGTAGCCTGATGGTAAATGAGTAAAGTGACTGGATTTTCACTATCTCATTCAAGTCTTAATGTGGCATATTTTTTTCCTGTCTTTCTTCCCTTCTAGCTTTTATTATTTCTTCCAGAAGCTAAAAAGTGCTTCTTGACAGATAAGAAATTGCAGGGGCTTATGAAATCTCTGGCACAGAGTCAAGCACATCATATTCTTAACAGCATTATTAATACGGTAACAGGTGGAAGCTTGTTATTGTTCAGTGCTTTGTGTGAAATGCCTGACACTCCCTTTGTCATTCACTTACGCAGTTTCCAGTTAACTTGATTAGCAGCCTGGGCTGTTAACTTCCTAAATTGTTTTATTTCACAAAGACAAAGTACAGCAGTGGGAAATTCTTCTGGTTTAGATTCAGCTGCATGAGCTGCTTCATGTTTCAGGCTTCACTAAGCCTAAGTTGAATTATTTCTTTTTTTAAATCAGTATTGAATAACTTTTTAATCCTGATTGCCTCATAAAAGTGGCCGAAAACAGGGAACGGACAACCATAGAGAACATCGCAGTGACTGAAACAGCCGCTTGCTTCAGCTATACAAAGTAGCTTCGGGGATTTTTTTCCACAGGCATTGCATCAAAACACAACATTTTAGCAATTTGCTGACCGATGTAGCCCCTTAATGACTGAGGTAGCCACTTACTGACTGATGTAGCCACTTCTAGGGTTTTTACAAGACAGTTGTTTTGAGCAGTGAGAATGGTCACAACAGCGATGTAGAACAGCACAGGAGAGCAGCTGCTCTGCTCAGGGCACTTGAGGTGCAGGCTGTCCAGTATCACCTCGTGGAATCTTCACCTTTCTGCTCAAACGTGCAGATTTTTGTCCCCTGCACTGTCTGATTTGTGCATAAAATGCACAATCATTAAAAAGATGTAATTTAAAACTATCCAAAACTATAAAGGGAAGGGGTTGTAAAGACCTCTGAGATAATCTTCTCAAATATGAAAAGTATTCGCTTCTCTCATTCTTGGTGAGTGGAACAGATCCATCAGCTTGATCCAACAAGCTGGTGACCTTGACTTTATGACCTGCTGAGCTGTGCTTAGTCCTCATGAGCTTACCAGGACACAGAGCTAGCCCAGCTCTGTTTGCAAACGGCTGGCTGCGCTCTGCAGCAGTCCTTCTGCTACAGGTACCAGCTCACGTGCACTCGTGTGTGAGATGTGTATGGCACAGGAATGCTGTGGAGACAAATTTTTTTGGTCATAGATCTATTTGGTTTTTGATTTTGAGTATCTGTGAGAGCTCTAATTCTTTTACAAGGAGCTGAAATAATGTTAGTGTTAATGCACAGTATAAATGAGGTGTTCGAGCCTAAAATACCACATCCGCAGGCATGTGCTTTGGTTTGGAAGCAGTTTAATAATGTCAGAAATTACAGCAAGTTGTCATCTGGCAGTTGTCCTTTCAAGTGATCTTGGGCAAATGATTTCACTTTAAAATATTCTGCCTGTTTCTTTTCTCATGCCTCATTTAAATGAGATCTACAGGAAAAAAATCCTCTCTTACACAGTGTTTGCAGAGTACGTAGCACAACAGGGCATTGTTCTGTTGTCTTCCGGAATACAAATTTCATTTGCAAATATAAACAAAGGAACCTATAGCTATTGTGCATGGAATTCCACAGTGAAATTCCTTGTTAGAATCATTTTCTGAAACTATGCCTCTCAAACACATCAGAGAGCTCAGACTGATCCCCTACCCCCAACTCTGCATGTGCACAGTGACCTAAGGCTCTTTGCACCAGTGAAGATACAGGCCAAAGCTATTCCAGAGGGTTACTCTTGATTTACAGTAAATTTCTTTCCATATTACAAATTCTGCCAGTTCAGAAATGTTAATCAAGTCTTACTTTAATAAGGCTTCTCCAGGTGAATTAATGCACTGCAGGGATGTATTTGCATTGTACATGCATTGACAATGTTTTACTGATACCACTGTATTTTATTTGGGAACTAACACAACCTCTAACTCCAGAATGAACAGTTTTGCCAACATAGTGTTGTATCTATAGCAGAAATGATGATAGTTGTACTAGGTGACATTTCTAGGGCTTATAATTTGCAAAAGACACCTATTGAAGCTATTGGAAATGTTAAGTATATGTTATAGTTCCACAGCCACTTAAAGGTAATATAATCCTGCCACTGGAGGAAGCTTTTCTTTCCCTTCCATCCATGTGAGCTGACTGAAATGAAGCAGATGAGACATTGCTGTGACTTAAACTGATGCTATTCCTCTCTCCCCAGTCTGGTTTGAAAGCCCTCAGTTCCCTGTTTTGATCATTTCAGAATAGTTTGGATACTCATGCTTACAGAAAAGAGAGGGAGAGAGGGATGAGTAGCTGAGCATGAAAAGGGCATCTTTTGCATCAGCAAAATCTCTGCCAGGTTAAATTATGTGCCAGCTGTAACTGTTATCTGTGTTATGCCTCTACAGGGGATGAGGAAGTGGGGGATAGGATTAGCTTTATGGACCCTCCAGGTGTCCTGTTAAACATTCACATTTCAAATTGCCTGTTGGTCAAATACATTCTTTGGGTCACTTACATTTCTTCTTGCATATTTGACATTAATTACCCCGTAGTTACTCTTATGTCACAGTTAAAGTGTTGTTAGTGTTTTGCCAACATGCTGGTTCAGGTGGTTCTTCTCAGAATGCTAAACTGAACTCTGTATTTTAATAATCCTTCGGGCACTCGCTGTAATTGCTAAAACTTCTAATTTTTTTAAGAAACAAGGTTTCTATCAAATTGCTTCTGCTTTACCAGCTTAATTTTTTTTTTGAGGCTGTTGCACGGATCATGTCATCTTCATCAGTCCAAAGAGCTGGCTTTGAGCCTGGGGATTCGCTATTCGTTTAGTTTTTGTAACTTGCATTAAAGACAATTTCAGCTTTCTTTTCATTCATGTGATTTAGGGACAAAAAGACTTCCAGCTAGTCCTTTAGTGTGGAAGCACAAGAAGGACAATAAAATAAATCACTGAGTTGCTGTTTAGTACCATTCAGATCCTAAATTAAAATCCATTACATATTTTATCTGCTGATAGTGAAGATTCAGAAAATCTGAATTCACAGGTTGCTAAATGAATGAAGTGTCTTGGTGGAAAAGCCACTGCAAGCTCATTCATGTAATCAAGCCACAAGATGCTTATCCGGGGTCTCGGTCAGGTTACCTGAGTGTGATCAGTGGTTGAACACGTTCAGAGATGTCTCCTAAGGCACACTGTCTGTACGTACACCCTTACCATGGGAAAATGTCAATAGATTGATTTTCTTTTTTAACCCCTTTTAGTGAGTTTCAAAAAATTCAACTGTTGCTGTTTCACTGGTCACGTAGGGCTGGACTGAACGAACACTACCAAACTTTTGAGCCTGTGCTGTTGTTTTGCAGTGTTTCTCGAGGGTAAGAGACCTGGTTTGAGGTTGAAATATTTGGATCCGAACATTCTTTAGCTGCCTGACTGAATCTTTAGGTTGCCCTATGTTAGTGAGGAGAGGTCTTTCAATCTCCGTTGAGTAAGGAGAGAGGGACTCCTTTGGAGTTTGAACACAAAGTCTCCCAAACATATGCTGGGAGAAGGACAGAGAAGGGTGGATTTGGAGGCAAACCCAGGTCGATGACTACAGGCAGACATAGTAGCTCGCACAGTAGCCGACGCAGGCAGTGTGCTGCTGAAGAAGAGCCTCAGAGCAATGTGGGAACCTTGGCATGCTGAGCAGGTTGCTATGGCTACTGGCACTCACCAAGCCAGGTGTTGAAATGAGAGAAGAAAAATGTAGCTGTTGCATTCAAAGTTATGACACTTGCTAGTCTTCTGCTCTTTCTTTTAAAGGTTGTCAGCTGTCATTTTTCACCCAAGCTATAAATTGGCTCTTCTGGTGAGGTTCTGGGTTGAATTTAGACACACTTACTTCTTCTAGGTGAATGCCTGATTTGATATCGTTGCCTTTTTGCTTTGGGTTTTTCTTGGGAGAGGAATAGAAGATAGGAGAGGAGGGTGGAAGAATTTTACCACACGGCTGATCCTTTTCTTACACATGTTTTGTTTCTGAAGTAGTACCTGTAATGTTTCTGCTGGCTTAAAGACTGAATATCCCACTGTTCAATCCAAATGTATGTGGTACAAGCTTGTATTTTGATATCCAGTGTACTGAACTGAATATTAGTTATGGTGTGGAGCCAAAACTATTCCAGCACCTTTTGAGGAATGCCTGACAGTTGGCGCAGTCCCAACACTCTCCTAAATACTGGGTCAGATGCTGATGGAACTATTGGAGCGTTGTGAGATTCATGTGCTAGACTCTGTTGAATGTGATGCTGTCTGAAAACCTTTCAAGTGCCCTAGATTATAAAATCACTAATTCCTAGCAATTACCTGTGAAGTGGTAATGTTATTCACAAACAGATTTCTCCTAAACTTCAGTAAAAATGTACAATTAAAAAAAAATGTGGTGATTATTGCCGTCAATGTTTTATCTGCAGTGGCCTTACACTTGAATACTTAACGATAATCTGAGTGACATCTTTTATTTAAAGAACATAATGCCCTTTCTCAACTGTGATGTATTGAAATTCCTTCTCCTAGCAAGAGAAAACCACAGGAAATAATCTTCCTGTTAATTGAAAATGTGAGTGTTTGCTATATGCAACACATGGAGCCAATGATTTAGGTTGTGTGGGTTTCATTTTGTTCAAATAAAAGAATTAAGAACTGTTTTCTTGCTGGAGATTCAGAAAGAAAGATATAAAAATATTTTTAATAAAACATATTTGAGCACAAACACCTCTATAATGTGTAACGTACATATAAGGTGTGTTTTTCTGATTTGGAATCCTTGTGCAATGAATCAGGAAAACCAGCTTCTTCAGGGTATGTATGCTGTTCAGTAATAAACCCCACCAAAACACTGTAGAGAGGACTGCAGCTTTAAATCTTGCCATTGTGATTTTGACAGTATTTGTGTTGGTTTAGTTGTAATAAAGCAAATCATAATCCATTAAATTAATGTTAGGTGCAGGAAGTGGGTAGGAGTTAAAAACAAACAAAAAAACCTAAACAAACCTGGAAATTATGTGGGGTCAGAAAATACTTACTGAAAAAAGAATCGTGTTTTATATCACCAGGACTGTGGAAACACCATGTTATCGGATATTACAGTTGTAGAAAAATGTAAGTCAGAAGGGACCCCAGGAGATCCTGTTTGAAGCTAGGAACTAGAGAAGGTTGCTCAGACTTTCTTCAAACTCTGAGTACCTCCAGAAACAGAGAGCATCTCTCTGCACAGTCTTGTCCAGTGTGTGATGATTCTTTAAATGATTCTCTGCTCCCCCACAACATAAAAATCAGAATTTTGTAATCACTATGCAGGTGATTATAAAATCACTTATTTAATTTATAGTTACTATGGAGGAGACTCCAGGAGATCCTGGAGCTGATCTCAGATGATATTTTCAAACAACTCACGAACGAACACACAGTCCCTCTCTAATGCTTTAGGTTCTGCCAAGTTCATTAATGTGCTGACTAGTATTTGCTGCCCTGGCTGAAGGGCAGATACCGACAGAAAGTACTTTATATTCTTCAGAAATAACTTCATTTCTATTGTTTAAACTTACTATTTGTTTCATCTTGCATAAAAGTATTTCAATATAAATATTGGAAATAAAAATCTGGTCTATTTCATGTCTACTTACCAAATCTGTCTTGCAATTTAGTGACAGTTTCTAGCGTTGATTAACTAGAATTCACAAAATAATCAGCATAAATTTAGTTCATTTTGCCCCATGTAGGTTGTGGTAATGTTATTCACAAACAGATTTCTCCTAAACTTCAGTAAAAATGTACAATTAAAAAAAAATGTGGTGATTATTGCCGTCAATGTTTTATCTGCAGTGGCCTTACACTTGAATGCTTAACAATAATCTGAGTGACATCTTTTATTTCAAGAACATCAACTGACAGCTGATCCCACTCCAGAGATTTCAGTGCATTGAAATGACGCGGAATTCCTTGTGTTGGTGCGTTGAATAAAATACAAGTAGTTCATGAGCACAGAACTACAGAAGAGATCCTAATGGAGCTGTGAGTCCTGAGCCATTGAAACAGCCAGGGTCAGCATGCTGAGTAAAACCAGTCCCAAATGCACGAGCAGACAGCATGAAATGCACAAAATAAACTGATGAGAAGGTGATCTCCTATAAGCATTGCTTCAGTTACAGTAACAAGAACCCTTTTCTTATGGAATAGAGAGAAAAATCTGAGGAACTAACCTGCACATTGAAGCAGGCTAGCTCACCAATACAGAGTTGGAGTTGCAAAATGCACTTCCAGTGCATCTTCACAGTAAGTCCTTCCTCTGAACCTGTAAAGCTGCCTGAATATTGGTCAGTTTACCCTCTGTGCTTCGCTGCATATTTTGAGTCAGCTTGTCACTTCTAGCTCCTCAATCGTCTCTAGTCACAAGTTTGACAGCTTTTATCCTTGTGGCATATTCAGTTTGTTCAAAGATTTCTTTCTGGTTGGAGCTGCAGCGCATCAGGCCTGTTGGTAGCTTGTAGACAGTATTTTTTAATGGTATTTCACTTCTGTTTATTATTACATTCAACTATTCATCTTCCCTAATTAGTCCTTTACAAGAAGTCTAGCATTCCAAAACATTTCTTCATGTCATACATTTTTTCACTGAATTAACAATTAAGACACGTGAATTAATCTTAGTTCATCAGACTGTAGAGTTCTTAGTGGTGACTGTGATCTCTGAAAACTTTCCAAGAGGATCTCACCTCCTCTGTTATAGTGAATAGGTTGTTACACAGACATGCTGAATGTATTCTACGCAGTGCATACAATTATTAATTCAATTATGGGTCCAACAGCCACGGGCTTGCTTCATCTGAGTTATGAAATCAAATCTGTGAGTAGTTTTACGGAGTCCATTTTTGCTCATGATGGAGACTGCAGGCTTTGTGCATTCGTGCTTATTTGAGAAACTTCAGTAAAAGCATAACTTTCTGTTTAAAATATATAACTCTAGTCATTTCCAGCATTTTATTGGTCTTTTGGAAACGCTAAGAATAAAATTAATGGAGGACTTCGACTCACTTCAAAATGTAAATAAACTTCTACTTTATTTAGATTGTAAGGGTGACTGCTCAGGACACTGAATCATATGGCTACTAGCCAGGACCTTCCAGCGCAATGTGACTAACTTATCAGTCAGTTAAATCAATGCCACTTCGGCTCCTTCTAGGGTCAACATGTAGATGGGATGCAGTTTGAAATGCTGCACTTGCTTTGCCATGCTTTCATATTCCATACTTCACTCTTTCAAATTATGGCTGGGGTGGTTTACTTTAGGGGTGATATTTTTCCTCAGCGAAGGTAGAGATGATGTTGGCAAAACCTGGGACTTAATATTCCAATTGTTATTTGTTAATTGCAGTATAATAACCTTTCTGGGTTATAGAAGTCAGACTTGCTTTGCACAGAATAACTGTGAGATTGCCGACATTTGGTGAGAAGCTCTTGGGGAGTTACTTCCATTTCTTCAGATCTTTACAGGGTCTTTCTAATTCCTCTTCCAGATTAGGATAGTGTTGTAATACATTTAAACTTGATTATAGCTAAGTAGTTTTGCTCTTTATGAAAAGGTGATTTCTCTTTTAGTTACTGAACTAGCTAGAGTGACGGTGCTGCCTTATGAGGAGAGGCTGGTGGGCCTAGGGTTGATTAGTCTGGAGGAGACTCAGGGGGGAACTTCTCCCTCTCTGCAGATAACTTGTAGCCAGGTTGTCAGGTGGGGGGGTCACACTCTTCTCCCAGGTAGCAGCGGCAGGATGAGAGGGCAGAGCCTGAAGCTGCCACCAGGGGATGCGTAGGTTAGATGTTAGGAAGCCTTTCCTCATGGAAAGGGTGATCAGATACTGGAATGGACTGCCCAGGGCAGTGGTGGAGTCCCCCATCCCTGGAGGTGTTTAAGGACAGACTGGCTGTGGCACTTGGTACCCTGGTCTGGCTAATGTGGTGATGTTAGGTCATGGGCTAGGCTGCATGAGCTCAGAGGTCTTTTCCAGTCTCAATGATAGCAATAACAATAATGTAGCATCACAGTAAGCTTCTCTTCACTCTTTACCCTGTGCTTTTGAAATGCTGGAGTACAAGGGTATTTCCTGCACGTGTCACAGAGGTTGGAAGGTCCCTAATGAACACTTCTTCATTACAAAGGCCTTAGGGATAAGTTAATTAGAGCAATTCAGTGGAAGACATTATTGCAACAGATACTGCATGCAAACAACAGAAAACCTATAGGTTACTTAACATTTTAACTCTCCTCAGATGTCAGCAAAACACTGAAAGCAAAACCTCCAGCTAATGGCCTTGAAAGGGGTTTTATTCTTTACAATCTTCCCCAACACATGTTTTATGAATGGAGAGGTTTCCAGTGGTGTGCACTGGAGCTTTTTGCCTCCTGCAGATATACTTCTCTGGCCTGTCCCTGAGCTCTGCCCTGGGTACCATGTTTATGAATGCTGAGCATCATTACGTCTCTTGAAAAGCTCCTGCTGGCTCTGGCTGAACTGAGTGTTAGTTCAAAGCCCACTAAGTCAGCTGAAAGACTGATGTCAGCTTGGTTTGGGATACATCTTTCAGTGAGATGAGGGATGTATGTCCAGTACAAACCATACGTGTGTTTTTCTTTTACCTTTGGGGGTGCTTTAATCTTAAATCAATACCGTAGAAGAAAATAAATGTAAATGATTACAATTCATCTCACAGAGCTGACTTTCTGCTGGCAGTCTTTGCTTTGGTGACTGGCAACAGGAAAAGGAGGAATGAAATTTGACAAGTGGGCCACCAGCCACTCCAGTCAAGGAACTTTCTGTGCAAAAAATAGTGGTGAGTCTCTGTTGAAATAGTTCAGTGTAGCTGTAACCCTTGTGATAGATACATTAAGATTTAATTACCAGAGCTGCACTTTCACAATCAGCTATTTCTTTGACTCATTCACACCTGTGATCCACATGGATTGCCAACACCAGAAGATACTGCCTTATCTTCCTTTCATTTTTTCTGAAAGGGAAGCCATGCCTTTGCTTCCAGTACTTGCTGACACAGGAAACAAAATGCCAGTGAACACCAACAACCATCCTCCGCACTAGAAAGTATTTCTCTAGGATGTACTGATGTATTGATATTCAGAGAAAGTCGTGTGCTGTAATCACTGCAAATACCAAAGCACTGCCTTCCTCCTCTGCTGTTTTCAGCCCATGTACTTCAGACAGTCCAGAACAGCAGTGACATCCCTTTGGAGTGCTGGTGTTGTGTACAGGCAGTAGAGGTGTGCTGGCAGGACACTACAGACAGGCAGAAGGATTATCAAGACATAGATGGGCTTAAATAGAACCTGAATAGCTGCTCTGTAAAAAGAAAATCATGCAACACAACTAAGATTTTTGAAGTTCCATTTCTTATTAAGCCCAGCTCCCTTATTTATGAGTGTTTAGATTTTTTCAGTGTGAGAGAGGCCACATATCATCTTTCCAGACAAATTGTTGGCTGATGATTTTTTCCAAGAAATACTGGCTTAAGAAGAGTGATTATTATGCACAGTAGGTACAAATGAATTATTTATCAAACATGTTTTTCGTTCCTACTGAAAACACCACTGCTCGGTTTCTCTAAGTGCTTTCTTGTAGTCGTCATTTGCACACAAAGCGAGTCTTTACTGAAGTAAATGTTTATGTATCGCCATTTGTATGAGAAATGAAAGAGAGATTACAAACAGAGCTGATCGTGCTTCTTCTGATTATGGGCTTCTTTAGAAAAACTCTACTTGCCGGGGAAAAAAAGAAAAGCAGGTGCGGGAACAGATCTGTTTCCAAAAACTGCAGATCAAATAAAAGTCGTCCAGATGGTGCGTGGGTGGGTGGGTAACAGCAGCCGCTGGCCCTGCTTCAGACAAGGATGTTCTTTCGGTACATCTGGATTTCACTTAAGTATCCTGTCCAGTTCTTGCCTTCTGCTGGCTGGGACCCTGTCTGCCTCCCATACTGGAATTTCTTCCTTTTCTATAAAAAGTGAACTATTAGTGAATAAACATTAATCCATGGAATTTCTGAGCGCAGCACACTTACTGGTCTCTCTGACCTGGTTAATAATTTGATTTTAGGTGGAAAGGCTGAAGGCTCAACATGCTCAAAGGCATTTTATTTTAGCTGTCTTGTCTCAAAGACAAACAAATACTTTTTCTGCGTCTCCGTCATCCCAGCTGATTTCCCTGCTCACCAGGCTGTTAGTTGTTCAGAGGCATAAAGTCCTTTTGTGAGAAATTTTGAAAGGTTTTAGTTTCTCTGTACTTGGAATGGAAACAATCTTTCACTGCCCCATTCACTGTGTAAAAAAGAGCAGTTAGTGAATAATCACTATTTCATCAAAGTCACACATGTAATACTTAGCCTTCCAGCACTAAAGCAGGATTTTACTACTGAAACAATACGGTAGAATTTCAGCTTTTAAAGGAATTGTCTGGTGTGTCAGCCTGTATTTTAATATGAAAGTAATTCAAGTAATGCTATAGACATTAAACGAGAAAGAGCGAAGGCATTGAAAGGGATCGAGCAAATCGAATTCTGTGTATAAGAAGTGTTCCTGGAATGAATGCTTTAAGTGGAGTTGTATGTCCTGAACTGAGCTCAGGCAGAGTGTGCTCTGTTTATGCCAATAGTCCGTGTCTCTTCAGATGAGTTTGTGTCGGGCTTGAGTTTGGGGGATTTATTGGTAGATCACATGAGAATGAGGATAAACAGGTAGGCAGGGTGAGCAATGAGAAAGCTTAGAAGTGAAACATCAGAAGCATTCACATCCCATCACTGAAGTTAAGTCACGAAGAAATCAGTTTACTTTGCATTTTGGACTCTAAAGAATAAGATGCAACCTTCCGGGGAAAAATAGGAGAACCATGGTTCTATCTCCTTAAGACTGATGCATTCTGAGTGACTACTACTGCATGCAAGGTGAGGCTGGACAAGGCTCTGGGTGACTGGATCTAGTTGAAGATGTCCCTGCTCCCTGCAGGGGGGTTGGACTAGATGGCCTTTGGAGGTCCCTTCCAACCTAGGCCATTCTATGATTCCTTATTTCCAAGCCAGGTGCAACTTCAACCTCTGGAGTCAAAAGAGAAGGAATGTAGTGTGAAGAGTCAGTTTTCCTCATGAGATTCCTCATGATTGTTGAGGCTACGGAAATCTTTTGTTAATTTAAGAATGTAAACCATTAAGTCTTCAAAGAATAAGAATGAGGCACATTTTCCTTCGAAGAATTCTAAATTAGAAGAAGAATGTGGACTTAGTGCTCTTGGCTCACTCCTTCTCAGGAAGATGAGTGCCAGTTGTCCTATTTCAAGACACTGTTTGCATTATGGCAAGGAGAAAATGCTCTTGCGAGCCAAGATTGCAAAGACTATCACATGTAGGAGTTTGCATTCACAAAGGAAGTTAAACTAACCTTTCCCTTACAGAAAAATTAGTAGACCAAAGGTCAGAACGCAGTAACAGACAACCGCTTACATTTCAGTTTGAGACGTTGCATGGTACTTTAAAGGATAAAACTTAAGTGACAACCATAAAAACATTTACAGTTACACTAATTGAACCCTGCTGTGATCTGTGGCTCTACTATACAGCACTGTCAAAAAACCAAACAACCCCCTCCAATGCTCTAGAGAACCATCAGCTACTAAGCATTCACAAAGGGATTGTTTACTGGGCTTTTTCACAAGCTGTCAGGCTGTAATAAGTAATTTGGAAAAGACAGATAACCCTTCCTCTGTAAAGTTGATTTTGACTGTGAACTTTAATGAAACAATTTGCCTCCTGGGCATTTTCAGATTGTGCAAAATCTCTTTTCCGCTGAAGTCCTGGCAGGATACGTACAAAGACACACAGAGAGATCTCTGAGACTGAATGGGTTAACTGCAAAGACAGACATGGTTTTAAAATCACAGTCTGCTGCTTCTGGTTTCTGGAACAGGACTTGTTCAAGCACGGACATTATGGAATGAAGATTTTTGTTGCAGTGAGCTGTAAAGAAAAGTGTGAGGAATGACTTGGGTGTGGGGAGCAAGGAAGCATCGCCTTTACTCTGTTAAGCAGGAGCAGTGGGTCTGTGAACTTACACATGCAAGGAGGGAGGTGAAATCAGAATACTCTTCTCTTTGAACTAGTCAGGAAAAGGAATGAACATAAATGTTTTCCCTTGGAGTGTGATGCTTGAGTTATGATGTAAATGGTGATTTGTAGAGCTGCTGAAAGTAACCAACAAATGGAGTAGTGTGGTTGTCAAGGCATTCGTTAGGACTTAGTGTGTGTCAGCATTTGTAGAAAGATCAGAGTTCATTGTTCTAATAGGGAAGACATTCAAGAACAACTGTCAGATGATTTCTGGCACCTGAAAGAACACAAGTGCTCTGAAATGAGGACATTGTCGGGAGGCTTATGAAGTGCTATTAGGCACTGTAAAAAAACCCAGCCCAAAACCTGACATCACAACTTGACTTGGAGACAGCAGAAATTATAGATGTAGGCACTCAAAGACTTATGAAGTTTGTAGGATCCTTTGAGAGTGAAAATAACCTGACAGGGATCTGCATGTCAGCAACTGACCTGAAGAATGTTGGTTTTTTTCATCTTACCCTCAAGAACCATTATTTCCTTATTATAGCATGAATCAGTGATTCTTGACACATATGTGCAGAGATCTACCACAAGAAAACGTGCTGCAAGAGAAAATGAACAATAACTTAGCCACAGTAAAAAGACACGTAAATCAAGCAAACATTAAATAATGCTTGTTGCCAAAGCCATTCACATCCAGCCAGTGTTCATTTCACGTCTAATGTGGTGACTTAGATTTGCTAGTGGTTGTGCAAAAAAGCTTGGTAGTCTTTAGTCCCTTCACAGCATTTCCTGCAGTTTGAGTTAAAATGAAATTCCTTTTCCTTGTGTAGCTCTTTAAATGTGAAAGCATCAAGAGAGTTTAAGCAATTTACTAAACAAGTAGAGGCTGACATAGGAAGCTTTACTTTGGCCAGACAGGGACACCGTTTTCACCAAGGGTCAAAGATGATAATGAACCTTTTCTCCTGTTCTCTCTGGAAACCTCATGATTTCACAGAGATGCAATGCCTGGCTGTTTTCCCAGAAATGCTCGAGTAAAATTATTTATTACAAATGGAAAGAACAAAGGGTTATCTACCTCCTGCAGATCAGTTTAGGACTGATGGGATAAATAAACCAAGGGCAGTAGAAATTTCCTGTGCCAAGGTGCAAACTGAAGGAAGAGTTAATTCAGAACCAGACTGAAGATTTAATGATGTAATAAAATGATGTAAATATTAGCATCTGCTTTAATTTTTTCTAGCACCAGCTATGCAGTATGACATAATAATCTGAAGCTGTAGGACTTTAAACATTTTATCTCAGGAGACTGTTTGGGAAGGCAGATTCTAATGACCTCCAAATGTAGAATATAGCCATGTGAGGATTTTCACATCATAGAATGCCTCTTCAAGAGAGACCTGGTTGTTTTTGCTGGACTGAGTTTCCAGAGACACATGTATGGTAACAGTAATAAGAAAAAGAGGTTGAAATCATCCCAAAAATACCAGTTCATTCAATCTCTACTGTTGTGTTGAAGATCACACTCTGCTATTCTCAGGTTTTTAGCCATCTCTTGATATACTGCTTCCAGCCAATTTTCTTTCCAACTTATACCTAAAAGCATCATTTTTATTGGCAGTAAAATTTCCCTTAGTAGTAGAGAACTTCTGCAATAGTTGTACAGGAATGCATTAGGGGTTTATACAATTTCATAGGTGTGAGGGAGAAGGTGGTCGTTCACTGCAGTTTTATCTTGCTGTGTCACTAGTTTGAATGGTATGAACTGTTCAGATACGTGCTGAGTGGTTCTTCATTTTGTGATCAGCATTTGCTACAGTGGTGCAAATGACTAAA
Organism: Rhinopomastus cyanomelas; assembly: GCA_013400115.1. NCBI lineage: Eukaryota > Metazoa > Chordata > Aves > Bucerotiformes > Rhinopomastidae > Rhinopomastus > Rhinopomastus cyanomelas. The sequence continues at coordinate 282,429 of VXBP01006387.1, read as the reverse complement.
AATGTCTGGGAATGGGTGTTCAACCCTGCGCTGACCTACACAACAGTTTCCTAAGTCAACACTCTGTTCTTAAAAGGAAGTAAATTCTACTTATCACCTCTTGAGGGGTACCCACCAAAGTGTGCTTACTTACACGTTTTTTGATGAGGACCTGATATTTACTGTAAATAACTGTGGAAAACAGAAACAGTTTCAAGGAATTAGGACATAACAAGCTTTGCTTATATTTCTTGCATTTACTCTTTTCACTACCGTTTTCTATTTGCTCTAAGTATGTCAGTGGTTTGGTGTGTCCAGAAAAAAGACCCTGGTTAAATTTGCCTGCCATCTCCAGAGTCACCAGGCTCGTAGCTCAGAACCAAGAAAGAGTTAACTAACTCCCAATAGTGCATGAGCCAGTGTGCAAAAAAGAACACTTATTTTGCTGTTTCACGGAGAGGTGCTGAGTTTGCTATGCTAGGTCAGGAATGAAGTAACAACAAATTGTGTGATTATCACGCATGTTAGAACTCAACTGCTTTCAAATGAGTTACCTGTAGTAAAAAATTATTATGGAAGGAGTAAGGAAGGTGGTGCCATCAGAATTGCACTATAGAGTTAGGTACTACATCTGCATTCAGCATGCTTTGGACAGGAATGGTTAAAGGGAAGTAAAGGAGAAGAGCAGCAAGGGAACAGAGACGAGACTGAGATGAGGAGTCTGACTTGTAGAAGAGATGGGCACTACAACAGATTTATGCAGTCAAGAGTGATATGAGAGACTGAACCTCTTGCAGTTGTATCCAGTGAAGGCCTCAGGACATGGTGTTAGAGGGAAGGAAACCATAGCAAAACACAAAACAATCACAGAATCATTTGATTATTGAGGCTGGAAAAGAACTCTGAGCTAATCCAGCCCAGCCCATGACCTAACATCAGCACATCAGCCAGACCAGGGCACTAAAGGCCACCTCTAGGGATGGGGACTCCACCACTGCGCTGGACAGTGCATTCCAATGCACTCTTTCTGTGAGGAAGGGCTTCCTAACATCTAACCTAAGCATCCCCTGGTGGCAGCTTCAGGTCTTTCCCCTCTCATCCTGTACCTAGTTCCCTGGGAGAAGAGCCTAAACTCCACCTGACTACAACCTCTCTTCAGTGAGTTGTAGAAAGAGAGAAGATCCCAACCGAGACTTCACCAGACTAAACAACCCCAGCTCCCTCAGCATCTCCTCCAAAGCATGTACATTTTCTTACAATATGTATTTGAGCTGTGGAACTTACTAGTGCAGTGCCATGGGTATTGTGTGTTCCTGTGGAAACAGTTAAACCCAGCTGTGCGAGAGAAAGGCAAGAAAACCCTATTAAGCTAAGTGGGGCAAAGCTCACCATGCTGTACAAGGACAAACTGGAAACTCTTTGGTGGTAAAGTTTTCACATGCACCAAAAGTGCCTGTGCTTTTAGAAAGTGGGACACTTCCCTTTTGAGAACAGTCTTCAGATAGCACTGGTGTTCTGTTTGTGAGAATTGCTATTATTTTTGCTTCCTCCCATCTCACATTTTCTCCCTACTTACTGCTCTAAGAGCTCTTGGTACCTTCCTATTTCACCTTAATGCAAGGTCTGCATGTTTTGTTCTGCATTTTGATCAGATAGACGTCTCTTCTTCTCTGTCTCACGCTGCTTTCATGAGGTTCTAGCCTGAGCTTTTTAAACTTCTCACATCGGTGACTGTACTTTTTTATTTTCAGTGGGACTCTCAGTCCCTAAATGTTCTCTACTTATTTCTTTACTTCCCCTCCCGACAGTAAGTTTTGCAATTAGAAGTGTTAAAGAGGAAAAGTAAATGACCAGTTAACAAGCTATTTGCAGATTTATTAAAGAAATTTTCTTGCTGGATTACATTAATTTAATAACAGCTTCATACGGACAGGATGTGTGCACGCCAGCTGCTAATGTGCACTTGTGCTAATTCTAGGTTTTAATTTCAGAAGGACTCAATGGAAAAGCACCACTGTGGCTGCATTTAATAAGACTTTTTTTGCACAACAGGAAAGCTGAATCACTTTTCAAGAAAGCACAGATTCACTCAAGCTCGACCCCGTTCTTTAGGAAAGCTGCAAGAGTGCAACGTGCGGTCTTTGTTTCACTTGCTCGTGAGCTCTGCTGCTTTCAGTTAAGCCCTCTCTCAAATCCAGATTTGCTGTTATCCCCTGTGTCTCCTGCCTTGTTTTTCAAAACCGTATGAGAAGTTTGTGATTCTTCTTTTAGCTTAAACTTCCATTGCAGCAACACCTACAATGAACTGAGGAAGCACATTCCTACCTGTTACACTGGTTTAACAGCTTGTCTCGCCTGAATTGCTATTGATTTTAAAGCAGGATGTGGGTTGCTATGGCAATCCCGTATGTGACCATTCAAAGGCGAGTACAGCTAAACCTATTGCTTTATAAATCGTACAAACTCTGAAACTTTCAAGAATCTCATACCTTTTACATTGTCTTTCCAGCAATGATTCATTTCACTTGTTGATAGGCTGTATGATAAGTGTGTAAAATTAGGGACTTGTGCATGTTCTGAGTCCATCTGACACAAGATGCTTTGTCTACAGCTGTATTGCTCATAGCAAAAGGGAAAAGGATCAATTTCATGTATGTAGTCTTAGGGCAAACTTGTCACTCATGGAATAACAATCTGAAATGTGTGACAGTGCTCACACCAGCTGTTTGACATCCAGGCAGGTGCAGAAGCCCTAGGAAATGTCACAAGCAACTTCAGAGTGTGCAACTGGCAAGAAAGCTTCTGGCCGCAGCTATCGCCCCGGGCCATAGCTAACACCCCAGGCCACGTCATTCCTTCGCTTGAAACCATTGCTGAGCTGTCACTTTAATAAATGAGTAGCCACTTAGTTTTGATCAGCATTGTCAGGGCTTATTTCCAAAGTGATTCTGATTCCATCGTGCAGCCTAGCCCAGCCAAAGTCAATTGGTACAATTTCAAGGTGAATTTATTCATTCTTTATAAAAGTTCTATGCACGAATATATCAAGACAGTTGAATAAATTGAAATAAATAGACTTGGAGTTGCATAGTCTCTTAGTAATTGAAATAGTTTCCCCTCAGTATATTTGTAGTAATAATGCCACCTTTGCGAAGACTGGACTGTCTACTGATGGGAAAGTGTGGAATTACCATATTGATAACATATTTGGAAAATGGAATTGGGGCTAATGTGTTGAAAAGGGCAGCTGAAAGTTGTCCTTGTCTTCAGCTTAGCACTGAAGATAAAGTTAGAAATAAGCCTACCACCAAATAATGATGCATAATTAATTCCCTCTTCCAGTGAGAACTGCTTTCAGCTACCCTTCCCTCTAGTTTGAATGCAGTGTTAACTTTGACAACAGAGATTCAGTAGGAAATACACAAAATGTGTAGTTCTGTGACAGTGCCCTGAATGAATGGACTGTTTTCCACAATCTTAGGATGGGCAAACAAGTGGAAGGTGTCAATCCTGTACTGCTTTGAGTTTGGGGTTGTTTGGTTGGGTTTTTTTCCCAAGAGATCAAGTGTTTGCATTATTTCTCCTTGTGTGTAATGCTATGAAATGTTCACAAACACTAGTCTTCCTCCTTGTTTCACTTAAAAATAACTTGATGCCGAAAATATTTTCCATTACACATAAAAAATTAATATTAAGATAAAAAAACCATAAAAAGATACTTGCTTTTCTACAGGGAGCAAAATGAGTAGAGGTGAGGCAAACAGAAGGCACGTATTTGGAACAGTTCATTGCTCAGGTGACTTTTCAAAGCTGGCAAGGACATTAGCTATGAGAAGTGCAGGTCTGATTTGAGTCTGTCTTTCAAGTGCTCTCAACAGATGTTGCCGGGACAATGAAGGTTTTGAAATCTTCACATCAGATGAGTTTTGCTGTTTGTTTATTCTGCTTCTAAAACAATATCCTTGGGTAACCAGAGTGGGATTATTATGGCCAGAAGAGGTGAAAATGTTCTTTCCTTCCCACTTGATCTGCTTTAATGTCATCAAGTATCTGCACTGACTCAGATTAAGGAAGATCTGGAATCATGATGAGCTTCCTTTTCAGTCCTGGCAGATAAGGGGCTTGGAGTGCACCCCGGCTCTGGCCTAGACAGATGGATTAGGATTTATTCTTCACATTCTTTTCCCAAGAAGCAAGGAGGTTGGGGTGTGTCCACGCACTCAGATGCAGCTTGAGAGACTTGAACGCAGGGTGGAGACCTCTCTTCTGACTCAGTTTGAGAGAATGCAAAGGACAGGAAAAAGAAGGAATCTGTCCTAGGAAAAGGAAGGAGAAAGGCTGATTAAACATGGATAGGAGAGCAGGCAGCAAAGGAAGGGAGCACTCACTTAGTGATGAGCGTGTGCTCAACTGACTCAGAGAAGACAAGGAAATGCCCAGTATCTGGCGTTTTTTTAAACTCCTTCATTCTTGCTGATCTTTGTACAGTCTTCCTCAACTGATGGGTTAAGAATTAAGTGCCAAGGCAGTGCCATCAAGACTGGGAATTAGAAAACTGGAATTCTGACTTTTCCACAGAAGACAGGGAATATATTTGACTGTTGGAGCACTTATTTTAAGACCACCTGAACATTTTGAAACATCATCGTGTCATTACTTATGATCAAAACATGATTTATTTACATAAAGGTGAATTTTGTTCAACAGCTGGTATCCAGATCCAGTATGAAGGATGGAAATGCTACAGTTTAAGAAACAAAACCTTTTTGATTTAAAAGAAGAAAGACTGAAATGTCAACTCAGAAAGTCCATTTGTGTTTTGGTTCTTTTGAAGTCATACTACTGGGATAAAACAAATAAAAAGGTTCGTAATAGCCTGGCACAGTAAGATTTGTTCTAGAGTACATTTTATAGATAATTTACACATCCGTAACAACTGCGGTTTTCGTAGTGGCAGTATTAACTCTTCACTGGAATAAGCTGTGCAGCTATGAAAAGTGAAAAAGACGTGTTTCACTTTGAGAAGTTCATCTTTCCCCCAAATCTTGATGATTAGTTGGTGGCAGGACAATATTGCACTGAATTGTATGCAAAGATAACCAATATTTGAAATACGAATCTGTTAGCAGTGTAAAAGCAGAAGATGACAGTTGTAATCTCTTTGAACTCGTAATTTGCTTGAGTTTTGGGCGAGCCTGAAGCGACTGCTAGTCTCTAGGCAAGGCTCAGCGATTCGAAAAGCATTACATTGCATTATGCAAAAGTGAAATGGTAAAATTTTAGTCTTTCCTTATCTATAGCTTAGACAGCTCAGGGGAACTGATCTACTTGTGGAACGTAAAGGAAAATCTGTGGAGGAGCTACAGCAAACCTATGGTAGCTTATCTCCTTTTACATCATCTGTTAAGTGAGCTGTGTTCAGCACACTGCACAGCCCTCGAGACGCCAGGAATTAGTCTTTCTGTCACGAGCAGCAGCCACGGCAAGCTTGGGTTAAACACATTCATTAACACATGATAACAGTGCAATTAACTTATGGACCCAAAATATTTCCATATTTGTATTCATTTGGTTTAGTGTGTCTTGAGAGATAGACGTGAAGTGGTTCAGTATTAATGTTTTCCCAACATCCACATGAAAACAAGGAGATATATAAGGCCTCAGCTGTGACATTTCTCTGAATATCCATCTAGTCCATCTCGTGACTAATTCTCTTGACTACAGCATCCCCTGACATTTAGGGAACTATTTCTGATGGCCAGGAATGACTCTAGCTGTATTTCTTTATACATTACTGGGGAAAAATAAGAGCCAATTCTGGTCACTAATTCTGATCATTTAATACTGCAATTTCATTCTCTTCAGCAGAGTTTACCTGGATTTTCTTGGAATCACAATCAGCCTCTGAAACTGCCTATGAAGTATTTCACCAAAGGTTAAAAAGATCTCACAAAAGTTTAATTTCCCCATCAAGCATGTGCATGCTTTCTTCCCCCAACAAGTCTCTGGAAGCAAAATGCAAGCAGGGTTTAAGAAATTGAACAAACTGTTCAAAACATGAAATTAACAAAAAATTAATTTAGTAAATGGGGGAGATGTTTTGTTTGACTTTTTTTCCTACTGCTCTCAACAAACCTCTCTGAACCCTGGAAAAGCTTTAAAACATTTTCATGAGGATCTTTTTGAATTGACCTATTTTATAACGCAGTTACTGTGTTGGATTTGATGGTAAATTCATGGGCTTTTTTCCCAAGCACAACTGAAAAAATAACACAATAAGCTGTGCTCCTTCGACTGGCAGAGGCCAAATCAGGAAAGCCATTCTGCACCCCAAAATCTTATTTGAAAGCCATTCTGCAGCTTTTCTCCTGCCCTTAACTCCTGATCTGTTTGAAGTCTTGTGGGAGCTTTGCAGAATTGACTTTTGTCACTGTTTTGTTATTTCTTTAATCAGCCATCAGCAAGTATTAGAAAAGCCTCATCTAGGCAGCAGTGAGCAGAAATACCAGGAAGGTGTCTACTACTTATGCACAAAATTCAACAAATTTTCTGTAAGAGCCTGGTCAATCAGATAAATTAAAATTTAAAACCAGTTGAAGGGAAAAATTAAAGACATGCATTTGTTCAACCATGACCATTCCTAGTTTCATGTCCGTTGCTGTGTCAGTTTGACAAATTATTAAAAAAGATAAGATTAAAATACTAAGAAATTCACTTAATGAAAATGAATGGGGGGGGGGGAAATTCTAAATCTGTAAGGTAATTGCTTGTTATAGTTTTCAGCCTCCTGTCTGCCACCTGCCATGCTCTGGTAAACTGGAGTTTGGGAAAGGCCAGCATATGTTGTTTTCTTGCACTGACATTCAAGCACAAATATTTATCATTAAGTGTCGGAACAGCGTAAGCTGTGCCTTGTTCTGAGTGACAGAAATGCCTGCAGAATGTGTCCTATGCTGTACTGCTGCCCTTTTGAGCCAAGTGCAGGGTCCTACACTTTGGCCAAAATAACCTCTTGCATCTACAGACTGGGGGATGAGTGGCCTGGCAGAGAGGGACCTGGGAGTACTGGCTGACAACTGGCTGGAGCCAGCAGGGTACCCAGGTGATCCAGAAGGCAAACGGCATCCTGGTTTCTATCAGGAATAGTGTGGCCAGCAGGACTAGGGATGTCATTCTTCCCTTGCACTGGGCACTAGTGAGGCCTCCCCTCGAGTACTGGGGCAGTTCTTGGTCCCTTACTTCAAGAAAGAGATTGAGAGGCTAGAGCACGTCCAGAGGAGCAATGAGGCTGGGGAAGTGACTGGAGGGAAGGGCTTGTGAGTCAAGGCTGAGGGAGCTGTGGGTGTTTAGCCTGGAGCAGAAGACACTCATGGGGGACCACCTCCCTCTCTACAATTGCGTGAAGGGAGATTGTAGTCAGGTAGGGGTCAGGCTCTTGTCCCATGCAACTAGTTACAGGGAGGATTAGGTTGGACATTAGGAAGCCCTTCCTCATGGAAAAATAGTGATCAGACACTGGAACAGACTGCCCTGGGCCGTGGTGGAGTCCCCATTCCTGGAGGTGTTTAAGGACAGACTGGCTGTGGCACTTAGAGCGCCGGTCTGGCCGACAAGGTGATATTAGGTCATGGGCTGGGCTGGATGAGCTCAGAGGTCTTTTCCAGCCTCAGTAATTCTATGATTTGCCATGGATAGATGCATCATTTCCAGTGGAGTACAGACAGCTGGAGAGAGAAGGTACAAGAAAGGATTTGCCACAACTTTGGTTTCATAATGGAGAACTTATTATCAATTAATGTTGTCTGTGATATTGTTCTTGTGAAAAGGTAGTTATAAAAATAGGGTAATTCTAAAAGGTTCACTGGGTTTGTCTTGTTATTGTTCACTTGAGTTGTGCTTCTTTATCAAGAGGATTAGTTCTAAAGCAAGCACATATGGCCCTAACCCTGTGCCTGGATAATTATTAAGAAGCTGATGATGAGAGAGCTAGGGCTACTTAGTCTGAAGAAAGTAAGGTTGAGGGAAGACCTTCTTGCTGTCCACAACTATCTGAAAGGAGGTTAACAAGGTGGAAGTTGGTCTCTTCTCATAAGTAACAAGTGATAGGACAAGAGGAAATGTCCTCAAATGGTTGGACCTGGTGATCTCAATGTCATCTAGTGATAGGACAAGGGGCAATGGCTGGAACATAGGAGGTTCCACATAAAAGTGAGAAGGAACTTCTTCACAGTGAGGGTGACAGAGCACTGGAACAGGCTGCTGAGTAGTTTTCTCCTCAATACATTGCAACCAAAAGCATGGTAGTTGTGGAGTTTTAAACGTTTAAATGTTTTAAATGTGAGAGCAAATGCCAGAATTAGATTAAACTGACTCAAATATTGTCCTGAAGCCTGAGATGCTTCATTGAAGCATTTAAGCTTTTTTCATTTCCAGTGCATGAGACAGGCTGTAGAATCCTATCAGGATGAGAGTGAACGAGATGACAGCACTGCTGAAATTAAGGGATAATACAGTGTAATGCTGTAGAGAAGGAAATCTTTAAGCAAGTGGTTTGCCCAGTACCACAACTTGTTGGAAATAAAGAAACAAAGGTGTCTTATAAAAGATGGTGCTCTGAATGACTGCAGCCACCCGTCAAATGCTGTAGAGGCCAAGAAAAAGCCAGACAGATTCTTTTAGAATTAGTTGTAATTAATTCTGTGTAGGCAGCATCATTTTTGTGAGCTACCAGTAATCAGGTTATTAACAGTGGAGCTGGGTGTGGTAGCAAAGGTGACCTGCAGAAATAGGTACAATGTGAAGGGGGACCTGGTTTCAAGGGAAAGAATCTGCTTTCAGGGGATGGTCTATTCAGAGTAAAACATCCAGACATTCAATGTCCATTCAGCACAATGAATTTTCTTTGAAGCATTTCTCTGAGTGCAAAAGGTCTTTGAGGCTGGGTTTTGTCATTATTATTCAACTTTTGAATCTCAAATATCCACCAAGTTAAATATTTCTACATCATAGTAGATGCTTTCTATGGACAAATAATCTAGCTGAGTTTTTATAACTGTGCCTTTAGATGTTGGGGATTTTGTAAAGGATTTTTTTATTTTTCTTTTACTATTAAAACCATTTGAAACTTGTTACATACAACCTGTAATTAACAGTATGGAAGGAAGGAACTCTGTCAGGCTTCAGGGATCTAAAATCTTTCTGAAAGCAGTCAGTGCCTTCTCATGAGACAACTGCTCAACTGTTTGAATCCTGCTATGGCAACATCTCAGCTTTAAGGCAATGACCCAAAGGAAGGTGTTCCTGCCCTCAGAGTGTCATTTAGCAGGAGTGAGGCAAGAAAGGAGACAAGGAGGTGGGAAAACTGCTAGAAAAAAATAAACAACTGATATCAGTTGGGTGTTGGTCACTGCTCTTTCTGGTATCTATGACACAAACTGTGGAATACATTTGGAGTCTATTGTCTGTCTTTAAGGTACAAAATATTAAACTGTTGAAATCTTGCACAGGAAAACAAAACCCCATTTACTGACAATCTTTGCACATTGCTTGCTTAACAAGCATATCCTTCAGCAGCACACCTGTGGGTCTGTTTGAGGCAGGTACTGCTCCCATCACTGAAATCCTTCAGTGTTGCTATTAATCTTCAAACATCATGTAGTCACGTATCTGATCAACACATTTTTTAATATATTGCAATATCTCAATATTAAATGTTGTAAGAATGCAACAATACTCACTCAAATTGTAGCTACATGAAGTGAAAACGCACTGCAGATGTAGTTTTGACAGGTAGACTTACATTGAAATGCAGTGATTTTTGGCAAGCGGATTTCTTCAATATAAACTGTGGAAAATCCCCTTAAACTTTAGACATCTTTGGATCCTTCACAATCATCCCATGGATCATTCACACGACAAAAAAGTACTCCAGTTTAAGGCTTAGTGTGATTAATTCTTTCTGCCAAGACTAAAACGGGTGCACTTCTCTTTTCATAGGGAAAACAAATGGCCATCAGTTCGAGCACTGACTTCTGATTACAATTAGTTCCCTTTGTTTATTTCACAATTAGTGTACATAGATTAATAATTACAATTCATGAACCTAATAATTTATGCATTAGTATTTAGCCATTGTCATGTCTTTAATTTTTGCAATTAATTGTTTTAATAATGGAAAGGTTAATTGCACTATTCATCAGAACTACTTGCCATGAAATGGTAGAAAAATAAGAATCTTCAAAGACAAAGGGCGCACTGACGAGTCAGAGCTGTCATTCCAGCCCAGGGAAACTTGCTGAAGCAGCCTTGCATCTTCACTCAGCTGAGGGGATCATGGGGATCAGAACTGATGCTGCTCAGACAGCGAGAACTTTACCAAGTCTAGTGGCTACAAATAACCCACAATGAACCTGTGGTTATACAAAGCGCTTAATAACCCTTCATTGTAAACAGGAATTAAATATGCAAATGGAAATAACTGTTTAAAATGACCAGCTTTGCATTTTCAAGTCCTTCTTAATTTTGGTTTAATTAAATATTTGCGTAGGAATTGACTCGTTGCAGTGACTCATCTTCTTCTGAGGAATGTAATAAAGTCAAGAGTAGTGTCTGCTTAGAGGACAGAACACAACACTCTTCTGGAACCAGTCTGAAGCATTTTAACACAGTCCTTTGCTCACGGTCTTCACTCCTGATATTGACTCAACCTACCTGTTCCAGGCACAGAGAAACAAAACTGTTTGGTGCTCAGAGCTGACAGTCACATATATCAATTAACCTAATTTTAAATTTGAGGAAAAGGAGGAATTCTTATTTTCTGCATTTGTACACCACCAGGACTGTGCTGTTTAGGTTTTCTTCTAGCTTGAATAAAATCTTACTTCAAAATACCAGAATTGCTGTCTGAATGAAAACAGTGTTTTATAAACAAACCTATTAAATCTCTGTCAAAATTGTGTTAGACTCATAAGATATAATTCAGAGCATCTTCAGGCAGCAATTTTTTGCTTCAGCTCTCACATACTGAAATGAAGAGCAGATGGGTGTTCAAAGCAGAAGTCATGCAGGTTAACCATGTCAATGCAACAATATTAACAAGACAAGTGTCAATTTTTCTGCAAACAGGATTATAGAATGGCAGAGTTTACAGAAATCTATACCTCAGCATCTGTTCTTTCACTTTATCTGTATGAGTGTACCAATTTCCAACTAGCTATAGGATGCTGCACTGGTAAACTGTAGTGGCAGAAACCAAAGATACCACCTTCAGTCAGACAGAATAAGTTTGCATTAGTATAGACTTTTCTCAGGAAGTATGTAAAAAAAGGACTTTAATTCTCTTTAATCTAAATCTCACAACTAAATTGTGAAGTAAATAAGTTTTCAGTTTAATTTTTTGGGGTTTTAACTACCGAAAATCATCAGACTGATTTCTAATGGCCATGAAAGCTACAAAACATGCATCTCCAATAAGGGAATGTTTCTATGATGCAGATATTCAATAAAATCTTAGAACAGTTTTATCTGGAAGAGACCTTCAGAAACATCAAGTCCAACTTTATCCCAGCCCTATCAGCATCACTAAAACCTGTCCTGCAATGCAAACATCTGCTCTTCTCTTCAACAACCCTGTGGATGAGGACTCAACCCCTTCCCGGTGCAGGCTGTTCCAATGCCTGACAACCCTTTCAGTAAAGAAATTCCTCCTGACACCCAACCTGAACTTCCTCTGGTGCAGCTTAAGGCCATTTCCCCTCATCCTATCACTGGCCACTAGGGAGAACAGACCAGCCCCCAGATGGGATCCTCTCCTGCTTGACTAACCTGATAGCATTCTATAATACAATAACTGAATGGTTAGATTCAGGGAAACCAGTGGATGTGGTCTACCTTGACCTTAGCAAGGCCTTTGACACTGCCTCCCATGACATTTTAGTGAGCAAGCTGAGGAGGTGTGGGATGGAAGAGCAGACAGTGAGGTGGGTTAGGAACTGGTTGCAGGATAGAGTTCAGAGGGTGGTGATCCATGGTGCCAGCTCCAGCTGGAGAGCTGTGACTAGTGGTGTCCCTCAGGGATCGGTGCTGGGACCGGTCTTGTTCAACATCTTCATCAATGACATTGATGAGGGCACAGAGTGTCTGCTCAGCAAGTTTGCTGACGACACCAAGCTGGGAGGCTTGGCTGACACGGCTGAAGGCTGTGCTGGAGAGGGTCCAGCGGAGGGCTACGAGGATGATTAGGGGACAGGGGGGCATGGCTTATGAGGAGAGGCTGAGGGACTTGGGGCTTTTTAGTCTGGAGAAGAGAAGACTTAGAGGAGATTTGATCAATGTTTATAAGTATCTGAAGGCTGGCCAGGAGTGGGGGGGGACAGGCTCTTTTCACTTGCTCCCTGTGATAGGACAAGGAGCAATGGGTGTAAGTTGCAGCAGAGGAGGTTCCGCCTCAACACAAGGGGGAACTTCTTTGCTGTGAGGGTCACAGAGCACTGGAACAGACTCCCCAGGGAGGTCGTGGAGTCTCCTTCTCTGGGGACTTTCAAGGCCCGCCTGGATGCGTTCCTCTGTGATCTGTGTTAGATAGTTTTGTCCTGCTCTGGCAGGGGGGTTGGACTTGATGATCTCTTGGGTCCCTTCCAACCCCTAACATCCTGTGATCCTATGATCCTATGATCTTCTCTGTTCCTCAATGTACTTTTCAGTAGTATTACACAGAAAATGGAAGTGGAGAACTGCCATGAAACTCACTGAAAATGTCCTGTGCGTCCTGGTTATAAACAGCCACTAATCAGTTCCTGTGACATCACAGCCTTGTTTCATGATGCTTTGTGGGATCATGGCTGGTGTTTTCCTTAGCGTAACTGCAATTAAGAGTCTCTCCATACAGTTTTGATGGGATCTTTGTTTCGTTGGCATCAACGTAACATTTTTTATTTCTTTTTCTAGGCATAAAAGTCCTGTCTTTTCCAGTGGAATGGTGGAATTTCATTTCTTTTTGCTGCAGCCCATAACCGGGTGCCTGACTGCTGTTTGCAGCTGACCGGCGCTTTTCATTCCAAACACAAAATGTACTCCAGGAAAAGAAATGAAATGAATCAAATGGTTTTATTAGATAGCTTTGTGAATTCCAATACAAATACTTCTTACAAATCATCTGTGTGCGTACATATATATTTAATATATTGTACTGTAGATTTTTCTTTGCAATCTTTGGCACAATTTTTATTCTTCCTGCAGCCTCACAGAAGCTGATATTCAATATCAAGGACTTTGACAAATGCAGGACTCTAACTATTCAGTCACTTTTTCCTCTATATGTAATGAAAAATATAGGTTCCTTTGCTCCTGATGGAAATTGGCTGAGATAAATTTTCAAGTCTGCACTGAGAAGTTATAAAACAGAAAGGGCAGGATGCTGCTCTGGTCATGGGCTCTGTCCCACACTCAGCTGCCAAAGCAGTTGTGCTGGACTGCTTTAAATAGCATAGCCTTGACAGATACATGCAGAGCAACACAGAGATGTGATATATCGAAGTTAGCTGTAATTTTGCAAGAACAGACAGCAGTTACACCCTCACAGCAATGTGGATGCAGTGGCACCCACAGCTGGGCACAGAGCGGGCTGTGCCGCCTGCAGTGATGGCCCCCAGCTGTGGTGGTGGTGGCCGAGTGGCAGGAATTGCCATGGGCTGAGGCCTAAATGATCGAAAGTGACACACTTTGCAGTGAGAATTCTGCATGTGTTTGGTGAACGAGTGTTTTAATTTAAACAAAATGTTTTTCAGCTTTAGAACTAGGGTCTGTGCTGAGCTAAAATGTTAGCCCTGGCAAGGTGCACTGCTTCTCTTCCAACAGGCATGTTTGACTGGTGACTCTTTTCATGGAAAGGAAAAAGTAAGTACACTTGATCCTTCCGTCCTTGTTAGTAAATATTGTTAAACCATTGAGATTTCACCTGCTATGGTGACATCTCTTTGAGTTTAAGCATTTTCCATCACTTTGAACCAATTCTAAATGGTTTAAGAAGTATTCTTTGTGCTTGGCTCAGCCTAGTAAAATAGAAAACAAAAAAATCAAATCTAAAGAGCACTGAACACTATTTATTGAGGTTTTTGGAGGTCCCTTTAAACAGAGAATCTCAGGGGAGTTAAGAGGGAGACACTGGGGGTCGGAATCTCTCGCAGGAAAAGCCGAAAAGCAACACGGTGGGGATCCAGCTGCAGGATCTTTAAATGCAGTGAAACTGGAAGTCACATTCAGACTGCACAGAGCAGCAACAAAGCCAGCCACTTTAGCTGTTTTTAGCTGCCAGGGGGCAAAAGAAAAAAAAAGTGTAAACCTGGCAGCAAAGGAAGACCAGGCTACAACCACCACCACCGTGCATGGATGTGGGAATCCAAAAAGAGGTGCCCCAGCAAGTTGAGGCTGTGCAGGTGACAGGCTGCAGGGAATGCAACAGTCTCTCACTTTTCACCAGTGTGAGAAGGTAGATTATCCCATGGGCCCAGAGGGGATGCACCCGCCAGTGCTACAGGAAACAGCAGAAGTCATTGCTAGGTCTCTCTCCATCATCTTTTCTAAGTCATGGCGACCAGGAGAGGTGCCTGGGACTGGAGGATAGCAAATGTCACTCCAGTCTTCAAAAAGGGTAAGAAGGAGGACCCAGGTAACTCTAAACCAGTCAGCCTCACCTCCATCCCAGGAAAGGTGATAGAACAATTTCTCCTTGATGCTGTCTCTAGACACATCAAGGACAAGAGGGTCATTAGGGACAGTCAGCAAGGCTTCACCAAATGGAACTCATGCTTGACCAAATTGATAGCCTTTTATGAGGGCATAACCCGGTGGGTAGATGATAGCAAAGCAGTGGATGTGGTCTATCTTGACTTCAGTAAAGGATGTGACACGGTTTCCTACAGCATCCCTGCAGCCAAACTGAGGCAGTGTGGTCTAGATGATCCAGTAGTGAGGTGGATGGTAAACTGACTGCAGGGTAGAAGCCCGAGAGTGGTGGTCAATGGGACAGAGTCTAGTTGGTGGCGTTCCCCAAGGGTCAGTACTGCGACCAGTCCTATTCAATCTATTCATTAATTACTTGGATGAGGGATTAGAGAGCACTGTCAGCAAGTTTGCTGAGGACACAAAGCTGGGAGGTGTGGCCAACAAGACAGCAGATTGTGCTGCCATTCAGTGAGACCTTGACAGGCTGGAGAGCTGGGCAGTGTTAAATTGAATGAACTATAAAGGGCAAGCGTAGAGTCTTGCATCTGGTTAAGAACAATCCCAGGTACCAGTATAGCTTGGGGACTGACCTGTTGGAGAGCAGTGTAGGAGAAAGGGACCTGAGGGTCCTGGTGGACTCAGTATGACCGTGAGCCAGCAATGTGCCCTTGTGGTCAAGTAGGCCAACAGCATCCTGGGGTGGATCAGAAGAGGAGTGGTTAGCAGATCAAGATAGGTTCTTCTCCCCCTCTACTCTGCACTGGTGAGATGAGATCTGGAGTATCATCCAGATCCACTTTCACAGGTCTCCACTGGTCTTTGTTTCTGGTAGAACACATGCAGTGGTCCTTCCGGTCTTTGCTTTTTTGTAATGTCTTCAGAGATATTTTGCCTTCCCACACCTCCCACTCTGTGGTGGGACACATGCCCAGCACCATCTCTAGAAGGTCCTAGAAAGTTCTAGAAAGTCTTTCAGTCAACCTTGGGTTCCAGGTGCATGAGATGAGGACCTGGGGTCATGCACTCTGGGGGAATAGGGTGTGCACTTGGTTGCCCTGGAAGTGGCATGCTGGTGTTGCACGGCACCTGTTCTGCTAGCCATGTTGAGGCAGACAGAGACCCCTTACAAAGACCCACCTCCAACTCTCTACAACGTCCCTTCAGGTAGATGTAAAGAGTCATAAGGTCTCCCTTGCTATTATTGATTCTCTGACAGGTAAACAAATTAAAAAAAACCCAAACAATTAAAATCCAAACAAAACCACTCAAAGAACAAACCCAACCAAACACAACCCCCCAAAGAAACAAACCAACCCTCTTACAGAAAGGGATCAAACCGGCAGAGTTTCAGTGTATTTTTGCACAGTCAACAAGTTACTGTTCTATAGAGCTTTACTGATGGGTTTGGGTAGAAACCTGAAAATAGGCTCAGCCTCATACAGACAAAACTCTGTGTAAGCAGAGGCTGCTGTGCCAGCAGTACTGTTGGAGGAAGATGACCTCATCAGAAAGCCTTCAAGGAAAAAATCCTGCTTTGTGCTCCTTGAAACATAATCCATGGATTACATCCCCTCAATGATGCAGGGGAGAGCTATTTTAAACATAATTTTCTTACTAAAAATGTACTCAACCTGTGTTTTCTATACAGAAATAGTATTCTTTGCCTGTTTGCTAAGACCGAGTTTCCTGACAGGGAATAGGCTCCTGTAAGAAAAACTTAACAGCACCTAGAAATCAAGTTTGCCTTAAGCTGAAATCTGTCATGTAACTGCTTACTGTGAGTTCTGTTTGCCTCTTTCTTCCTCTGCTGCAGCATGCCTACACATCACATGGCAGAAATGGAGCTTTCTGATATTTATTAATACTTCTAAGTGATAAACAGAAGTCACCTATTGGAAACCATAATCACTACTTACATAAAGCTCATCTCCACCACAAAGATGGATTTGAAGCACCAAAGAGAGGGTTTTGTACTGCGGCTGTGCTGATGCTGAAGGCATCAGTTAAATTAGAATCCTTTGATATGTTAATTATTTATTGTTGTAAATTATGCATCTTCTAAAATCAAAGAGACACATAACCTATAATTTATTATTCATTTAGCATGAAAACTTGTCTTGATACACCAGTTTCTCTGTTAGGTGTGCGCAGTTCTGATTCAAAGGAGACCCTTTTAATATGGGCTACAGTCAACATGTAAGAGGGTCAGGTTTTTCTGAAAATGATCTCTAAGACTCAGTTTAACCCATACAACTTCTTTAATGAGCTTAGAAGTTCCCTGAGCGGTGTTCAGTTGGGGATTCATCAGAGATAGGCTGAAAGTGATTCTAGTTTGTCTGTCTGTTGGTAGAAGGTTGCTACCTGAAAGTAGATTTTATTGCAAGAACCGTGAAGAGCAGCTGCTCTGATTTCATATATGACAAATTTTACAAATCTTTATTCCTTTTTACTCTGAGGAGGAGGCAGTGGAATTCTTGGACTGCATCTGACTGTTTGAATTTGTTTTATTCTGTTTCAAAATTTCAAACAAAATTATGGCTCTTTTACCCAGACAAACCAAAACAACAGATCTGCACTGCACGATGAGAAACTGTGGAGACTTGTATAGCTGTAGGAAAACTAAAAGCCTTTTCAGCCCCAAATTTCATACCCTTCTCCTTCCCACTGTGCATTCTGCTGCTTTTGCAACATGATGTGAAGTAAATGTCAAGTCTTTTTTGGTAAGACCTTGGAATTTCTTAGGGACTACTGTTTTGTTCCAGAAGGAAAGTGGGTTAGGAAGATGTTTGGTTTGGCTTTGACTGAAGGAAGAGGGAATTGTTTGGTATATGTGATTCTCATGTAAAGAATATCCATCAAACACACCGCAAAGTCTTGGAGCCAGCAGAGGAACTGGAGAAGTGCTATTGACTAATTTGTATGTTCTTATTTCTAAGCATAGAATCATTAAGGTTTGACATAGAAAAAAGTGCTATACTGGAAAATATTTTAGGAGACTGAGTTTTACTGCGAATGAGGAAGCATGATCAGAAATACAGTAGGACACGGGTCATGACTGTTCTTTCGTTCGTTCAGAAGAGTTGCCTTGATTGTCTCAGGATACTAAATGCATGACTGTATTTCAGACTTATTCTAGCGTTTCAAACCAGTATTATTCAATTGTTAAGTATTATTTTTATTAATAATTATTAAACATACCAATTTAATTATACCAGAGGTAAAATCTTCATAGAAAAGAGTAAGAATTGTGTGGAAGAACTGGTTTTCAGCAAGGATGTGACACTCTCCTTTGATCAGGCTATTAGACCTTTCCTCCTTTGTGAAGAATAGGGCTGAAGGACAAATGCCAAATCCACTATTGGCAACACACGTGACCTGATTCTTAAGAGTAAATTGGAGTGAAGTTTGTGAGATGAGGAAAAAGAGAATGCTTAAGCAGCTGAATTTATTTTCTCTGCTCTTGTTCTGGGCAAAACCAGCAGCAAAATGGCCATTCATCTTCTAGGGTACCTGTGGCGAGTTCTTGCATAGGGGAGGAAGGTCCTCTATGCTAAGCAAGCCAGGCTCATGTAGAACTTGTGAATAAACATGAAAATATTTGCTATTTCCACTGAGAATGGAAAACTCAGCCTGTTTGCCAGATTAAGAAAAGAAGAAATACAAGGTGAGAGCAGTGCAGTTATTGTAACGTATCCTATATTTCCTTGTAGTTTTGCCTCTAAGATGAATACATGTTTTTTTTTTCCCTCTCCTTCTACCATGAAACGCTTTAAAGCTTCTTGTGTGCATATTGGAATTGCAACCTGATTTTCTTGAAGAGAAAAACGATCCAAAATAAGAAAAGAGTTTTTCAATAGTTCTTGCAAACTCAGCAGGGAGCTGAGGTCTGTCAGCTCCGTTCTGCATGTGAAATGGTTCGAATAGCTTCAGAGTACAGCTAATGTTTCTCAGGCTTCCTCAAGGAAAGGTCAGTGCAAACTGCAAGAAGCTGTAGGCACTAAGTCACAATAATAGAAAAAAGTCTATTCTTGCCCCTGTTTGGCTGTGTTAACAAGCTCAGCTCTTCGGTGCTTCTAATGGTCAGTGTTCAAGGAAGAATACAGTCAGTCTTCTGTAGATTTCATGAAAGCCTTTGTATCCACAGATATAAGCGCTGTATGTGTGTACATGGGAATGTTCTGTTATGGTTTTATGCTCTTTTGTTTCAAATAGCAATCACTTTTTTCCCCTCTCCCTTAGGCAAGTTTTGCTTTCTGCTAGTTGACCTTAGAAATTAATATTTATTTTATTTTGAGCCTAAAAAAATTTCTTCTTTACTGTCCTTCACTGTAAATAATGAATCAATACATGTGAGATAGTCCCGTTAATTACTAAGGCAACTGTTGAAGATGGGCACATAGTCCCCTTTTTTTGTTGCTGTTGAACTCATGTATCTCTGAATACAACTCTGTACAAAGAAATCCCTGCCATCAAATCATTTTTCCTATCATTTTGTATAATAAAAGATACTAATCTTACCTCATCATCTAGGTCTATGTTCTCTGTAGTATAAATCTTTATAATGTTAAACCTTAATATTTATTACATGTTCCATCTCGCTGCAGATATTCCTATTAATGCTTCACTTAGCAAGGCAAAAATGGTATTCTGTTCTTTATGGTGCTAGAAAAGATTGAAAAAACTCTTTGTCCACAAATCACAAGAAAGCATAACTTATCTATTACAGAGCAAGAAGATTAAATACAGGGCCATAAACTCCTTGCAATCATGGTGACTGAATAAAGGCTTCTTCTGATTGCTTTAATAAATCCTTTAAGTATGCTTTCCATCTCACAGTGATTCCTGACAAAGCTGTAGGCTGTTGTGCATCTGCCTACATCTAAAGTTCCAGTGATTAATATTTTATATGACTTATCATTGCACTTGTGTCACTGGTTCAGAGAAGGCTGGTCTGCCATTTCTTAGTGCTTCTTAATGCTGTGCTTAGCAGAAAAAGAAAAGGGTACATATGTCATTTTAGAAGTAGCCTCTCGTTTCTTTTCATAGGAGATATAAAAACTAATAATGTTTGCGAATGATTGATGAGGTGATTGTATTTCACAGATTTCTGAGACCTTGGTCCATTAGCAAAATCATTTTGAGGTCTTGTCTTAGATTTCTGTATGAGATGACAGGATGAATTTTTTTTTCTGCTGAGATCCTGGTGTATATGTCTGTAAAATAGTCCCATTTGTGGCAGTGAACCAAGTGGTTTGGGTTGAAGATGTTTTCAAAATAAAGTAATATACATGAAAGCAGGAGATGCTACTAAATAGTGTAATGCCACACAAATAGAGAAGAAACCAATGTTTGAAAACTGCAAATGTATCTGGGTACAGAGCTGAATTGGGTTCAATAGTTCAGTGAGAGTACTACCTAGCTATCTTCACTTGATGATGCCATTAGATCTACTGATGCTTGCTCTGAGCACATGCAGCTAACAGATCTATGGAACTACATGTGAAATCAAAGGCAACTTACTGCCACTCACCTATAAGACAAGAGTTCTTACTTTCGCCTGTCATTATTTGTCTGAGCAGGACACAGTTTCCAGAAGACATCTGATCTGAGATTTCATCACCTTTAAAAAAGATGATGATGCATCTGGTAATTAGAGCTAGAACAGGCCCTGTATGTTTTCACTGCCTTACAGACATTCTCTTGCAGAGTGATGGCATTAGTTTTGGGTCTGTGTTTTATGGCCTTTCTTGCTAAAATGTGAGCTGGTTTCCTCACTGCATGTCTATATGTTGATGTGTTTGTCCAGAATGTGTTTATTCCCTTCTCTCAGAGCATGCATTGCAAATATTCAAAATTCAGATGAACAAGCTATTAGCTTCATATACTTTCTGTATCCTCAGAAAGGAGTTATTAATATATCAAAAGCAGATGGAGAATTGTCTGTTTTAATGTGGCCATGTTTTTAATCCAACTGAGATATCATTTAGATGAACAAGAGTACTCACCGAAACACTATCCTCACAACCTTGAATTTGTATTTCCTTCCTGCAAAAAATTAGAGGGTATATGCTGTACTCTAAAGAGATTTTGGTGAATATAAAACTGTGGAGATGAAACTTTCTGAATTTCATAATGCAATGCATCTCTAAAGAGAAATATATTGTTTCTGCTATCTTCAAGTATGCACAGAACTTGCTTAATTAAGCTACTTTGAGTAATTTCTGTTTCTCGAAAGCTTATGTATTAGTTTCTTTAGCTAATTTTGATTGTGCTTTGATAAGCAAATACAGAAAGGCCGAAGCAACCCAAACTAAGTTTTCCAGCTTTGTAAAAATAGTGTAATAGACACATTTCAGGAGAAATTATATACATTAAATGGAACTCTGTGACTATGTCCAGGATAAGATTTTCTCCTTGACATTCTTATCAAAAGAGCCACTCCTACATGGGGCTGACTGACAATGCTGCTGCTACTAACAATAGAATCCACACCATGTTCCTCTTTGTCCATTGTTATCTCATTGTAGAACTCTTAGTCCTTGAGGTCCTGTAACCACAGTTCTTGACTTGAGCAGGAAAACACTGGAGATCTGTGCCTATGCTGGAAAGGTTTGAAACCATGATTTCACAGACAGACTGGTTTAGGTTGGAAGGGATGTCAGAGATCATCCACTTCCAAGCCTCTGCCATGAGCAGGGACACTTCTCACCAGACCAGGTTGTCCAGAGCTCCATCCAACTTGGCCTTGAACACTTCCAGGGATGGAGCAGCCACAACCTCATTGGGCAGCCTGTTCCAGTGTCTCAGCACCCTCATAGGAGGTATTTCTGCCTCAGATCTCACCTAACTTTCCCCTCTTTTATCTTGAGGCCATCCCCCTTGTCCTAGCACTAGTTGCCCCTTCTAAAAAGTCCCTCTCCAGCTCTTTTGTAGCTCCTGGAAGCTGCTCTAAGGTCCCCTTGGAGCATTTGCTTCTCCAGGATGATTAGCCCCAACACGGGGCAGAGGTGCTCTGGGATCATCCCTCTGATCATCCCTGTGGCCCTCTGATCATCCCTGTGGCCTCCTCTGGAAATTTTCCTCTGGAAATTTCTGTTCTGCTTTTGTTGACCCAGAACCCCCTCACAACAGAGACTTTAGCAGCTTTTCCTAGATATTGTTGACATAAAAAAAAAGAGCTTTTCCAGCTTTTTTGGTTTTTTTATTGAAAAATTTCATAATGGGGAAATTGCTTGGGGGAATCCCACACCCACCCTAGGGATCTGACACCTGTGTCTGAGGGTTCGTCATCAACCTTGGCGTGCCAAAAGTTCCAAATGCAGAAATCAACAGAAAGAAGCGGAGTGAGCCCAATGTGTCAGCATATCTGCTTTGGCTTCTAGAAGTTGTCCTCCTACTCTGCTTGATATATAACCATAGGCAGGGAATTAGGACAGCTATTCCGGTATCTACTCTGAACTATTTATTTCTATCTGAAAGAAAATAATTGGGGCAAGGAAAGGGATCAATAGCTTCATCTTCTAAAGAATAATGGCCAAAAAAAAAGAGAGTAGGTGGGCATGTGAAAAATCTGCAGGACATGTTTCCTCCTGTTGGAGCCATTATTTTTATGATGCTGTCTAGTTTGATATATGGAAGCTGAAGAGGTTTTACCTTTGGTGATTGACTCCATCAAACTAAGGGAGCAGTAAAAAGAAAGGGAAATACTTATTTTTCTGAATATTAGCAAAATCCTTACTATGCAGAAAGTAATGGAAAGGGAAGAGCAGCCACAGCTGTTCCGTGGCTAAAGGACCTCTGACAGTCAGAGTAGTTAATGTCACCAAACTATTTTCATGGTAGTACATGAAATGGTCCATAGAGTCACAGGCTGGAAAGAACCTCAGACATCATCTACCCCAACCCCCTGCCATGGGCAGTGACACCTCTCAACCAGATGTGGTTGCTCAAGGCCTCATCCAACCTGGCCTTGAAAACCTCCAGGGAGGAGACATCCACAGCCTTTCCAGGCAATCAGTTCCAGAGTCTCTCCACCCTTATACTGAAGATCTTCTTCCTAGGATCTAGTCTGAACCTCCGCCAGATTAAAACCATTTCTCCTTGTTCTATCCCTGCATACTCACATGGCAAGTCTCTGGTACTGGTGTATTTTCATATGTATGGTGCACATGTGAGCAGGGAAAGGACAACATACTAGGTCAGAGAACTCCTAACATAATCTACTCTGAGACTGACTGGGAGATGGGGATGGGGAATGTTGCGGTGAGCTTAGAAACAAACACCTTTGGCAAATTTAAGATGGAAGTTTTGTCCGAGAGAAGCTAGAATAGAACATTGTTTTAGTAATGGGATAATATAGGCTTTCAGTTATCCTTTTAAAAGAGAAAGAACAGGGAAAGCAATCACTAATGGAATGTCTGAATTCAGAAAAAACATTGCAACCATTGATTGTTACATCAGTCTACTGAAGCGCCTTGGGTATACTTTCTGTCTTCTGTACCAGAGGAAGTGACAATATGTCAGTCTTGTCCGGTCACAGCTGAACCACATCTCAGCTCCTTAATGTGCATCAGAATGTCTTCTTTTATCTGGATGTAATTTTGCAGCATCTCAGGCAAAGATTCGCATAAAACCAACTACTGTTTATTCTTCTATAAATATATGTTGTCATCTGACTATGTATGTGTCATTCATTCTGATTTAGCCCATCTTGTGGTCATTCTCCTTTCATTTGGTTTTATATTCCTTCTCTTTTTTTTTTCCAATAATTTAATCTTCATTCCAAATGACAAACCTGTAGCAAAAGAGATTTCTAAGGAGAATAATTCCACCCATCTTTTTAATGAGAAATGTTGGTAAAACAAACCTTTTCATTATCTCTGGAGGTCAAGCTCTCCTCAGAGAAACTGAAGACAATGAGTACCTCTCTCAGCCCCAGTGTGGCAGTCCTGTTACTGGACAGCTGCACTGACCAAGCTATGTTTCATTAGTTAGTTTTCCTTCTCTTGGGTAAATCTGAGTCTAGAGCATCCTTTCTGTTTGTATGGTTTTTGGTTAAAAAACCTAACATTAAAAGGATTTTGTGGTTCTGCTTACTTGAGAAGTTTATCTATGATCATATATGACAGGAATTACCGGGAAATTAAGAGCATACTGTTGTTTACTATGTGGTAGAACTCGGGCTTGCTAGCCACACAACCTTACATTAGCAGTAGTGTGCTCTAACGAGTTATTTTAGGACCAGGAAATACCTCACAGTGTGCACTGAGAGAAATCTCCCTGCACGTACTCTGTCCTCCCTACCTCAGCCTCGCTCCTTAACACAGTGATTTGAAATTGGTTTGCGTCTGGTTTCTACTGTGTGTCTAGTGAAGAAGGTACCTGTCAAGCAAAAACAACAGCAGACAACTTATATCTCTAAAGTTATAAATACAAGTGAAAAAACCATTTTGATTTGGTGTTGCTACCCTTCCTGAAATAAACTCTTGTCTGAAGATTCAACACACAAGAGATGCAGAATGGAGCTTTAAGGAGAATAGTTTTGTTAGTAGTCTGACTGTAATATAACCATGAACTGTTTTCACCTGAGAACTGATCTCAGATTATATATAATTGAAATTTTATGTTGCCTCGGAAATAAAGGTATCAGAAAGTAATAGTGAAGTTAATATGATTAAGAAAGGTGTTTGCCAACAGCAATGAATAATCCATCTGAACATACTGCTTTTTGTTTAAATCTGTATGAACAAATATTTAAACAAATCTTAGCTGGACCAGGATTTATTTGTTGGTAAGAACTGAAGAATGAGAATATCGAGAGGAAAGTGACCTCAGGGTAGTCTTGTATCAAGCATTCAGCAGAGCTGTATCAGAGTCCTCAGCTCTCATTCCACGAGGAATGAAGACATCACTGCTTTAGAACTAGGCTACCTAGAGAACTAATGACAGATTGGCTGCCGCAGGGTAACCAAGGGAGGGCATCTGTGCCTTCAGCTGCCACCACTATATCCACCCATGAGGACACCACTGAACTGAACCACTTGGGCAGTTCAGAGTGTTGGCTCCTCCTCCCTGTGTTTTGTCCCCAGGTTTCCCTATGTCAGTGGCAGCACTCTAGTGGGGAAGCCAGACTTTACACAAACCTGCTAAAGCTGAAGACACAGTAGGTGTCCTGCTCAGCTGCTACAGGAAGTCTGTTTTGAAAGATTCTTTTATGACATAAAATGGTGCTATTTGTAAATTTTAAAAGACAAAACAACCTTTATTCATTTTTAATTTGTGAGGTTACTCACATTTAATGTATGCAATATTGATAAAATGTAACTCAATCTCAGTGTATTAATGGCTATACAATAGCTGGTTCTTTTCAGTTATTTTTTACGTAGAATCATGGAAACATCAAGGCTGGAAAAAACCTTCAATATCATCAAGTCCGACTGCCCACCCAACAATCCCGAACCACTAAACCATCTCCCAAAACAACATACCTACTCCAGTCCACTTGCACTAGAGTAAAACATGTTTCCTTTGATCTTTAAAAAACCCCATATAATATACTGTATTGGTAGCTAATCTACCATTTTCACAAATGAATTCAACAGTTAGTTCATTATCTAGGCCTCTACAAATATTGACTCCCGTTCGCCATTCCTCTGTAATGGCTTGTGGGGAGCTGGAACAGAAACTCAAACTAATGCAGACATTTTTCAGATTCATAAAATGATTAAAGTTGATTGAAAAGGACTCATTAAAATTGAAAACATCAGGACCATTAGAAAGCCATTAAACCATATCAGTCCTTTGGTTTATTTTACAATAACCTTATCTGGTCACTGTTTTAAAGTCCCAGAGTCCCACCTTTTGTCTGTAATTACTGCCAGCACACCCCACCGTGCTCAGGACAACATGTGCAGAGTGCATCTATCCTTTGCAAGTCATCTTCTAGGTTAATTCTTCAGCCTTTGCAGATCCTGCTGCTGCAGTCACTTTGGCCATGTGTTTCAGTTCACACATGAATAGATCAACTGAAATCTGCACAACTCGTTGCCTACTTGAAGGCTAATGTTCAAGGTATCAGGACCTATTCAAGCAACCCACATTGAATTACCCAGTTTTCCTAATGGATCACATTTAATTCCAAGTGCTTTGATTACACATGACATCAGAATTTTAAGCAGTGTTTTCTGAAAAAGCCAGCATTGAGATGCTTTGAAGTACACTTGAGCTTCTACAAAACCCACTTTTTCTTTAACCCAACATAGCAATGGAAATCCCAGGCCATAGGGAATGAAAGAAACCTTTATCATGGTTCTCATTTGATCCTGGCTCTTGTTACTTAGTGGCTCGTACATGTGATTAACTTTAAATATAGCTGCTGTCCCGTGGAGTTCATTGAAGCTATTCATGTCCTTAATAAGCAAGTATGTTTATACGTCTTATGTGCAGAGCTAGGCTTTTCAAAAGGGCTTTTCATCTTCACGAAAAGACTCTTAATTTCCGCAAAGAAGAATTACAAAAAATAAAACCTTGTCTCCTTTTCTCAAAGGAGACTACTCTTGCTTTTGAAAAAAATGATGAAAATTAGTGAAAATTTATTATTTTGAAAAGTCTATGCTCAAATAACTGAGGGAGCTGTCAGACATGCCAAGAGGAATAAACCTGACCTGTCTGCTTTTGTCAACTTTTTTCTGGTGAATACCAGTTTTAAATTATAGGAAGGAAAGAAAAAATCAGAAAAATAAGGAAAAGTGAGAAGTGTTTCTCAAAATATTCTATTGAAGAAAACCCAAACTCATGAAAACTTAAATTACATGTTAGCTTAAACACTAAAAAGTCATAAATAAACTCATATGTTTCCAAGAGTATCTCTAGTTTGCCTCCAGGGTTTCTCCACGGTGTTGAGTTTCTTGTTAGTTTAACGTAATATATGTTAAACTAACATGTTCTGGGAGCATCTTCGTGGATGAACGAGGCAGGGGACTACTTTGTTGTTTGTGTATTGGCTCTGCTTCTGTAGATTATGGCTGGTTGTAAAAGGGCAAATTGACGTTCAACCTTATCTTCTCCAAAAGATCAAGGTTTGTAAGAAGCAATCATTAATTTGTTGGTTATCAGACATTTGAAAAATTCCTTCATTTTTCTTAAGAAGATGCTTAAACCTGTCAGTAGGTGTCTAATCCTTTCACTATTAAGATATTTAAAACATAACTCCTCCATGCGATGCTGTGTCACTGCTTTCCTTTCACACGAGCGAGTTTTCATTCCATCAACATTAAGACTATTGTTTGGACACCATTTCTTAAATCCGTTGCTTTGTGACTGTGTTAAAGCATCCAAATTGATCAGTCACACTTAAAGCAACTCATTATTTTGAATTATACATTATCGTATGGACTGAGCTTTACATTCTAAACATTTTCCTGTAAACTCTTCAGACAACTACTGTCAAGAAAGAGAGAGTGAACTTGATGATGTTTTAAATGAAGGAATGCAATGCAAGCTTGGCACTTGTCTAATGTGATTGAAGGGAGAGATAATGCTTCTCAGAAAAGTGTGGAGAGCTGGACTATCCAGCAAACAGCTCTTAATTGCCATTTCCTGTCTGTCTCTAGATGTCTATTCCTAAGAGGATGTTTGGAAATCAAAAGGCTCTAACTCCAGCATTCAATAGCAGAAGGAAGTCTTCTCAGTTTTGAAAGGGAATGTGCCTGAGGAGCTGTGTGTGGGGAACACTCAGCACAAGGTCTGCAGGTTTGCTTCTCTGGTTCTGTAATGAAACTGAATAGAAAGATACTCTCCTGTGCACTTCATACACCATGATCCACAGGACACAGGGTGTAATTTCTGGGTGCTTCTCTAACATGGGAGAAAACCTCTAGTCTGCTGGAAAAGCTCGATGAAGTAAGGTTGGAGGCTTGTTGTTCATGATAGGCTGGAGAAGAGATCACCCATGTGAAGCAGTGTGGGATAGCTCACATCTGACACGTGGGGACTGTTCCAGGTGCCTTATCAAACCCAAAGCTGGTCCTGGCAGTTGTCTGTGCTATTTGCTTTACTTTCTGTAAAACAGTGAAGCACACCATTGCTTTTTCTTCCTGGTGTTACCTCTTGTGCATAAATGTGCTCTTGTTTTCCTGTAGGACCTGTAAAGCTACTGCGAGCAATGAGCTAGGAAAGTAATGGCCACAGGTAACATCTTAAAACCAAAGGTAGCTGGTAATCAACAGCTACCAAGGAATCACAAAGAATTCTTTTGTCCCGCATCACTACAGTGAGAATTCATGTCATGCTCCTGACGAGGCTGTCATTTCATTGTGACGTGCTTCTGGCTGGAGCTCTGGATGAAACACGATTCATTAGAATATTGGCTATAATGCCACTTCTTTCACATACTCGTACTTTCCAGCTACAGAATAACCACACATGGTAGTTCATGTCCCAATGAACAAAAAGCCATCCGCTGATTTGACTTGTGTTCGTGTAACAACACAAATTCTATTCTAGATGTCATTGTCCTCACAACTGTGCTGCTTGGGATAGGAATGGCCTGAGGCTAAACGCATGTTCAGTAAAAGCGATTCTCAGACATACAAATCTGAGATTTGCAGTAGAAGAAATTAAACCAGAATGCAAGAGAGGACTGCAAAGCTGAACCTGCTCAAATTTGTCCTTTTATAAAGCCACTGCTGTTTTAAAATCTGGGGGTGAGTGAGTAAGAAACCTTTACATGGGGACACCCTGGTAACATCCACACTATGTGTGTCAAAGGTAAAAAAGACAGGTAACTGTATAAAAATTAAACTTAATACAGATTGAATGCAGTAGAAAGAAAGATGATTACATAAAGAAAACCTGGTTGGCTTTCTCTCAGGTCATGACCAAAGACCCTTCTTGATTTTTTTGCATAGCTCTCTGTGCAAAGAGCAATAAGCAAATTCTGAGCTTCAGTTTAGGACAGTTTGCATCTGTCCAGAGCTACTGAGATTTCAGCTGGCAAACTGCCTGGTTTTCCTATGGATTTTATTTATAACACGTCAGAATAATCCGTAGTCTTTTGTCAGTTAGTATTACAGCACGATGTTAGATTTTAGTTTTGAAGTTGGAGAAGAAAGCTACCTTCACATGACTACAAAGGAATTGAGCTATCCTTCTCCTTTCTGCAGAATAGCCCTGGCTCTCATCATTAATGGTGTTTGTTATAATAAATTAGAGAGAAAGAGAGAGATCAAAGAGTATCTTTGCACTGGGCATGTTAGTTGTACATTTGACTGATAAGGCTAATGGATTATTTTTTTTATTGCAAGGCTGTCACACAAAAAATGCATGTGCTTTGTAACAACTGATATTAAGCACCTCTTCTGCCCTTCGTGGGAATTAAAGTAGCTGATTTTCCTGTGCCTAGCACAGTGCAAGACGAGCGAGTTAAAAGATGTATTTCATGCTAACTCGTGTCAGTGTATTGGAGGAGTAGATGCAGGATCATAAATGGCACAATCACAAAGGTGAGGCCCTAATTCACATCCTAGTTCTCTTTCAGCTTATTTTTCCACTGCCAAGAAGCATGAAAGTTATTGAGTTATACTACATTCTCCTCATGCTGGTCTCCTATCAAACAGAATATCAGTGGAACACCTCCATGCAGCTCTCTACATGAAATTGTCCTTTTGTACGTCTCATAATCAGCTGCAATGTGACCAAGCATCTGGTGGTGACAAGCAGACGTCTTTGATTTATTGGCTAGTATCACTGCTTGTTAGTGGATGGTTGAGCAGGAGACTAAAAGAGCATAAAATCAGAGAGAATAAATTATGAAGGCACTGAACTGTAACATTACAAACCCCTTCTTGTCACAGCTGTGATGTCTCCCAGGAAATGGGGATGAGGGAGACATTCCCTCTTCAAAAACAGGGGCCATTCTCTTTTGATTGTGAATAAAATAAAAATTACCCAAACCAGTCCAAATCCACCAATCTTGCCTAAAGGGGGTAGTATTTTCTCCTGCTGAAGCAGTCTCTAGGAAAACATTGCATCTGCCTGGAAATTGAGTAGCTTAGCACCTAACTCAGGAGTTTGTGGGATCTAAAGGGTGCCGGGGACAAGAGGGATACCTCTGCTGCCAGTGGAGGTCTATGGCTCCCTTTAAGTCGCATCCAAGAATTAGATCAGAACCCGCACTACAAAACTGAAATGTAAAAGTCTACTTCTCTCTTCCAGCATTAGCAGTCTGGCTAAGCAAGAATGTGTGCTGTGCAGAATGGCTTCCCATACCTTGTCCAGCTAATGCAGGGATAGGAGGGGAATTAGATTTCCAGTCTGTGGTGTTCCCTGACATGCTGATAACAGACATTCAGGTCAGCTCTACATTGCAGAGATAATTTGTGGACGTCGCAGGAGGATTTTAATGGGGTAGGTGTGTAAACACATGCCAAAATAACTCTCAGCTCTTAGGATCTGCAGCAATCTTAAATGTATTGGCCATTTTTGATCCCCCTTTTAGGCAGTGAGTACCTACCAGATTAAAGAATGGGACAGAACAGATTGTTTCTGACAGTCCCTCAGGACAGAACTGCAATAGATCTCAACTATTGTTTCTAACAATTAGTTTGAACTATAGAACAAGGATAAATGTGACTGCTGATGATGTCAAATAAACATTATGCATGTGTTCATTCCATAAATCACACTGAAATATGAAAGGAAGAAGGTGCTCACTGTTTCACTCCTGCACAGGGATGGGATGTTGGTCTGGCTAGTGGCAACAAGCTGTGCAATGATTCAGTAAGAAGCCAGATAAGAGTTTCAACACCTTTAAGCAGTAAACATGGTCATTAACACATGTAATTGAAAATTATGTGTTAAAATATTTATGTAAATATTTTTGTCCTCAAGTGATGTACAAGTGAGGAAGTAAGAAAGTGTGTGTGCGGTTCTAGCGACGAGTGAAATTTTACTATTTCAATTCAAATCCAGTGGGAATTGTTGCCAATTTCCCTTTACCTAGTCACTGTTAGATAAGCTCTGGCCATAATGAGGAGATTTTCTTTGTACTTTTAATGAGCAGCACCGGTAGCTGCTTATGACTTACTGAGAAGTAAAAGGAAACTTTTAAGGGTGCCCATTGGAACTATTTTGCTGCTGTGGTTGTGTGAGGGTATTAGCCTTGAGCAGACTCTGAGAAGTGCAGAAAGAGGCAGCACAATTAAAAAGGTAAGGACGAGGGGAGTAGTAACTCTTAGCGAAGGGAGAGAGGAGTGCAGGCTAATGACAGGAGCGCCTCAGGCGGAAGGAAGCCAATATGGTCCTACATAGCAGTTCCATCAGAATGCCCTAATACCGCTTGTTCAGAGATTTAAGTTTACAAAGGGAAAAGCTAGAAATTCTCCAAAGAAAGGGCTTGTTTTTTTGGGTAACAATTGACTAATATGCTAGAGTAAAGTCTTCATAACAGTCATAGTGAACAGCATAGTCTGAAGAGATTTATATATATAACATCACCGATTATAAACTTTATCTTATACTAAGAGAACTGAAGACTCCGTACGAGGCAGTAGCACAGGGTGAAGTCATGTTGTGTAGTGTTTCAGTGTATTTCTTTGCAAAGTCCCTTTTAATTTTATATTCTTTATTCAAGTGAGAGCTGTTCTGCCTAATGGATTTGAATGTACTGAATAGATTTGAAAAGATTTCCTTCATGTTCACTTTATTTCTGAAACAGCTTAGCCTGTTACTGCTTGGAAGCTACAAAATGAAACAAAGAGGGAAATTTCCATAAAATATGCATGCAATTTTTAATCATCAGTTCCAAAAACCTCTCCTTTAAATAAGAATCAGCGATCAAATCCTCATATTTCCAGTACGAAGCAAAGCGTGACTCCCTGAGACACGATTGCTGTTGTTTGTTAGACGGTGGCTGTGTCAGTCAGAACATTTCTGATAAATGTTAAAAAGCCTCAAATACACACAGTATAGATAGATAGACTAGATAGAAAATGGTCTATTAAAAGAAAGAAATAGAAATAAACACCAGCCAAAACAAGTGCCTTGTTTACAGTGTTGAAAAATTCAGCTTGTCAGATTTGTCACAGGTACTGCTACCTTACAGAACAGACTTTGCTTAAAGTGTTTCTTCTTTTAACAGCAAAAATAAGGAGGGAAAAGCCTAGAAATAATTTGGATATAGGAATAAGAAAATACCTAAGAGGTGAGACTAATTTCCAAACTGTTCTGCTTCAAAACTAAGGTTGGCCATTCACTTAAGAGTATGGAGCTGTTATGGATTTAGTGAAATCATGTTTGCTCATGGTATTCCTGCATCAAACTCTCTCCCAGCATATAAGGAGTTAACTCGTGTCCACTTCGCGGGCGTTTGCTTTTCCCTCTGGGCCGCAGCAGCTGCTGCTCACTGCTGGGGGGCAGACGTGGCTGCTGCAGGAGACAGGCTGAGCAGGTGGAGTAGGCCAGACAAATTTTGGGGTCCTTACTTGGGGACAAGGCATTCCTTTGCCCCTTTTCTTGGTCCCCCTCCCTGTCTGTGTGTCTTGGGAGTCTGGTTTCAGTCTCGTTTTGGCCCATAGCACACTGCAGCCTGTCTGTCCCCCTGTGGCTCTTTGTCCCTCTTCTGCTTCACACACCCCCTCCCCTACTTCCTTTTCCCTTTCCCTTATCTCATCTTCCTTACCTCTTATCATCATCCTTGCCTGCAATTTCGGACCGTAGTGTGGCCTATTTATTCAATTGGATCGTGTTGAAGAGTCTGCTCTGAGCTGGCTGAATGCCTGAGGTGAGCACGGGCTGTGAGCCTAGGCCCAGTACTCCAGCTCAGTGCCTTTGGGGTTGGGCTGTAGATACCCAATTCACACACAAGCTTAAACTTTAGTGGAGTCAGCAGTAAACAAGATGTGTTTGTTCTACCAACGAGCAGATGAAAAACTCATAAAATTCTTGGCTGAGTTAATTTCTAGTCAGAACAAGAATTAGCTAAACTAACTTTTTTATTGAATTATTTGTAGGTGGCCTCAGAAAATGGTGTATATTTCCTCATGCCAGGTAGGTGAAGTCTCGGTTTTTGCTTTGTGAGTGTTTTTTAGGGAAAGTCACTGCAGTTGTAGCTCTGCTTTCCAGGTGAGGTGTACATGTCTGTTCTTGTTTCATATCTAACTGTTTTTGGAAGAGACGTCTTAACAACTGTATGGTCAGCTCTCAAAGTTCCTACTTTTAGACATGTCTGTAAGTCACTCTTAGTACTGATACCATGTTCTATTTTTTTTTTTTGTTTATTATTTTCAAAAATCATTAATTAAAAACCTCAGAATGCTGGTAGCTGAGATGCTTTTCCAACAGGCGATTCAAAGCAGGAATTCTCTACAGGATGCTGTGAACTGTTCTCTGAAGTGGTCTGTCCCCACCAAACTGCACAGGGTGTCATTGCCCATACTTGCTCTCCTCTGACATGCTACCTCAGTGCACAGCACTGGCAATGCTGAATGTCTGTTATACAACAGTTTGTTCTCCACGGTTGCTTAAAGTGAATGAAACACCCTACCGAATTTGCATCAAAGAAGTTTATGCTGATGTCCCACGGAAGTGTCAGTAATTATGGCTTTGGAGAAAGTACTTAGACTCTGGTTGTCCCAGTTTGCCAGCATAACCTCAATTGCATCTGCTTCAAGCAGTGGCAAGCTCTCCCCTGAAGACCTGGTTCATAGCATTCATTAGCAGTTTAACATCCATCTCTTGTACCTAGGAGGTGAATCAAATCTCTAGAAACTGAAGACCTACACCTAAGGGGAAAAGTATTTCTGTGCTGCCAAGCCACTCACTGTACACAGGTTTCCCAGAGAGACTGTACAGTAGGATTGCAGCTTGCTTGTACAATCAAAGAAAAGGCTCCAAACCATGAGAAAAAAGTCACAGTCAGATACTAGTCACTCTTGAGCATCTTCGCAATTAAAACATTACTACTGCAAAGTCCTGGAGGCTTAGGAATAGACATTCCTGGTATACTCAAGCGAATGCAAGTGTAGCCATGTGCAGCCAGGTGTGGTGAATCTGTCAGAGTTAACAGCAGGAACTTTGATAAGAGTTCTCTATCACTAAACCTGTTTGATAGGTCAAGGTCTCTGAATTGTTATTAGAAGTGGCATCCAGGAGGGCTGCTCACTTCAGGGTCTGTCAGATTCCTCCCCTACCCCTAGGGATTTATTATATTGTAGCTTTTCTAGGACATGTTGGAGCTAAAACTGTAGTCAACAGCTTTTGAGCACAGGGTTGATTTTATTTTATCCTCTCAATGATCCAATGACTTAGTTTAAGAATTAAGAGTCAGTGTATGTCCACTGTGTATTGGAGTACACTGAGGTGACTGTCATTAACAGCAATTAGTAAGAGTGAATATTGCTCTTCTATGAGAAGAGAGGCCTTTCCCCAAGAGAAGCAGATCAACAGAAGGGGGGAGGGCAGGAAAGCTCAAATGAACTACATAAAGTAATTAATTTCGTCAGGAAATGACGCTTTTATTAAGTTATTTCTGTATAACTCTATTTGGAAGAGGGAAGAACTGCTGGTTTTGATTTGCTCCTCACTAAAAGAGTGTGCTAGTATCACCTTGTCATTGATAGTAAGTAGAGACTGGAAGTAGGCACCAGAACACACAGTTCTCACATCTGAAGTTTCACAACCCCACAATTGCAGAGAAGTTTAAGGATATTCTCATTTTAAGACTGGAAGACAGAGAAAGAGTCCAAAAGCAATGGTGGTGAGATTGCTGAGATGACACCTGAGAGACAAATTCCCTTCCTGAGAGCAGGGACAGTAGCCTAGTCATATTAACAGTTTGAAGACAGAGCATGTAGCTTTTCATACTGTTTTCTCAGTTGTCACAGCAGAGTGAGGAGTGTTTGCACTGTACCTACAGGATGACTCTATGGAGACATTCATGCAGTTGTACAAAAATTAAGATAAATGTTTTGTACTTTTCTTGTAATCACTCTGCTTCACAGTTTCAACCAAACTGCAGAGTACTGCCAACTGCTGAAAGAAGTAAACGGGTATGTGGACAGTTTTAGTCTTGTGAACTTCCATCAGGTGTGGGGTGCGTCCATGCACACAGCCCTGTAACATGAGATGAAATTTCTAGTTCTCAGTGAGCAAGGAACTTGTTTATTGGCTCACTGGGGTACCAAGTCATATTGCCACTTGGGGAACAAACACAAGCATGAGAGTTTGAATTCAGTTGACACTCCTTTTACCTGCAGATAACCTCTGCATACCAATTCCTGTGTGTCTTGCACTCAGAAAATAAGTGAAGAACCCGCCTAAGAAGGCATAAACAAACACAATTGGTGTATTTTGTAAGAGCTGAGTTCTAAGTCCTGCCAATGCACTAATATCCTCAGCTTAAAGGCTTTCAGTCATATTTCCTTCCATTGATAAACTTCCAATGCTGAGGGGGGAAAGCATGAATGGAATAGGATCAAATTTTCCTTTTCAAATCTTACTTTAATGGAAACACCATTTGTAACTCTGGCTATCTGCCCATCTAAGCCAGAGTTTCTAGCAATTCTCCAGCAATTGTTTGTTTTTTAAAATGTGTTCCTTTTTTAAAAATTCCTCTCAGTTTGACCTGCCTGACTACAACTGCTTCAGCCGTGGGTCTGTATCCTGTGCGCTGTCTCACGAGACGTGTGGGAGGCTGCCTGGGGGTGACTGTCTGTGTAGGGATTTGGTTTATTCCTGTTAGGGCAGCATGGTAAAGGCACTCTCAGGCTGAGATGGTCCCTACATCAAATTAAGCCTATGACAGGATAGAGATGTTGTCCAACCAGATCAAAGGTTTGCTGTCGACCTTCTTTGCCCACGGCAAGCTCTTATGACACAAAGAAATTCTAGATGAAAGCATTTATTCAGCTGCTTAGCTCAGGCTTCGTTAAATCCACAGTTCCTCATCCTAACTAGTGCAACCTTTCTGTCATACTGCAAGAGGTAAAAGTTGTATTTCAGCACTGCTATGGACAATACAGATGGGTCAGGCTTTGTCTGACCGTGGCAGCCTGTCACGGAGAGGCTGTGATCCAGCAGCTGGGCATTCAGGTGGGCTTTGGTTCATCTTGCTTGGTTCTGGTGTAGATTAGAGAGAGTTAGTTTGATAATAAGAGTGACTCATGAGAAAATGTGAATCACTGTCTTTATCCTCTGTGTTTTCACTCTAGAAACATGAAATCATCACTCTCTCTGTACATTAATCTCAACATAGTTTGGCCATAATATAGTAAATGGTAAAAAGTGCCGACTAAGCTGCTTGCTGATGTGACTAAGCTTTTTCCAAAACCATGTTTAAATTTTGGTTTTGTGTGTCTCCATCACACTGTATACAATGCAGTGTGTACTCCCTTCTGCAGCCACTGAGCTTACCTCAAGACTAACTAACCCCGAGATTCTGTGACTTCCCCGTGCCACACATCAAGGCCTCTCGTATGGAACAATCCATCCTCTTTCCTGAAACCTTCTTCAAGTCCAGACTTTGTTCAGCTTTTCTTTTTTATGGAATCACTCCGAGCCCAATGCATGATCAAAGCACACATCCAGACTCTGAAATATTCTCTATTCCTTTACTTTTGTCATTCTTTCCATTTTGGTGGCCTTAGGTATAGGTCCTTCCACTTCAGTGTCTGTGCCCAGTTCAGTGTCTGGCTTTCTCTCCATATTTATTAGCTCTGCCCAGGACTGGAACTGTAAAAGCTAAAAAATTATAGGAGAAACTACATTTTGTCAGAGCCATAAACCGAAACCAGTGAGATATATTTTGTCAGTTTTATTTTTCATTGAGATTAAAATGTTTTGTGAAGGTGGCTTAATTTCTGTGATGATTCCATGGAAAGGGAAAAGCTTTTAGCCACAGTCCTGCCTAGTTATAAGCCAAGTCTTCTGCTCTCTGCGCAGATCTTCAGTATCTTATTAAGCTGGACGATGGAAAAGCCAGTAGTCCATGTCCTTAGCCCTTCTTGAGCCAATGAAACATGGATATCAGAGGCTTGGCAGGGATTCCTGCCATGACACTGGTGGTGCAGGGTGCTGTAACTGCTGCAGTGCTGGAGTGATACTTTCTGGATCCGCACTACTCCCTGCACGGGAACTGTGAAAGGGACCAGCAACTTCTGGGCTGCAAGGTCCTACTGTCAGGGCAACTTGGTAGACTGGAAGGAACCTTCATATTCATTGTGTTGTTGTGCATCCAGAGCAAAATATTGCAAATCTCATTGCTGAAATGTTTTGTTTGCATTTTATCCTATTTTCAGTCTGAAAAATATTTTTGAAAACAAAATGTCTAATAGAACTAAAACGGTTTCTTTTTTTGAAATAGCTGAGGCGTCCCTGTGGTGATTATAGCAATAAATGTGAATATTGTCCTTTGGTTTGCTCTTACACAAATATAAAAGGTTTTAGAACTGGAGTTGGAAGGTACGTGCTGTATCGATAAAATATAAAAACACTAGGTGAGCCCTTCAGAATGTGATCTGAATTCAGGCATTTATTTTTTCCAGATTTTTTCAGGACATTAAACCTCCCCATCAAGAGAGTATTTGGGCAATGTGCAAAAATTACATGGTTTTTCCTGTGTTTCTTCCCCATTGAGGTGGTTAGGATAGTGGTTCATAACAGTCTTACCAGACAGTTGCCAGCTGCACCTGAAAAATACATTTTGAATCTACTTAAAACGTATAGTATGGGTAATGTGCAGTGGCTAGAGAATCTTCAGCTTTATTTAATCACTTCACTTTGCATTTGAAAAGTAATTCATCATGGAAAGTCAGTGGGGTATAGAGACCACTAATTGCAGCAAAATATCAAGGACAGTTTTCCTCTGTCTTAATTAAACATTAATGAGTAAAGTTATTTGCAAATGCCTGCTGCAGGAATGGACTTGGCTATCCAAGTTTTGTAAATACTGGCACCGTCAAAATAAAACACCTTAATTGATTTATACAGACATGGTTTAAAAAGAATGCACCTGCAGTGACATTGCTCGGGCTTTTTATAGAGTACTTTCCTGATGAATTATGTATAAAGAAACTTGGCCTAACCCATCTTAATTACACAAGTGATTGTTTCCAAACTAATCAATTTTGTAAGTGAAGTAAGTTCTCTCCACTGTCATCCTTAACTACTTCAACATGGAAACAGATTAAGAAATGCAGCTTTTGACAACAGTTTCTACTGTATCTATCAGTGGACTGCCATCCTGAAAATGACCGATGAGCTCTGCAGAATGCTACCTCTAACTTCAAGTTGTCTGTGTGGTAATGAGGAGTTTAAGTAAGAAAGTAATAAGGAAGGCTGTGAAAAATCCAGTATTGGTACCTAATTTTTAGTCCCTAGCCATGGGGCATACCGAGCAAATAAATATAACACAGAATGAAGAGGCCAGATTGCTTAGTATTAAGAGGCTGTTGGAATTTAAATGCTCTCTAGCACAGATTCAGTATTTCAGAAAGATGCTAATAAAACAATAAATGGTTCAAATCAGTTAATTTTCTCTTCTCCTCTAAGAGGATATCCCCATTTCCTGAATATTTTATGTTGAAGTAATTATATATATACACACACACATATATATATAAATTAATCATGATCAATTCTTACAACAAAAGCAAACAAAAAAGCCATAAGAAAGAGAAAAATAATCCTTAAGTTCTGCTTCAGGACAGCTCTAAAATCTATGCAGTCTTTTTATGAGAATGAATCTCTTTCCTGTATCAGACATATATTGCCGTTACATACCCCTTAATATTGATGAAATGTTTTCTGTGTACATCCAACATTCGCTGCATCCATCCCATGTAGTTCAGTTCTTAAACATTCCAATTATACTTTGAAGTCTTCCCTAATTTTGAAGAAAAAATCCTATCATCATGATTGACGAAGTGTTTGAGAGAACAATTCTCAGAGTGATTTTCAGTGGCTCACTGTCAGATTAGAAAAACGTGCCAGGTACAGTTCCAGAGACAGCAGTGGCACCACTGAACATTTCCATTAGACACGAACAGTGGAATTAAGAGTGACTACATTGCATTCACATGTGACAACAAATGTATACTAGAATTCAGAATCATTTTGAGATGCTTCGAAACAACTCCCCCAAAGTCTTCAAAATTCATAATTAGAAATATCGTGTCCTACACCCAAGCATGCTGAATCAGCCTCACAAGTGATTGTGGTAGAGGAACGGGCCAAGGACGGGGGTCTATAATAAAGTATATGGGGCCAATAATGACATTAGCCGATGAAGGTGGCTCAGTGTCAATTTTTAGTGCTATAGGAGGATGTATTAACAGGAAACTATCTGAAAGAAAAGCCACAAACCAAACCGTATGATAGCCTTAGCAGTCTTGTTGCTGGTAAAGCCTGATATCAGACTTTTTAAAGAAGGGTGTAGACTACAGCAAGAGTCAGGAAGCAGCAGTGTTAGGAAATGTAACTGGAAATGAGACACTAAGAAACTGGACTTGTTTTATTGGGTTTACACTTAGTGGAGACTTCAGGTGCATAA
Source organism: Rhinopomastus cyanomelas (assembly GCA_013400115.1). NCBI lineage: Eukaryota > Metazoa > Chordata > Aves > Bucerotiformes > Rhinopomastidae > Rhinopomastus > Rhinopomastus cyanomelas. The sequence goes on along the minus strand of VXBP01006387.1, from coordinate 243,185 downwards.
TAGGATGATATGAAAGCAAAGGCATAACAGCTTCTCTGTGACTATGGTCAAATGTGAAAAGAAATAGTAACTGAAAAAAATGGGAAGAGACATCTGGATCCTTAAAGGTATTAAAATAGATTTCCTGTACATGATTTATGGTCACTATCAGTACAGATTGGTTAAGAACTGGTTAGATAGTACCAGATCTTAATAGTGGCAACTGGTCTTTCAGAATATCCCTTGCTGCCTTGTTTCCTGTCAGTTCTCCTAAAGAGTGCATTTGCAGAGGACAGTGTCCCTCTGAGAACTTGGGCTTTTTTAAATGTCTGCAGAAGAACCCACATTCACTTTGGTGTAGTATTGATCACGTAGTTCAGAATTATTTGGAGATCCTTTTGTTGGAAATACCTGCATGAGTTCAATATGTGCAGCAACACCTCACACTTTGGTCTACAGCAAATTGGTGAGCAGGATGAAATGTGGAGAATTAGCCTTAGTGACAAAGATTCGTACAATTGAGAGAAGAAGCTGCTCACTGCTGGTTTTACTCTGTTTTAAGTAAGAGAGAGTGAGAACTACCATTATGAAAACATTGATGTACATCGTAATTTGCCCAGATGGCCCTGAATCCAAATGGCATCCTGGCTTGTATCATGAATAGTGTGGCCAGCAGGACTAGAGACATAATTCTCCCTTTGTACTGGACACTGGTGAGGCCTCGCCTCAAGTACTCGGGGCAGTTCTGGGCCCCTCACTTCAAGAAAGAGATTGAGGGGCTGGAGTGGGTCCAGAGGAGCGATGAGGCTGGGGAAGTGATGGAGGGAAGGGCTTGTCAGTCGAGGCTGAGGGAGCTGTGGGTGTTTAGCCTGGAGCAGAAGACACTCATGGGGGACCACCTCCCTCTCTACAATTACGTGGAGATTGTAGTCAGGTAGGGGTCAGGCTCTTCTCCCATGCAACTAATTACAGGACAACAGGGCAGGGCCTGAGGCTGCCAGGGGAGGGTTAGGCTGGATATTAGGAAACCTTTCCTCATGGAAAGAGTGATCAGGGCAGTGGCTGAGTCCCCATCCCTGGAAGTGTTTAAGGACAGACTGGCTGTGGTCCTTAGAGCCCTGGTCTGGCTGATCTGGTGATGCTAGGTTGTAGGCTGGCCTGGATCAGCTCAGAGGGCTTTTCCAGCCTCAATCCTTCTGTGATTCTGTGTATGTTTTGGGGTTTGTTACGGTGCCTCTACCCTGTTTTATGCACTTGGATTCTAATAAAAACATCTATACTTCTGTCACATTCCTTGTAGATTGCAATTATTGCCATTGCCTGTAATTTATTAGGGACCTTACTTTTTTGTTTTCAGCAGCAAGAGTAAAGACTCCTACTCTTGTATCACTGGTACAGCACATACCACTTTCACACAATAATAGTGTCTTGTGTGTCACACTGAAAGTTTTGTCTTTAATTAAAATAGTACAATGACCCAAGTCTCTTAATTGGCTATTTCCACAGGCAAGATCCTCTTACAGTCCTTTGGGGTCTGGGCTTTCTCATAGTTTGTCTGGGCATGGCCCAGGGAATTGGTTAACATGTTACGATAAAAGTACTCAAGTGGTGAAGGTTTGCTGGAATGTTTGTGCAGACTGTGCTGAAGCAAAGCCAGCCACCATTTATGGGCAATGTGGCAGGTTTTCTTTTCCTGTTTTGCTTAGTGTCTCACTTGATTATTACAAAATAGGAGAACTTGGTGTAATGATGTAGATGTGAGCACCATCACTGTCTGTGGCTGCTCTTGGTGTGGACAGACATGCACGGCTCCAATCAGGAAACACTTCATCAGCCTGTACTTTGTCATGGGCTGGAATCACTTGCTGCACTTACTTCATGTGAATAAGTGGAAGAGAATCTACAGCTGCAGTCCTATGCTTTTAACAAACATTTAGGTGCCTCTTCTGTTACAAATAAATATATTTGTGTATCGGATTCGGTGGGAAGAAAGCTCTGCTCATGTTTGGGTAGGGAGGGGGAAAGGCACGTCCCATAGGGATTCTGTACACTTAGAGCATTCAGGGCTAGGCTGGGGAAAGGTGGCATAGAATCACAGAATGTTAGGGGTCAGAAGAGACCTCTAGAGATCCTCTAGTCCCCTACCAGACCGGAATCACCTAGGACAGGTCAAACAGGCACATCCAGGTGGGTTTTGAAAGTCTCTGGAGAAGGAGACTCCACAATCTCTCTGGGCAAACTGTTCCAGGGTTCCATCACCCTCACAGTAAAGAAGTTTCTCCTCACGTGGAGGTGGAACCTTCTGTGTTCAAGTTTATGCCTGTATTCCTTGTGCTATTACTATGCTCCACAGAGAAGAAACTGTCCCCTTCCAGTTGAGACTCACCCTTCGGATATTTACAGACATTAGTAAGATCCCTCTCAGCCTTCTCTTCTCAAGACTAAACAGCCCCTGTTCTTCAAGTCTTTCTTCGTAGTGGCATGAAAGTAATTTTCTCTCCTCTCAAATTTTATATCTGAAAAGCCATTCTGAGATGGAGAAACACAAATGGTATCTTCTACTCTTATTGTATGGCCATACTGCTCAGCTGCTCAGCACACTGTAAGCAGCAGCTGCTCGAGGTTGGTGTCAAACTGCGAGAGACTTGCACAGAATAGGCTGGCTTCCCTCAGTGCTGAGTCTTTGAGACAGAACGTTATGAGCAAATTTTAACTTTTATCTCACTGGGTGACTTTTACTTTGTACTGTGCTCTTCCCCTTGACCACTGGAGTCCACAGAAACAGCTCAAAACTTTGCTCCCTAGTAATTAGCAATTAACTCAATTGAAAAGAATGTTCCTTACAGCATCCCTGTGAGGTGAGGTGACAGAGATTGCTGCTCCCTCTCACTTCAGCCTCATCTTCCAGTCTGTCTGTAGTGGTAGCATTGGCTTCCTTCCAGCTTTGTGCTTTTTTTTGGGTTTTTTTTGTTTTTATAAAATACATTAATCTGCTGTCTGTAGTGGTAGCATTGGCTTCCTTCCAGCTTTGTGCTTTTTTTTGGGTTTTTTTTGTTTTTATAAAATACATTAATCTGCTGTATGTATGCAGCTCCTTCCCTATGCATGCCTGTTGTGTTGCTAATGAGTAGCACATAGTCCATCCCAGCTTTATTGCCTCCGTACACACCTCCTCCTCTGTCATTCTCTGGTAGATTGCTGTGACCTTAACTGCTTCATGGATATGGAAGCAGATGGATAACAGTGATCACAGAATCTTATGGTTCGATAAGTCTTGGCATTGGCAATAACTCCAGAGAGTGTGATCTAACTGTTGTAGGTAGGAAATCACATGTGCTTCATCAGCATGTTGTCAGTATTGTACATCTTCTGTGGAACTGCCATCAAACGTGCAGTAGTTGCAGAAAATAGAATAATGGGTATCTGATGGAAAATGAGTAGTCAGATTGCCTCCATGTGCAGCTAATGGAAGTAAAATCCAATATTCATCTTCAGGAAGTACAAAAAGAAGGACAAAGTCTTTGCAGGCTGGAGTTCCTTTTCCTGTCCTCTGCCCCCGTTTGCAACAATTAAAACATCTCATAGAACAGAAAAATTTCTAATCCACAGTTCTTGTTTACTCAGGCTGTTGTTGTAGACACTGTTTAGTGTTTCTGCACCAGTACAAAGCCTTCAGTTACCCACTGCACACACATTTACCTGCTCCATTTTGGGGTGACAGCTTTGCCATGTTTCAAATTTCTTCCTCCATACAAAATGCTGAAAAGTCTTTCCATCCTCATAGATTTTTTCCAGGCTGCCATAGCTCAGGATTGTTTGTTTTTTCAGTATTTATACTGAGATTCCTTCAAGCTTTTCCTCTGTGGACAGAAGTTAACAGGAATAACTGAAATTAGAAATCCCCCTTTAAATTCTGTTGTGCATCTACATGTTAATGAATTAGAAATCTTCAGCTGCACTGTATTGTAAAACATACAAGCACTGTAACTGACAGCATCCTTGCTTACCACTACTACAGCATTTTTAAATGACAGTAGATATGGTTGCATACAAGAACAGGTAATAATTAAATGAGTAATTAAACAAGAATTAGTGCTCCTGACCATTTATGCTGCATTTCACAACATTTAAATCAAGAAGTGGATGGCAGCAGAAACAATCAGTTTTTAAAAGCTGTTGAAGGATGATTTCTTGTTTCTTGTTCTTGTGGTGATGTTTACCCGTCTGAAGGCAGCTTCCCAGGCATTACCTACTCCTTTAGACCATAGAATCATGGAATCACAGAAGGGTCTGGGTTGGAAAGGACCTTAAGATCATCTAGTTCCAACCCCCTGCAGTGAGCAGAGACACCATCATGTCTTTTGAGATGCTGCCTCTCTCTATATTGGTTGATGTTGCAGTTTGAAAATTACCAGAATTTTCAGATTTATAGATTTGTACTTTCATGACAAAATTATGTTGCTTTAAGAGGAACCCTTCCCAGTGACCTGTCCTGGGCGAGGTTACACTATAGAATTATCCCAGGTACCTGCCCTTGAGGGGTGGGCTGGGTGAGAAGATAAAAGGGGCAAATGATCTTAGCCCTGCCTCTTTTTACTGAGGGCTTCTAACCCAGCATGGGACTGCTGCCCCATGCTCATCCCTCTCACACACTTCCAGCGTGGTGGCGGGAGGAAAGACGGGCCTGCTGCAGCCCAGCCTAGACCCCAGCCCTGGCCTGGAGCCCGGCTCCAGCCTTGGCACTTCCCGGACCCCAGGCCCACTCCTCCACAGGGAGGGATGCAGTGGCTCTTCATGGCCCCAACCCCAGCTCAGCAGTGGCAGCGCTGGCTTCAATCCAGCCCAGTCCAGAGCTGGCCCTGTGGACCGGAGAAACAAGAAACAACTTAGAAATAGATGATGCGGTAAAGACTGAGGTACTCAAAGCCTACTTTGCCTCAGTCTTTAGCAGTGGAACTAGGTGTTCCCTGGACAACAGGCCTTGTGAGCTGGGAGACAGAGAGGAAGAGCAGATGAGGCCATCACAGTTGGAAAGGAAGTGGTCAGCGACCTGCTACACCACTTAGACATAAACAAGTCTATGGGGCTGGATGGGTTGCACCCAAGAGTCCTGAAAGAGTTGGCACATGTGCTTGCCAAGCCACTTTCCTTTATTTACTCAAAATTCTGGCTAACTGGAGAGGTCCCAATGGACTGGAAGGTGGCAAATGTAACACCCATCTACAGGAAGGGCAGAAAGGAGGATCCAGGAAACTATAGACCTGTCAGTCTGGCCTCAGTGCCAGGGAAGGTCATGGAACACATCATCTCAAATGCCGTTGCACTTCACAGACAGGACAAGCAGGGTATAAGGCCTAGTCAACACGGGTTTATTAAAGGCAGATGCTGCATGATGAACCTGATCTCCTATAACAGGATGACCCAACTATTGGATGAGGGAAAGGCTGTGGATATTGTTTATCTGAATTTTCAAAAAGCCTTTGGCAGTGTTCCCCATGGAATTCTCTTTGATAAGCTGGCTACTCGTGGCTTGGATGAGCATACAGTCTGCTGGCTTTTAGTTCCAATTTCTGTTACGTGTGTTTACTTTATCTCTTTTCTCCCCCTCCACGGGTGGGAGGACAGAGATTTCCTTCTGCATTGTTGAACAGAATATAATTTGTGTGGGCTAAGCTGGTGCTAAACCGTGACATCCACATACAAACATTTTCCTCCTCCTTCTGGGGGATTTTTCCATGTGCCAGGAATACAGCATATAGTAGTGACTGTCTTACTTCAAGTTTTGGGTGGCCTTCACATCGTGCTTTTACTTATCCAGTATAATTATAGAATGGAGGAGCATGAGATAAAAACTTAATACAAAGTCAGAAATTGCTGCAGGCAGTTTATGTGAGGCCACAGAGTCAAAATGCGTAAACTCACATAGGTGGGATGCAAAAGAGCCAAAGCTGGCTCTTGTGGAAATATAACAACATGTACTTCAGTTGGAGAGCGGCTAATCAGAACTTGGAAGGTCTGGTTGAATGGATGGGCCCAAAAAGCGGTGGTTAATGGAGTTAAATCCAGCTGGTGGCCTGTCACAAGTGATGTGCCTCAGGGCTCGGTGTTGGGACCATCTCTGTTTAACATCTTTATTGTTGATCTGGATAAAGACCAGAGTGTATCATTAGTAAGTTTGCAGATGACACCAAGTTAGGTGGGAGTGTTCATCTGCCAAAGGGTAGGGGGGCTCTTCAGAAAGACTTAGAAAGATTGGAGCAATGGGCCAATGTTAACGGCATGAGCTTCAACAAGGCCAAGTGCCAGGTCCTGCACTTGGGCCACAACAACCCCATGCAATGCTACAAGCTTGGGGAGGTGTGGCTGGAGAGCTGTGTGGCAGATAGAGACCTGGGGATTCTAATAGACAGGAAGAAGATTATGTGCCAGCAGTGTGCCCGGGTGGCCAAGATGGCCAATGGCATCCTGGCTTGTATTAGAAATAGTGTGGCCAGCAGGAGTAGGGAGGTTATTGTTCCCCTGTATTCGGCACTGCTGAGGCCACATCTTGAGTGTTGTGTCCAGTTTTGGGCACCTCAATACAACAGAGATATGGAGGTGCTGGAGCAGGTGCAGAGGAGGGCAACAAAGCTGTTGAAGGGCCTGGGGAATAAATCTTATGAGGAAAGACTGAGAGAGCTGGGGCTCTTTAGTTTGTAGAAGAGGAGGCTGAGAGGAGACTTCATCACTCTCTACAACTACCTGAAGGATGTTGTGGAGAGGTTGGTGCTGGTCTCTTCTCACAATTAATGGTAGGACAAGAAGGAAGGGGTTCAAGTAACAACTGGGTAGGTTTAGACATGATATTAGGAAGAATTTTTCCAGAGAAGGTGTGGTCAAGCACTGGAATGGGCTTTGCAGGGAGGTAGTTGAGTCACCATCCCAGGATGTGTTTAAACATCATTTGGATGAGGTGTTGAGGGATCTGTTTCAGGGGTGAACTTGTAAGGTAGGTTAGATGGTTTGACTTGATGATCCCAGGGGTCTTTTCCGACCAGAGTGATTCTGTGTTTCTGTGATTCCTCACTAATCTGAAAGTAAGGTACAGAAGCAAACTTCTACTGCTAATCTTAATGTTGTCTGTTTTACATATAATTTGTATTTTCTTTTGATGTCAATATATAGTACGAATATTTTAAAATAACACCCAAATATGACATTCTGTCTTTGATTTAGAGGTCCACAGGTCTTTTAATAATCAAATAGAGCTGCTTTAACACCAAAATTAATAGAAGAATCCCCCCCCCCCCCCAGCATGTTTGAGGACAGTTAACATGCAGAAGTATAACTGTACTGGTTATAAAAGGTTCCATAAACTCACTTGTAACATAAAGAGTATGAGTCACAGAGCACTGTTCAAATTCTACATTTGCCCTATTTTTCACACCTATATTTGTTGTTTCATATTCTGTCATTGGGTGGTGATGTCAGTTTAATTGGCACGTGGAGCTGAGAACCATGGGCTGTAGCACTGTTTCTCAACTCACAGGCTGGAGATGCATTTGCATGTGTTCAGAGTCAACCATAGCTAGAAGCCAATACAGAAATGGCTCCAGGAAAATAATATTTTTCAGAATTAGCATTTTTGACTGTTTCGTTCTGGTCCTCAAGCTGTAGGACAGAGTGGCACACTGCTTGGTCAAGTATCTGTTACCATCTGTGGTTTTCCCTCCCCTGGCAGTGCAGGAAATGAAGGATCCTGTGGTTTAATTGGGAATTTACCTGTTGCAGGGTATGGTGCTGTGTTTCAAACCAAAGACTAGTCAAACACCAGGTGTTAGCAGGGTGTAAGAGAAGCTTAAGGATTATTTAAAATGTGTCCAGGAGGCAATTTGTAGTGTTTGTGGTGAAAGATGATGGTGACTTAGGCACTGGTTTAATGAATGTTGTCTCTGTGTTGCAACACACAGACAGTGTGAGAAAAGTGAGTAAGAAAAGTGAAAACAACCTAAGGAGATTATTTAGATCAATGAACCTGCTCAGCTGTTCTTCTGTAAGGATGTCCAAGGCTGTTAACAATTAAGTAGCAAGCACAGATAAAAGTACCTTCTAACAACAGTTAGAAAGTCTAATTAACTGGCAGAAAAACCCAAGATGGTGGTACCTCAATTATAGAGAAAAATTTACCCCAGTTGTTTGAGTGAATGGCTGCATGGCAGGTGTACACCTTTCACAGCAGGAGACACAGTGTCCATCAAGTTCAAGTCTTCAGTGCAGAAATCTACAACTGTATAGAATTAAAGAGAATTATTATTGTGTTTTGTCAGTACTTCAGACTTTACTGATAATATTTGTGTTGCACTGCTTGTTTAATTTCAGTTTCTTTTGCATGTGTGTTGTGTGGTGCTATCAAACCTGCTGTTACAATTCCATGAGAAAGAGCTGCATCTCACAGACAACTTCAGTTCAGAGGTGGGTTGTCTCTATGCCAAGCTGCCCAATCTGTTCTGCTGTGCCAATGCCCCCTCGAGACCCTTCTTGTAAGCACTAGTTTCTTGCATGACTGATGATACCATGAGAGAGGCTGAGGTGTGGGAACAGTACAGGGGTAGGAGAACGATCCCTTTATTGTCAGTAGTTAAAGGTGAAGATGCATTCATGTTGTTTATACAGGGCATCTGCTAAATGCAGCACTTGCTGCCAGGGCTGTAGCGCTGCTCTGAGCTACCCACAGTAACTCACACCCCTTTACACCTAAGTCTGTTGTACACTACAGATGTACCCCAGGATTGTTAGCACTTTTGTTTTATGTAGGAAAACGTTTAATGACAGAATGTGGCACCTCTGCTCTTGGTCCTGTTCTGATTCCCTAATTACATTGAGCTATTGCTGACTGACTGAAGACAGTGTGTTAAACGAAGTTCTTGTGCTCCTTTGAAAGCTCACGCTGGGCAACAGAGAAATGGATCTTCATGAATGTTAAAGTGATAAATGAATGTCGAGAGCATGCCTTTTTAACTTCCAGTTTAATAGGTTTCATATGGCCTCTAAACACCACAAAACTTAGAGAATCTAACCCAGCAGACAAATTACAATGGGCTGTGGAAAACTTAAGTGAATTTGGAATTTAAATCCTCATGTTTCTAATGTTAAACTTAGTTTGAAAATTAAGATTACACAATTGCTTTGCAATTTGCCTAATGTCCCAATTCAGATTTCCTTTTCTTGCAGTCAGTTTGAGCAGTTTCCATTATCTTGCAGTATCCAATGAATCAATCAGCATCTGACACAGCCTTGTGGGTCTGTAGCCATGTTCGCCCAAGGCAATGGGAATGAAATCAAAAGCTTCCTCTATGAGTAGGAGGTTATAACTCAACACAGTAAAAGAATCTTGTATTTGGCTGAATACAATAAAAATAGACCATGAATAAATTAGATAAGCTCTATTTTTTTGCTGGTTGTGAATTGGGATTTTTAAGTTTATGCAGGAATTTAATCTCTCTAGTCTTTTAGATTCTGATTTTTAAACATGCCTTTCATTCTGACCTGAAGGGATATTTGTCTCTTTCAGTTTTATAGCCTGAAGTTTATACTCCTAATTGAAATATAATAGATTCCCTCTGGTTATGATAGCTCCTTATTACAGTTGCTGTACACTATCTTTGTTCATTTCTGAGACTGAAAGGAAAATGATTTTTCATCATTCCTCACCATTTCCTCGTTTTGGAGGTAAATGTTGTGTGCCATCTAGGAACATTTCAGTGGATGCTGATAGCTTTTCATTGTGTTCATAAGCCATTTTGTACTCATTTAAATTCAAAATGATCAGTGACAGCTGCCTCTGACCAGAGTATCTTGCTAGATATCTGATTTGCCCTTCAGTATAGAAAGTGATGAAAGAATTATTCTGTGATCTAATTAAACAGGTGAAGGCATGGAGACTACAAGGATAAGATTCCAGGGAATTACTCTCCCAACATTTGTAGGAAACGCAAAAATTGTGAGAAGTTGCTGTATATTTGATTGAAGCACAAGTTGCCTTGTTAGAATAGAAACAGAGGGATCCTGCTAAACAGGGGAGTTAGCAGTTTAAAAGACAGCAACTGTTGCTTCATGCATCAGATCAGTCACTTGGCTTTGTTTCTCTAGTGTGCGAGACTGAAGAATGGGATATAGTACCCGGCAGGAAAAGCAGCAGTGGCTGTCCTGCAAATGACTGAATCCTGTCAAACACAACCTGGAGCTGTCAGGGCTCTTGACAACCACATTCGTGTCAGGGTGTCGCAGTGCACAGGCTGGAGAGGTGGGCAGTGTTGAATTGAATTGAATGAACTATAAAGGGCAAATGTAGAGTCTTGCATCGGTAAGAACGACCCCAGGTACCAGTATAGGTTGGGGACTGCCCTGTTGGAGAGCTGTGTAGGAGAAAGGGACCTGGAGTTCCTAGTGTACACCAGGATGACCATGAGCCAGCAATGTGCCCTTGTGGCCAAGAAGGCCAACAGCAGCCTGGGGTGGGTAGTTAGCATATTGAGAGAGGTTTTTCTCCCTCTCTGCTCTGCCCTTGGGAGATCTCATCTGGAATATTATGTCCAGTTCTAGGCCAAAAAGGACATGGAGCTTCTGGAGAGAGTCCAGTGCACAGCAACAAAGATTATGAAGGCAGTGGAACACCTCTCTTATGAGAAAAGGCTGAGGGAGTTGGGTCTCTTTAGCTTGGAGGAGACTGAGGGGTGACCTTGTTAATGTTTATACATATGTGAGGGTGGATGTCAGGAGGATGGAGCTAGGCTCTTCTCAGTGTCATCTAGTGATAGGACAAGGGGCAATGGGTGTAAGCTGGGACATAGGAGGTTCTATATAAATATCAGATTGAAGTTCTTCACAGTGAGAGTGATAGTGCACTGGAACAGGCTCCCCAGGGAGGTTGTGGAGTCTCCATCTCTGGAGACATTTAAAAGCCACCTGGATATGTTTCAGTGCAACTTGGTGATCCTGCTGTTGCAGGGGGATTGGACTAGATCTTTCAAAGTCCCTTCCAATCCCTCATGTTCTGTGATTCTGTGATTCTGTGATAATCAGACCCCAAACCAACAAAAGTGCTTTGCCAAAATCAATGGGAGCAGCCTCTACAGAAGTAGAACTTTCTGGTTTTCTGTTGATGCTGCGGAAGGGAGCTACTCACTGCACTCATTTTTAGGGAACACTTGCTGATGCCATTTTTCTCTGTACATTACCTTGGTTCCTGTCAGCCTACTCTTTGTTTCTCCTTGGGATAAAAAGAATGGCTCGTGAGGGAAACAATTTAGATTTTAAGCTCTTATTAATATTGAAAATTTGAATTTAAGAAATATATAGGAAAAAATAATTTATCAGCTATGGAATTCTTTATGTGTTTTTTTCCTTTAAAACATGGGCATGGCCCCCATTCCTGGAGCTATACAACGTGAGGCTGGACAAGGCTCTGGGCAACCTGATGTAGTTGAGTATGTCCCTGCTCTCTGCAAAGGGATTGGACTAGATGACCTTTGGACATTCCTTCCAAATCAATCTAAACCCCCTGGTGCAGCTTGAGGCCATTGCCTCTTTTTCTGTCATCAGTCCCTTGTGAGAAGAGACCTGCCCCCACTTCGCTATGTCATCCTTTCGGTTAGTTTTAGAGAGCGATGGGGCCTCTCCTCAGCCTCCTCTTTTGCAGGCTGGAGCCTCAGTTCCTTCAGCCTCTCCTCACAGACCTGTGCTCCAGACCCTTTGTATGATGGTTTTTGGAAAATATTTTAGAAATAAATAAATCCAAAGTTTTGATGGATTCTGTTTTAAAATACATAGCTTGTTAGCTGAGGGATAACAACAACATCAAAGTCATAATAAGCTGCCAAAAGTCAGGATGTAGTAGATATTAAGGGTTTTTACAGCTCACAGATGTAATGAGTGTGAATTTAACAAGTCAAGGCTGTTCACCATGTACTCAGAGCTAGCAGAGGATATATAGTGAGACTATCCTTTACTGAAATGCGTGATCCTCCTGAATAGCAAGGGTATTAACTTAACTAATGATCCTTTAAATGGGGATGTAAAGAATAATTTAAGCTACTTGCAACATGCAAAAGAGAGGCACCATTTGTTACTGCCAAGTTCACTGGCATGTGGAAATCAGAAAATCATTAGGCTTCATAGAAATAGTTTAATACAGCAGGGAAGAGAACACATTATTTAGAGCAGTTAAATGACAATTGATGCAACCGCTGGCAAAATGCAGAAAAATGAGTGTGATTTAGCAAATGATAAATACTGCACTTAAAACTTATGCATGCAAAAAATGAAAATCTTTCCTCATTAGACTGTACAACCAGCCTAGGAGACAAACTTTTCTGGAATGTAGCGCTCACCAACGCTAATTTTTATAACTTTATTTCAAACAGGCCTCGTTCTGTCTGTGTGAAGGAATGCCAGATATTGCACGAGGAGTACTGTACAGATTGCACCTCATCTATAGTTGCAGGAATACATTAAGAAAGGAAGTTTTCACACTAGTTTAACATTTACTATGAGCAGCCTGCAGGCTTGTTCTAGGTGATACCAGCTGGATCTGATGTGAGTTTTGCCAGTGAACAACCCAGCTCTCATCCTTGCGTTAACAACAATTATTTATAAATATCTGGAAGAGATTTTACAGTGAGTATAAATGTAATTTCAGTCTTCTTAGTGAGAGTAGTGTGTAGTGACATTAGGATAACTGAGAAGCAACTGGAGTCTGCTTCCCTAGAGCAAAGCTGTGTGTTCTCTATGTACTGCTCAGGGCAAACTGCAGCAACAAACGCCTTGTTCCACGCTGTGCGAGTGAAGCTGCATGAACATTTATGTTAGAAATTACATCAGTATGTACTCATCCTCCATGTATTTATCTTTCTAGAAATACAAGGGGAAAAACCAACCAACTCTCAAAATAGAGAAATGAACACAGCACTGCACACACACACACACGGGGCTGTGCATTTCTCATCAGAACTTGTCAAATGTGCTTTCCTGTGTCGCTGAAATTCCTTTCTAAGGCGAGTTGTAGTGTCAGCCTTGGTACCATGCCTATCTTCTTTGGAACCTCTAATGGACTTTGCTGTGTGATATTAGGACCATCTACTTCAACCTGCAAAAATGGGGTCAGAGTGGCAGTTTCTGCATTGCACTGGCCCGGTGCTCTCTCTCTGTTTTGTCTTTAGTGATAGAATGAAAAATTTTCTTCCAGGAAGAAATGAAAAGCTAATGGTTTAAGCATATTTGAGTACTTGCCTGGTCATCTGCAGATATTTGCATCTTGTAGAACTTTTCGGTACCTCTAGTAATGGGTGCAATGTGGCCATGGGTTTTTGTATGGCTGTCAGGTTTGCACACAAGAAGTGCCTATCCTACGTAAAACTTACGCTGTTTTACTGCACTAATATGAGATTATCAAACCCACACCATATTTGCCATTGCTAAAGGGTCCATTTTACATAAAGACTGTTTAAAGTGGAAGGTGTTTACACCAATACAGCACAATATTGTTCATTACTAAAAACTGACACATTTCTGGATATATACAGGCAAAATGTTCTAGGTTTGCTTTTCCTTATCTTTCTGCATGTATTTGCAATCTTAGACATTTTTGGAGAGAATAGTTTGAAATTTCTACTGTGGAAGTGTGTGAGCTCAATTTTTGCTCCCTACCCCAATCCCTACTTCTGTCCCACGTCATTTTTCAGAAGTACAATGAATAAATACCCTTTCAAACTGTGGGTTTGGCAAAAACAAGAGACCACAAAAAATCTGATTTTGAAGCTTTTATAGAAATCAAGGAAGAGCTAAATCAATACAAATAAGGGCTAAAGGTACATAGCTGTTTCCTTGATATTTTGAAGTATTTAAGGAACTATCATGAATCCAAAGCAGGTCATGTAAAATATCCAATACTCTTTACATCTGCAGAAAAGAACATGACTCACTCTAGCTAGATAATGTATTTAATGGATGGAATCAGGACAGAGTGAAAAATGGCCCTTGACCCATAGATATTTAATCCATACTTACTTGCTCTGCGATGGGCCACAGTTTTCAGTGTGTGTGTCAGTAAGATTCTTATTACGTTGTCTGCAGTTTTGGGGCTGTAATTGAGGTGCATGTCATCGTGTTCAGCCATCTGACTGCTCATCACAATTTGGACACTCTGGCTAAGAGCCTGTAAATCAGCTCATGCTGCAGATTGTTTCTAAACATGTAAGTAGCTCAGAGCTCAAGCAATTTAAAAAGTTAATGGCCTCATAGAGCATTTCTTTCAAAGATCCCTCTGTTAATGTGCAAATTGGTTGTGAGATCTTCTTTTTGTTATCTCCAAGTACTACCTGCCTTGGTTTTCTATTGTCATCGTCTGAGATTGGCAATATCTGGAAAAATGTCCCTTTGTACAGCGTGAATCATCTGTCTCTAATTTTTGGGGAAAATGATATGCAGGGGAAGAATGCAGTGTCCTGATTCAAAATGTCCTTATCAAAACGTTTGATCTGAGCAAGCAGAGCAATCTAGAAACAGAACACGTTTGTTCTGAGGCACAAGTGGTGAATATCAGAGAATAAAGAAGACAGGAAAAGATTCGGCCCTTTTTTAACAATCAAATCTACAGATGTAGAAATATTTTTTCATTACATGAGTACAGAGCGCCATTTACTTTGCAAGTCTCACTTTAAAAAGGCTGCAGTCTAAGGTGTTATGTGCATGTATATTCATCTGCAGAGACAAGTCTGTGCTTCTGAGTTTGTCAGGATGTTGCCTGCAGCTTTCATGTAAATTGGATCAGACCAAAATGAACTGAGAGTAGTGTCTGATTGTACTATGGCATAAATTTGCAAGAAACATCATTCAGGAATCATAATTCGATACTCATGTTTTCCTTTCTCCTTCTGCTATAAATGCTAGGGTTGATCATGGTGTTTACAGTGTAGGTGTCTGCCTGGCTTCCACTTCTTCCTCTCCTAAGCCCTCCCAAGGAATTTTGATTATGCTCTTACAAGTCTCCAGAAAAGAAATACCAGCCACGAGAACTGTGTGTGCCAGTGCAGGGTGAGAGGCTGCCTTTGAACCATCAACATCAGCTGCCCATGAAACACAGACCTTTCAGATGGTTCTTTCTGGGATAACAAGTGATCAAGCACTGTATTGAGAGAAAGATGGGTAAGTGGGGAAAAAAAAAAGCAGTCCGAAGAACAGGATCCTACAGCTTTGTCTTTTTTTTCTTCTGCTCTCTGAAGGCACTGTGTATCTTAGAAGCATTTTGCCCTAGAGTTTGAAAACAGAAACCAAATGATTTTATAATTATGGTGCATTTCATTTCATTGTAGTGTTTTTATAAAAATATCCCTGCCAGCAGCCTGGGTGCTCTATTCGTTCCTGTTTTTATAGAGAAATGAAGTTGGCAGTGCAGATTGTTTCTTCACAATGGAATAGTGTGAAAAGGCTTTAAAAGTCAGCACTAGCACAAACATTGCAATTAAAACAATATTTACTTTTAGATCGATCTTGCCTGTCAGATTCTATTCCTTTCTTCTTTATTTGATCCAATTTACTTTTTCAGCTGTCCAAGTCAAAGGAGGTAGAAAGTGGTTGCAGTGGTAGAGAAATCTGCCAAGTTTGTTTTAAAATGTTCCTGAATGGAGGATAATATATAGTCTAGATTATTGTGATCTGCTTTTGTAGTTTAGAATAAAAAGAATCTTGCAATATATTGCTTATAAAAGTTCATGGTTAAATTATATGAATGCTTCCCTCAATGAGGGTAAAAGTAGTAAACAGATGATGCAGGCTCAGTCAGAACGACAACTCATGGTCCCTTGTGTTTACACACAAACAGTCCTTGTCAACATATGAATTTCTCTTACATCCAGATGAAAACTTTTACTTTTCTTTATATTTTCTCTATTAACTCTCAAAAAACCATTTCTTTCTTTTTTTTTACTTCTTTTTTTCCTCATGCCTAAAACCAGTTGGGATTTCCCTGAGAAAAGTTGGTTTAGGCAGGGATAAAATTTATTTTAGTGAACTTTCTTCTGACATTGGTAGTGAATACTTGAAGGTGACAGTCTGTCAGAGAGCACAGACGAGCAGAGATGTTAGAGGAGCCCAGGAACAGTCCAGCTCTTCACTGGAACTTGCATGTTTTTCATGTTACTGACTTTATGGACAAAGTCAGGTTTTCAGATATGGTGAAGAGCTTGGGTTATGTGTTTGAGGTGTTTTTGGTTTGTTAGGGTTTTTTTCTTTCAGGCTTTTCTGGTTGTTTCTGGAACCTGGTCACTGAAATGAGCAAAAGCCAGGGCATGTGTAGTTGGACGCATTTGATAGCAGTCTGTGAACCTGTCTAACTTCTCTGTCCCTGAATGAAAAGGCAAGCTAGACTTATTTCATTTCTGAAAAGCTAGCAGTTGGGGGAACCCCATACAAGTCAAGTAGGTGATACAAGACATTGCAAGAAAAGAAAATTGATTGATTTGAAAGGGAACAGAGTGACAAATGACTGTGGTCGAGTCCAGCTATTAAATCACTCTCAAATGTTACTCTGTAATGATATTATAAATTCTTTATATAATCCTTGTACTTTTTTTGCAAATCATAGAAGAATAGTGTTCTCATTAGGTTCTGTTCTATGCTGGTGTATGAAGGTTTTTTTAAAAATAATTTTAAATATAGAGATAATTTTTAAAAGACATATATATATACACACATAGATTTCTGTATACTTTCTCATGCTTCTGTATTCAATATTTCATTTAGTATATTGCAGAGGGAAACAGCATAGTCAATTCTCTTGTCTCTCAACCTAAATAGAACATTATTATCCACATTATTTGCAATTAAAAGGATAAGTGAGGATTTTCTATGCAGAATACTTTCTTTAGATTATACGCTGTGACATACATTATCTGCAGAATTGGTCTTTATTAGTCCTAGTGTTCATGCAACTGCTCTTAACACTAGGCAGTGCAGGTTATTAAATCAAGGTATACTAGCTAATTGTGAATTAAGCAAAGATAAAAAGAAGAGTAAGAAAATTGCATATGCTCAATCAAAGTAGACAATTTCACAGTCAGTGCCACATGGTCTTAAAATATTATGTAATGAGATGCTTAAAACTTTATGTTAGAAATCCCTCTTTTTTCATATTGTGCTAGAAGTGTTTAGGATTTTTATTCTATTTGCATGACTCCTGAAAGCCTTGGCTCATACCAGGGAATTCCTGATTCATTAGACTTTCCACGATACCATGGTGCATGTAGGAGTGAGTGCTGCTTGTTGTAGCACAGCAAAGGTGGTTCTGTGAAGCAGCTTTCCACAAACTGTACCCAGTTACAGAGTCACAGAATCACAGAATGGCCAAAGTTGGAAGGGACTTCCGAAGGTGATCTAGTCCTACCCCCTTGCAGAGAGTATGGATATCCTTAGCTAGATCAGGTTGCCCAGAGCCTTGTTCAATAGCTTTAGGAATGGGGCCTCAGCTGCATCCCTGTTAAATCCCCTCCCTGCTAAAGAACTTCTTCCTAACATTCCACTTCAATCTGCCCTTCTCTAATGTGAAACCATTGCCCTCATCCTATCACTTCAGGCATTTATAAATAGTCCCTCTATAGCCTTCTTGTAGCCCCTTCGGGGACTGGAAGGTAACTATGAAGTCCCCCTATAACTTTCTCTTCTCCAGACTCACCAACTCCAGCTCATTCAGCCTGTCCTCGTAGCAGAGGTGTTCATTATAATCATAATAATTTGTCCTATAAGCACAGCTG
This sequence comes from Rhinopomastus cyanomelas, assembly GCA_013400115.1. Classification (NCBI taxonomy): domain Eukaryota; kingdom Metazoa; phylum Chordata; class Aves; order Bucerotiformes; family Rhinopomastidae; genus Rhinopomastus; species Rhinopomastus cyanomelas. The sequence goes on along the minus strand of VXBP01006387.1, from coordinate 225,423 downwards.
TGAAAGCTGAGAAAACAATGGTAATTTAGAAGGACTCCACAGTGGAAAACGAAAACATTTGGCTTCTTATGTAAGACATGGGTAAAATAAAAAGTGATTGTCCCTCTCCTGTTTTCTCTTGCTTCTGCTGCCTTAAAGTATGTTTTGTGTGCTCCTCCACTGAAATGAGTAGGATTTCCTGTAGAACCTGGAAGATGCATATAGAGAATATTTGCCTTAGCTAATAAACAGTCCTGCTGTTTAATAGTCTCACTGGGAAACAAGTTATGGTCTCAAACTTTTAGATTGACCCTGAAGTACAGGCCGTAGTGTGGTAAATCCATTTTAAGATCTGAAAGGATATAGTCACAGAATCACAGAACAGCAGAGATTGGAAGGGACCTCGAAGCAGTGTGGTCTGGACGATTGGGTAGTGAGGTGGATTGTGAACTGGCTGCAGGATAGAAGCCAGAGAGTAGTGGTCAGTGGGACAGAGTCTAGTTGGAGACCTGTATCTGGTGGAGTCAGTACTGGAACCAGTGCTATTCAATCTATACATTCATGACTTGGATTAGGGAATAGGGTGCACTGTCATGCGCAGAGTGAGAGGAGTGGCTGAGATCACAGAATCATAGAATCATTAGGGATTGGAAAAGACATTGAAAGATCATCTATTCCAATCCACCCGCCACAGCAGGATCACCTAGATGAAGTCACACAGGAATATAACCAGGTGGCTTTTAAATGTCTCCAGAGATGGAGACTGAAGAACCTCCATCGGCAGCCTGTTCCAGTGTTGNCATTAATGAATAGATTGAATAGGACTGGTCGCAGTAACGACCCTTGGGGCACTCCATTGGATACAGCCTCCAACTAGACTCTGTCCCACTGATCACTGTTCTCGNGTCACCCTCACTGGGAGGAATTTCCTGCTTGTACTTATATGGAACTTCCTATGTTCCAGCTTATAACCATTGCCCCTTATTCTATCACTAGATGAAACTGAGAAGAGCATGGCTCCATCCTCCTGACACCCACCCTTCACATATGTATAAATATTAATGAGGTCACCCCTCAGTCTCATCCAAGCTAAAGATACCCAGCTACCTCAATCTTTCCTTATAAAGGAGATGTTCTACTCCATCCTTCATCACTTCAGCAGTTCTGTGTCCTTCTTGAACTGAGGGGCCCACAACTGCATACAGTATTCCAGATGCGATCTAACCAGCGCAGAGCAGAGTAGAAGGAGAACCGCTCCAGTCTGCTAATGACTCCCCTTCTGATCCACCCCAGGATGCTGTTGACCTTCTTGGCCACATTTCTGCCTCACGGTCATCCTGCTGCCCACCAGGACCTCCAGGTCCCTTTCTCCTACACTG